>CM024519.1:9909909-10124909 GCA_014182375.1 Eucalyptus virginea
GATTTGTGAGTTAAGATTTGATTTAGTACGTGTGGGGATTATTTGAGATAATTCAGATTATTTGGTTTAATTTTATGTTTCAAATTGTCATATTTGCAAAGTAAAAATCCGATTCTACGTTATACTAATTTTGCAAGATATTTTTTATGAGATATTCAAGGATTTTATTCTCTCTGATTTTATTGTACTATGACTAAGTGAGAATTTATTTTTCAAAATATCATTGTGCATAATATTCTTTCTTTAAATACTTTGTTACGATGAATTAAGAAAGAATATTTGATTATGGAGATTTTCTATTTTACTCTAACGTCAAGGGAAGGATCCAAATTAATGGATACCAAAAAAGGGAAATGAGTTGATTGCAGGAAATTTTTTAAAGAGATGAATGATCGCAAATCGCAAATCTATGCAAATCATGATGCACTTCAGAAATGCATCTCCTACGAAGATTGGTAATGTTTTTCTAATCAATGGTATATTGCAAACATATACCATGGGTAAGAGAATATTTTTATCATCCCGCTGCAAATCTCTACGTGCATTTATTATGATTTTGGATGATTGTTTATATCTTTTGTCATAAATATAAGATATAAAAATTTTGGCACGTGACAGAAATATTTATTTTCCTTTGCAAAATGCATATCTGAAATTTATGCTCAAGGAAATCGCTTGGATCTCTAAAGATATTACTGCATATTCATGGATATTCTTGCTAATATTCTTAGAAGATTTATTATATCTAGCAAGTTTGATCCGCAAACAAAATGAAGATATTACGTGACATTTTTGCAAAGATTATTATCTATTATATAAGAATTTGCAGGTCACAAAAGAATCTTCCATATGGATTTTGAAAACTCATCAGAAAACCATGAAGATTTTATTCTATCTTTCTCGAGGTTCAAAGATTCCATTCCTTATGCAAAAGTTTTGCAAATTGTCGAGAAATCCCTTATGTGTCGGAAGTTTGTTGTTGATGCAGGTTGAATTCGAGATGAGCTTGGTAAAAGAAAATAAAATTTTTGCCTCGAATTTCAAAATGCAAGTGATCGTTGCGGATGTTGTTGCTACAAATGAAATACTGGAAAAATATTCTGCTCAACGGCACAAGCGTCAATTGTTTCTATCCGCAAATATTGTCATGATCAGGGAGAGAAAGTGAATCCAAAAGAAAAGGAAAATAATCATGATCATCTCAAAAGGCAACAAATTGAGGGGGAGCTTTGATCAATTATGAAAATCTTTTTTGGATTGATCGTGATCTTATTATGGATGGAAGGAAAGGTAAATGTGTCAGAATTTGTTTAAAGAATCCAGTTAATGCATCTTTTATTACCTTTTTTGTCATTAACAAATCTCTTATTGATATTATCATTTTATTATGACAAAAAGGGTACGTAAATTTTATGATGCATCTGTGATTTTTATTGAATATTTGCTGATATGATCGAAGTGAGCTATATTGCATATCTTTAATATTCGATTTAGTTTATAAAAGCTGATTTTTGAAATTATGCGAGACATATTTATTATCATTCTCTACGTGAATCTATTATTATCGCTTTTGATTATGACAAAAAGGGGGAGAAGATATGAATATGCATATATGCTGATTGGTTGATATTATTGCATAATATTGAGCTGCGATTATTTTTCTATATATTGTTATGCTCAATTTATTTGTTATCTTTCGATATCCTTTGATTTAAAAGTATGTTTACAAATCTGCATATTCAGAGATTGTTTTGTCATCATCAAAAGGGAGAGATTGTTAGGGAAATCCCTTATGATGTTTTGAAGATGACAAAATAAATCAAAGGCTACTAACATGTTTAATGGTTAGCACAGACTATGCAGATGATATAACATGTAAAGGATATTATCAAAGTCGAAGACGGCCAGAAGACTGAACGTAACATATGTCAGTATATTTTGAAGATTTCAGACTTCTATGTCAAAGTCTGAAGACCGCCGTACTTCACACTCAAAGCCTGAAGACCGCTGTACTTAGTGTTAAAGTCTGTTCTACATCGAAGCCCGCTCACTCGACAAATTTCAGATCTGAACGTGAATGATGAACTAGAAGACAGTCTATGAAGCCGAACCAGAAGATTTACTTTGGTCAAGCTGAACGCACAGACCTTAAAGCCAAACTGTTCGTGCGTATATGTTCGCACTGCATTGTAAAGTCTACAGACTCAGATTGTAAAGTCTACAGACCCAGATTGTAAAGTCTACAGACTCAGACTTTACATCCAGATTCGATGAATCGTAACTCAAGCCCAATCATACCAATGGCTAGTGATCTCGGTTTGATTCCACATCAAGATTGATTTGATTGATTCAATCTAATTGATTGACGATTGGATCTTGAAGACAAGAACTTTCTACACGAAGAAGCTTTACTTATGGAAACCAAGATTTCGTTTGTATGGGCAAATTGGAATCAATTTAGGATTCTATTTTGTCACTCAACGGCTACCAAATCTTCTAGATACAGAGCTGTCCAATGGGTATATTGGAAGACGATTCTCCGGATACCGTCCAACGGGTAGTTTGGAAGTGGAGGAGTATTTAAGGAGATTATGGATCGATGAGCAAAAAAAGAGACGGAGCGTAGAATTTATAATTCCAAAGTCCAAGCAATCTTTGTTTATACACTTGTCTTGAGAGCTTATAACGTTTGTAATCGTGAGAGAAATACCAAGAGAGTGACTTAGTGAGATAGTGTGATCTACTAAGTGTTTGCACTCGGTTGTAATCTCTTGTTGATTGCATATTGAAACTACCAAGAAGGCTGTCATCGTGGGAGAGTGGATCGTAGGGCTTGGATTAAGCCGAACTACTATAAATCTTGTGTTCTTATTCTCTTCCCTAACTCCTTTATTTTATTCATACTAGCACCTCGCTATTGTATAAACCATTTTCAGGTCCCTAAGGCAAAGAACCTGGAGCTTGAGATGCAAGGGTTAGGAGCATGGATGGCACAAATTTTTGAAGATAGACTTACTAGACCCTAGTGTTGACCCTATTTGTAAACCGGATCGTTTGCAAAAGTTGTGCTAATTGATATGAAAATTTTGCCCTACTTTCCTATCCTATATTTGTGTTGTCTGGGGAATAGTAATTCACTTCCGCATGTGCATATTAAAATGAAATGGGTCGGCACGCCTTGGGACATCGCTATTTAATCGACTGTGGAGGGATGGGCACGCACTTGAAGGATCGAGGCGTGACATCCTCGTTAAGTGGTATTAAAGCAGGTCAATAGTTGTAATGATAAGTTGCGATAAGTCTATGGGATAGTTAGTAGAAATGACCTTATTTCATGCGCGGGGTGCATGTGATTGATAGTTGTTTGGTAGCTTGGTTGTTGATCTCTCAAATTCTAACTGGGAATTGAATTGGAAAATAGGTATCTACAAAGATCCCGTAGCATGAGTGATTAGGAGCAGAGGACTTAAGAGGCATTCCATCGGCCTCGTTACTCGTAGGTAGAATGCCAACTAGGTCCGTGCTCGAGGAGGTTGAGGTCGTGGTCGTGGTAGAGCCTACTGCTGCCAACGCAGTGTGAGAGTATCGCTACAAACAGATATTTCAGTGTAGCAAAGACCGAGCAATCCTAGGTTTGACGAGATTGTTCAGACGCTAGTGAACCTTAGGAATTTGTTGAGTCTCGCAAGTTTAAGACCGAGCCGCCGTAGCTGCCGCCGCCACTACCGCTCCAATGCTGTAATTGCCGTTGTTGCTGCACCCGCCGAGGCCCAACCCGGAGTTGTGATTAGGGAGCAAGCCACCACATCTAGGTCGTGGGTAGAGTTTAGATAGAGATGGACATCGTTTGGGAAGAAGCCGATGACAAAAGTAAAGCACCCTTTTTGTCCCAATCGAAGGAATAGAACCAATAAGTCAACGCCAAACTGTAATGTCGTGTGTCACTTCGCGGAAGGCGACACGGACCGACCCCATGTCATTTTAAGATGGGAGCTTGTTTAAGTGTGGCTAGCAACGCCACCGGTTCAAGGACTGTCCACACAAGCAGATGGAATTGTAGCAATTGTTGCCGCCACCACCGATAGATCAGAACAAAGGGAATGCACTACAAGACGTTTTGTGGGGTACTTGGATTGGACCTCCGGTGGAAGAAAGGGTGTAGGCTATCACCCGACAGGAGACAGAGGACTCATCGAATGTGTGCCAAGTTTGCCGAAGGAAGCATGGGTTAGCCTAGTGTCCAAGTATATCGGGAGCGTGCTTTGAATGTGGCCAACACGGCCATCGCGCAGGAAGTGCTCGTGTAGTTCCGTAAGAATATAAGCACCGTTGCTGCAGATAAGGTGTCACTAGGAAGACGAGAGAAGCATGAATGAACCAACCATGCATCGATCGGGAAGAATGTTTTCAGGATGATTTTATCGATTAGCGTAGCAAGGTTTTGGGTTAAGTTGTAGGACGTCGTGGATTGTAATAAAGCTGTAAAAAATGAAAACCACGGGCTATAGTTGTACTTGACTAGTTGTTTATGTATAACTTTAATGTTATATGAAAAGATTTGGCTCGAGGAACTCTTGTTGTAATGAATCATGGTAGTAATATATTATCGTCTAATCCATTAGTAAGTGAAGGTTTCAAATCTATCAGAGGTCGAGGAGGATCCTTGATCCCTTTTTATTTCTTCACTTAAGACAACCGATTTCTGGATGTAGGTTGCCAAGATTTATTTGGCAACTATAGCGGATGCGACAATTGGGGAATCGAATGTGCAGAATGTGGCTATGATATAGGAATTTTCTGAGATGATTCCAAATGAATTGCTAGGCCCGTCATCAAAGAAAGAAATAGAATTTGCAATTGAGTTAGTGCCTCGAGACAAAGTCACTCTCTAAGACTTCTTATCGATGTCATTGTCTAAGTTGAAGAAACTGGAGATGCAGATGCAAGAACTATTGGATAAGAAATTTTATACATCCCGGTGCATCACCTTGGGAGCACCCGTTTTGTTTGTGAAAAGAAAATGGTTTGTTGCATATGTGCATCGACTATCGTCAACTCAATCAAATGACGATCAAGGATAAGTGTTCATTGCTGAAGATCGACAAAGTGTGTGATCAGTTACAAAGAGTGTCAATATTTTCAACGGTCGACTTGAGGACAGGTTATCATCAGTTGAGAATCTGAAAAAAGGTTACACCGAAAACAGCATATCGTGCTCGATATGGCCTTTATGAGAGTACTTGTAATGCCATTGGGTCTGACGAACGCTCCAACTACTATCGTGGATTTGACAAACCGAGTGTTCAAGGAATATCTAAATCAGTTCATGATCGTGTCTATCTTCGTGACACCCCAAGGCCTTCTTAGGTCGCCACAGCACCAACGTTACACCTTATTTCCTCATTGTAGAAGAAGTGTCATAATTCATAGACATTTAAAAAAAAAAAAAAAAAAAACGGTCCCAACGCGACTCATTAGCGGAAGCAAAATAAAACATCACCATCTCACCCTCCATCAACCATGATACAAATACACACCACTAATCATCATGATTAAAAGACAAGCCACGACATTTTATTTACATATTTTCAAGATGGGCTTTCTTGGGTTGATACATTAAAAGGAAAAGTCAGACTCAGCCACACCCGGCCTAAAACCCAAAAAAAAAAAAAGAAACCTCGACCCACTACAACTCACGTGCATGATCCCCATCACAAGTGTCGGCCGACTATCCCAAAAAGTTCCAGCTCCTACTAGTCACGCACGGGCCCTCACACCCATCTCGGTGCATCGGGCGATGGCGGCGGCAACATCCCACGCATCACACCGTCGCGACGAATGTGGACGGATATGAACTCGGGACAATGGGGCCCCCAACCAGGCCTACATCGTACATAACTAAACAACGCACTCGAATATACGTCAATCCAGGAACAGAGGGACAGCCAAACTCCTCGCTCTCGACCTCTACATCGGATGGTAGGCCGTAAAACACACCCCGCGTGATAGCAAGGAGCGACATGCTACTAATCTGAAATGTTGGTCCCCAAAGGGGTGAGTACAATCATTCAGCAGGTAAAGGAATCCAATAACCACTCAATGTATCATATAATACAATCACAACATCAAACATGCCATTCATGCATCCATGCGTACTTACCTTGATGCCATGCATATACCATCATATCATCATCACAATCATATCTTATACATGTCTTCATGATATAGGTTATCATCATCATATAATATCATACATGCATATCATCATGTCATACTCATATCATCGTCATCATGACATCATCATATCATACACATGTAATCATCATCATGCCATAGGTCATATCATCATCATGACATCATTATATCATACACATGTCATCATCATCATGCCATAGGTGATCATCATCATATCATATCATACATCATCATCATCATCATGCCATAGAGGATCATCATCATATCATGCCATACATGCATATCATCATGTCATACTCATATCATCGTCATCATGACATCATCATATCATACACATGTCATCATCATCGTGCGATAAGTGATCATCATCATATCATATCATACATCATCATTATCATGCCATAGATGATCATCATCATATCATGCCATACATGCATATCATCATGTCATGGGTGATCATCATCATATTATATCATATATGCATATCATCATCATATTTCAATTTCCATTTTTAACTTTTAATTCGATCACCACATCACCCTTCCTCAGATCACCAATTTCATCCCATACTTTACACTCGCACCCCATCCTAGCATCGTGAGAAAAACCTCCGGCATTCAACCATTTAAGGCCACCGGGCATCCGGCACCCCCACATTCCGAGCATCTCGCATCCCATCAGGCATCACGAGGCATCCCCTCGAGCAAAGACCTCCGAGGCTTAGGCATCCAACCATTCCGGGCATCCCGATACTCCTGTGGCCATCCGGCAATGTATCTCTATACATTCCGAGCATCCGGCACCCCCATCCCGGGCATCCTGATACTCCCTGTGGCATTATCATCCGCCACAACAATTTCCTCATTTGTCATTATTCATGTTCACCAATTTTGGTCTCAATTTAGCATGGCACATGATGTAATGGCAAACAAAATCATATTCAGCATTGAATTCATACATGCATCTCAATTCATTGTCATGCATGCATCAAGACCTCATCATACATGCAACAAGGTACAATTATTCATAAAATAAAATTTATGGAATTCCTGCCAATTAAAATAATCCATTTATCATGCCCTTTTTACATTTATTTAAATTCCAGCTTGTACCACTTTCAAAAATATTTAATTTAAATGTCCATATGATTCTCAAAAATCATAAAATTAAGGCAAGTGATAGACAAGACAATAGGATAATGATTTCATGCAAAATACATGGCCAAATAGAATTCCACACAAATTCATAATTCACACAAATACAGCATGTAATTTCGGATGAAATCAGAATGTACAGTTTCCGAAATAATTTGATTAAAATATCCAGATGACCTCCGAAAATTACGAAATTTTACCAAGTTATAGCCAAGACACTAAAGTAGATTTTTAATGCAGACTTCCAAGCCAAATTCTTTTAGATTATTTTCTACAGTCACACGAAGCTTCTGGATCTAACACCGAAACGTCCAGTGCATGCTTCTCCGAAATACTGAGTCTTCACCTACCTATTCTTCTTCGTTTCCTCTGAAATTTGGATATTTTTTACATCAAGATGTTCTCTACAATTTTCATGAAGAGATCCAAGTCAAATATCCAGAGTATGGTCGTCATTTGGGTCAATGAAGTCTCGGGTGTACTGTACCACGTCTCCAGATTTACCGTCTTCAAGATTAAGTCGATTTACTAGGTTGTACTTGTTCATTTTACTTCAAATTTGATAGTGAAAATCAACATCAACGACCACAAATCCACCGGAAGGCAGTGAAATCGTTCCAGATCTGATGTCTCCGTAGGATGAGAGTTTGACCCATTAAATCTCTATCTCTTTGTACCAAATTTTATTATGTTGTATTTTAAGATGTTAGCTACAACTTTCATGAAGAGATCAAAGTCAAAATCGAACTTAAAACATGCATGCAAGCTCTCACAAAGTTCTGACTCAAACCGTTCATGCGAAAACAGCATGCAACTCAAGACCAAAACACATTAGCTTCACTCCCATGCCTGCAAACGTCCTAGATTTCGACCATACATGCAAGATATTGGTGCAAGAGTAGAAAGTAGACTCCCAACTTGCCTCTAGACCGAACTAGCGACGACCACACGGTGGCGAACGGGGCGCACGGGCGGAGGGATGGCATGCGACAGCGACTCCTTCCTCTCGGCTTCTCCTCTCTTGGCCTCACTCTCCCCTCTCTCACACAATCTCTCTCTCTCTTTGTCACTTGGACGGTAACCCAACCGGCCACCCTCTCTCTCCTCGTTCCCTTTTATTCCCCTTTCCTCATCATTTGCAATCATTAGATTGCCTTTCAATTGGCCAATGCATGGAGGTTCTTCTTGCCACTTGGCAAGACCCATGAATGGGCTTGGGCCTCCTCTTCTTGGGCCTCCTTTTGGGCCGGTCGACAGCCCCATCCGCAGGCCTAATTGGGCCGACCAGCTTGGCACACTAAGGCTTAGGCCAATGGGCCTAAGGCCCAACCTAATTAAAAATTAAATTTTCCCCTTTTTATACTTTCTTCTATAAATTTTACATTTTAAATTTCACATGGCCAAAGTCTTGTGACATTTTATTTATAGGAATTCAATTCATGAGGTGCATGGCCAAGCATAGATTATTATCATTAATCTATCTAATTTAAAATCTCATAAACACAAGCACAAATCACATAATCTTAAAAGGAGACTAATGGCTAAAGATAAACCATAGGTAATTTCATTACCTAATTACGAGCTTTAATACACCTTAGAGCTTGTCTTGAATTTTGGGATGCCACACTATCAATTATATTCCGGTGTATTCGAGGAGTGCTAGGAGGCACGAAAGACATCCGAGAACGGTATTTCATACCTTGAGGATTCATCAATTTCATGCTAAGTTCAGTCAGTGCGAGTTTTGGTTGACTCGTGTAGTGTTCATAGGTCACGTGGCCTCGAATCTCTGTGGACCCAATCAAGACCGAATTAGTTATCGGTGGATTAAGACCGACAACAAAATCACGATCGAAGCCGTTTGGGTTGGACGGGGTACTACGAAGGTTTGTGGAAGGATTTTCAACTTTGACATTACTGTTGACTCGACTCTTGAAGAAAGAAGAGAAGTTTGTGTGGATAGATAAGTGCGAGCGTAGTTTCCAAGAGTTTAAGCAGAAGCTGACTACTGCACTTGTGCTAACCATTTAATCTGGTCCTGGAGGATACGAGATCTATTGTGATGTGTCGTTTAGGGGACTAGGTTGCGTGCGATGCAACATGCTAGGATTATTACACATGCATCCCATCGCTGAGATCTCACGAGCTGAATTATCCAACGCATGACTTAGAACTCGCAGCAATAATTTTTGCTCAAGATTTGGAGACATTATTGGTATGGAGAAAGATTTCAAATCTTCACTAACCATCAAAGTCTCAAATATTTATTCTCTTAGAAAGAGTTAAATATGAGACCACGTTGTGAATTAAAACTTCTGAAGGATTGTGATTGTGATATCTCATATCACCTTGGAAAGACGAATTAAGTCGTAGATGCGCTGAGTGAGGAGTCTTGGTTGTGCTAATGGTGGTCAAGGAATGGACTGTACTTGTGAAAGCACGAGATTTGGTTTTCGAATTTGAGGTAGGCTACCTTCTAAATCTTATAGCCACCCTTAGAAATGAGCGATGCTCGATTAGAATCAAGTCACTTCGGTTGACAGACCTAGAGATTTAGAAGATCCCGCAATAGGATACTAAAAAGAGAAAGGCTGATTTTCAGAAATTCTGAAGGCGGAACACTAAAGTTCCAATGATGATTGTGTGTACCTGATGATATAGCACTTAGGGAAGAGATCAGAAGCTCATCGTAGTAATTACAGCATTCACCCTGGCAGCACGAAGGTGTATCGAATCTACGTCAACACTATTGGAGGTCCGGTATGAGGATGGATATCGCTAAGCACATCACCAAGTGATTGACGTGCTAACGAGTGGAAGCACAACATTGCAAACGGGGCTGGTGTTTGCAATCTCTTGAGATTCCCAAGTGGGAATGGGTGCACATCACAATGGACTTTGTGATAGGCTTACCGAGGAGTCGAAGGGTAATGATTCCATTTGGGTAGTGGTCGATGATTGATGAGGTCGGCTCACTTTACCACAAGTCGAAAGGACCTTGATTTGGACAGACATGCGAGTTGTATGTGTGTCAAATAGTTCGTCTGTAGGAAGTGCTAGTGACAAATCTATATCAGATTTAGACCCGAGATACCTAATTTTAGCAGAACAGACACACATATAGTTTGTCTACAAGAAGTGCCAGTGACAAATCTATATCAGATTTAGACTCGAGATTCCTAATTACAAAGCGAACAGTCAGATGGTTCCTTTTGAAGCGGTGCAAAGCAATGTGTACAGAACTTCAATTTGTTGAGAGGAGGTCTCGAGAACGAAAGATCGCAGCCTAGAGTTAGTTCAGCAGTCGGTGGACACAGTTGTAAATATCATCGACAGATTAAAGACCGCTTAGAGCCGTCGAATGGTTACGTAGATAAGTGTCAAGGGCCGGAGTTCCAAGTTGGTGAGTACATCTTTCTAAATGTGTCACCAATGAGGGGTACTTCGCGCTTCGGCAAGAAGAGAAAACTAAAACCGAGGTACGTAGGTCCCTTTGAGATTTTGGAAAGAATTGGGATCCTAACGTATCATCTTGTATTGCCACCGACGTTGGTGCAAGTGCATGACGTCTTTCACGTGTCGAGGTTGAGAATGTATGAGCCCTGACCCGACCCACGTGCTAAATCTTGAAGAATTAGAAGTGAATGACAGAGTGTCGTACGTGGAAAGCCTGATTCAGATTATGGACCAGAAAGATTAGATTTTGTGTACCAAGATGGTCCTCTTGGTTAAAGTGGTCCGACAACACCATGAGACTGAAGAAGCAACCAAGGAAAGTAAAGACTAGATGAGACGACAATACCCCATCTTTTTTATTGAGGTTTGGAAAGGTTTAAATTTCAAAGAAGAAATTTTTATAAGAGAGGAAGTGTGTGACATCCTAATTTTCAGGTTATGATTTCAATTGAATGAGTCAGGCTTTTCATCGACGCGACTATAGTACTTTTTTTTTTTAGATGGCCACTCACATAACCTAGCCTATTAGGTGAAGCCGTTAAGGATTATAAATGCAATAGACTTGAGATGTAACACCCCGAACCCTTTGCAGGTCGTTAACAAAGGCCGATGTTACATCTTTTACCATCTCTATCTCTTGGCTAAATTAAGCCTTGCCAAATTACAGGCATTTTTTTTTTTAAAAAAAAAAGCGGTCCCATGCGCGACTCATAGCGGAAGCAAATAAATATCACCATCTATCTCCCCTCTATCCCATGATACAAATACACACCAACTAAGCACCACGATTTTATAAACAGTGTTGACGCTTTGCTTACATACATACATATAGCGAGATGGGGTTTTCCTCGGGTCGGTACAAAAGAAACGGAAAAGGTTAGGACTCTACCATGTCCTACCTAAAATCTCAAAAAGGAACTCCGACCTCTAACATCATATGAGCACAAAAACCCTCCCATCACGAGCGTCAACTATCTATACCAAAAAGTGATATAGCTCCTACTCCTCGCGCGCGATCTCACACCCATCCCGGTGCGTCAAAAAGGTGGTGGCGGCGGCAGCATCCCCGCATCACTCCATCCCGTCGTATGTGCACGGACAAAAACTCTTGTATGACGGGGCCCCCCAACAGCCGATATCATACATGACTAAGCATCGTACTCGGATAAAAGTCAATCCGGGTACCGAGGGACATCTATCTCGGTCATCTCCACCTCGACGTCAGACGGAATACCGTAAAACACGCCACGCGATACAGCAGGTAGCGGCATAGTGCTAATCAGAAATGTTATCCCCAAAAGGGGTGAGTACAACCACTCAGTAGATAGGGAAATCTAATAACAACTCAGTGCACCATGCATACCATCATACAATGCAGGCGTTACTTACCTTTTTGATGACAAGCGTATTCATGCATCATCATAGCATATATATCATCATTAACCATGCATCACCATGCACATCACATCATATCATCATTGGCCATGCATCACCATGCATATCACATCATCATTAACCATGCATCACCATGCATATCACATCATCATTAACCATGCATCACCATGCATATCACATCATATCATCATTGGCCATGCATCACCATGCATATCGCATCATCATTAACCATGCATCACCATGCATATCACATCATATCATCATTGGCCATGCATCACCATGCATATCACATCATCATTAACCATGCATCACCATGCATATCACATCATATCATCATTGGCATGCATCACCATGCATATCACATCATCATTAACCATGCATCACCATGCATATCACATCATATCATCATTGGCCATGCATCACCATGCATATCACATCATCATTAACCATGCATCACCATGCATATCACATCATATCATCATTTTTCACTTTTATTCATCAATTGATCTCACATTATCTTTTCTCAATTCATCAATTCCACCATCATCATCCTCCCTTCGGCGAAAACCTCCGACGGGGATCCCAAGTATCCGAGCCATCTCATGGCCACAGGCTTCCGGCCCCACATTCGGGCATCTCGCACCTCAACTAGCATCACGAGGAACCTCCCTTCGGGCAAAAACCTCCGACATGGGGACTTCCGGTCTTTACCCTTCTAACCGGGATCTCGCACCCTAATCCCGGCATCGCGAGTCACTCCCTTCGGGCAGAAACCTCCGACAGGGCTTCCGGCCCCCACATTCCGGCATCCCGAAACTCCCGGGGAATCTCCGGAATTATGCCACTCGGCCACCAGACATCAACCTCCGCCACATCCTCTTACTCACATACCACTTCCATATTTTATCATTCTTTTCATCTCATTATTTCATGGCATATGATTCACACACATGCATCACAATTCATGATCATTCATGCATCAATGCCATATAGCAATGCATCATAGTTCACGATCATGCATACATCAATGTCATATAACAATGCATCATAATTCACGATCATACATGCATCAATGTCATATAACAATGCATCATAATTCAATAGAACTCATGGCCGATAAAATAATCCACTTTTATTTTATTATTATTTTATTATTATTTTATTATATTATTATTTTAATATTATATTTATTTATTTCCATAAATAAATATTATCTTTAATATTTATGATTTTCCAAAAATCATGAAAATCAAACAATCATTAAACAACCAATTAGAATCACAATTTCACACAATTTCATGGCCAAATTTGCATTTCACATAGTTTCCCAAATTTCCACCAAATACACTCAATATTCGGATAATGGCCAGATTGCACAGTTTTCGGATTTATCAATTAAAATACTCATATGACCTGCGAAAATTCCCAAATTTTACAGGGTGATAGCCAACACATTTTCGTACCTTTTTCATGAAGAACACTAAGCCAAATTATTTATGGATTAATTTATACAACTCCATGAAGCTTCTGGAACCTCTACCGTTTCGTCCAGAACACACATCACCGAAGAACTTAGATTTGACCCATTAAATATCTTTCGTTTCTTCTTAAATTCGAGTATGTTATGCATCAATGTGTCCTTTACAAGTTTCATGAAGAGATCTAGGTTAAATAACCAAAGTATGATCCTCTTTTAAGTCCTTGAAGTCTCGGGTATCTCGGTTCACTTCAACAGAACCATCGTCTCCAAGATCTAGACGATTTACAAGGCTATACCGGTTCATTTCTCTTCAAATTTGAGTATGTTGTATTTTAGGATGTTACCTACAACTTCCATGAAGACAACAAAGTGAGATTTCCAACATAAATCAACATGCAACCAAGAAATCATCAAGAGGTCAGTGAAGATTTCGCAGATCTAGAACCTCCGTATAACAAGGAATTTGACCCCACATATCACCTTCGTTTTCCATGAAATTTGAGTATGTCATACCTCAAGATGTTAGCTTCAACTTTCATGCAGACACCGAAGCCAAAATCACATTCCAAATACACATGCAAGCTCGAATAAGAAACTGTCTACCACAAACCGAACGGAAACAGCCACATAACATGAACACATGCAACCCTTGCTTGGTATTTCGCCCAAAACACCCCTAAAACTTAACATGCAATGTGGCATCCCGGAAATTCAAAGCCAAGCCTTAAGGTGTGTCAAATGTCTTTAATTAGGTGATAGAATTTTATGGCCTATGCTTTAGCCAATTTATCTTTTAATTTGATGAATTGTGCTTGTGATTGTGGAAATTTAAATTTAATTTATAAATGCTTGGCCATATGATTTAAATTTCAATAATTAAAAATATTCCAAGACTTTGGCCAAGATAGAAATAGGAATTTCAAAAATATTATAGAAGGAATTTCAAAAAAAAAAAAAGAAAGAAAAAGGGCTAAAATTCGAATGGGCCTTGAGCCCATTAGCCTCAAGCTTGGTGGGCCAAGCTAGTCGGCCCATTGGGCCCAAGAGGTGGCTGTCGACTAGCCCAAGGGGAGTGGCCGGTTGGCCCAACTCCAAAGCCCATTAAGCCCAAATTGAATTCAAAAATAGAAATGACAAGTGGCAAGGGATTCTCACATGCATTGGTCATTGGATAGGTGAGTAATCATTGCCTATGATGGCCTAAAGGGGGTATAAAAGGGATGAGGAGAGAGAGAGTGACCGGTTTTCTTCATTTGGCCGAGAAAAGATAGAGTGCGAGAGAGAGAATTCGAGAGGGAGAGAGGAGAAGCCGAGAGGGAAGGAGGCGGAGCCGGAGGAGGATGCCGTTCGTTCGCCGTCCTACGCCGCCGTACGCCGTTGTTCGTTGCTGTCCGTTCATCTTGGAGGCAAGTGGGGGTCTATGACTTCTCTTGCATATTGTTTTTGGTGTTTGCATGTTAAGTTTTAGGGGTCTTTTGGGCGAAATACCAAGCAAGGGTTGCATGTGTTCATGTGATGTGGCTGTTTTCCGTTCGGTTTGTGGTAGACAGTTTCTTATTCGAGCTTCCATGTGTACTTGGAGTGTGATTTTGGCTTCGGTGTCTTCATAAAAGTTGAACCTAACATCTTGAGGTATGACATACTCAAATTTCATGGAAAAGGAAGGTGATATGAGGGGTCAAATGCCTTGTTATACGGAGGTTCTAGATCTGCGAAATCTTCTCTGACCACTTGATGATTTCTTGGTTGCATGTTGATTTATGTTGGAAATCTCACTTTGTTGTCTTCATGGAAGTTGTAGGTAACATCATAAACTACAACATACTCAAATTTGAAGAGAAATGAACGAGTATAGCCTAGTTAATCGGCTAAATCTTTGAGACGTTTGGTTCTGTTGAAGTATACCGAGATACCCGAGACTTCAAGGACTTAAAAGAGGATCATACTTCGGTTATTTAACCTAGATCTCTTCATGAAACTTGTAAAGGACACATTAATTCATAACATACTCGAATTTCAGAAGAAACGAAAGAGATTTAATGGGTCAAATCTAAGTTTTTCGGTGATGTGTGTTCTGGACGAAACTTCATGGAGTTGTATAAATTAATCCATAAATAATTTGGCTTAGTGTTCTTCATGAAAAGTGCACGAAAATGTGTTTGCTATCACCCTGTAAAATTTGGGAATTTTTCGGAGGTCATATGAGGATTTTAATTGAATAAATCCGAAAACTGTGCAATCTGGCCATTATCCGAATATTGAGTGTATTTGGTGGAAATTTGGGAAACTATGTGAAATGCAAATTTGGCCATGAAATTGTGTGAAATTGTGATTCTAATTAGTTTTTTAATGATTGTTTGATTTTCATGATTTTTGGAAAATCATAAATATTAAAGATAATATTTATTTACGAAAATAAATAAATATAATAATGATAAAATAATAATATAATAAAATAATAATAAAATAAAAGTGGATTATTTTATCGGCCATGAGTTCTATTGAATTATGATGCATTGTTATATGACATTGATGCATGTATGATCGTGAATTATGATGCATTGTTATATGACATTGATGTATGCATGATCGTGAACTATGATGCATTGCTATATGGCATTGATGCATGAATGATCATGAATTGTGATGCATGTGTGTGAATCATATGCCATGAAATAATGAGATGAAAAGAATGATAAAATGTGGAAGTGGTATGTGAGTAAGAGGATGTGGCGGAGGTTGATGTCTGGTGGCCGAGTGGCATAATTCCAGAGATTCCCCGGGAGTGTCGGGATGCCCGGTGGTATACGGTACGTAATTCCAGGGGAGGCCTGGTGGTATGTCGGTACATAATTCCGGAAGCCCCGTCGGAGGTTTCGCCGAAGGGAGTGACTCGCGATGCCGGGATTAGGGTGCGAGATCCCGGTTAGAAGGGTAAAGACCGGAAGTCCCCGTCGGAGGTTTTTGCCCGAAGGGAGGTTCCTCGTGATGCTAGTTGAGGTGCGAGATGCCCGGAATGTGGGGGCCAAGCCTAGTGGCCATGAGATGGCTGGGATCGGGATCCCCGTCGGAGGTTTCGCCCGAAGGGAGGATGATGATGGTGGAATTGATGAATTGAGAAAAGATAATGTGAGATCAATTGATGAATAAAAGTGAAAAATGATGAGATGATGTGATATGCATGGTGATGCATGGTTAATGATGATGTGATATGCATGGTGATGCATGGCCAATGATGATATGATGTGATATGCATGGTGATGCATGGTTAATGATGATGTGATATGCATGGTGATGCATGGCCAATGATGATATGATGTGATATGCATGGTGATGCATGGTTAATGATGATGTGATATGCATGGTGATGCGTGGTTAATGATGATGTGATATGCATGGTGATGCATGGCCAATGATGATATGATGTGATATGCATGGTGATGCATGGTTAATGATGATATATATGCTATGATGATGCATGAATACGCTTGTCATCAAAAAGGTAAGTAACGCCTGCATTGTATGATGGTATGCATGGTGCACTGAGTTGTTATTAGATTTCCCTATCTCTTGAGTGGTTGTACTCACCCCTTTTGGGGATAACATTTCAGATTAGCACTATGCCGCTTCCGCCGTATCGCGTGGCGTGTTTTACGGTATTCCGTCTGACGTCGAGGTGGAGATGACTGAGATAGATTGTCCCTCGGTACCCGGATTGACTTTTATCCGAGTACGATGCTTAGTCATGTATGATATCGGCCTGGCTGGGGGCCCTGTCATACAAGAGTTTTTGTCCGTGCACATACAACGGGATGGAGTGATGCGGGGATGCGCGCCGCCACCACCTCGACGCACCGGGATGGGTGTGAGATCGCGCGCGAGGAGTAGGAGCTAGATCGCTTTTGGTATAGATAGTTGACGCTTGTGATGGGAGGGTTTTTGTGCTCATATGATGTTAGAGGTCGGAGTTCCTTTTTGAGATTTTAGGAAGGACATGGCAGAGTCCTTACCTTTTCTGTTTCTTTTGTACCGACCCGAGGAAAAACCCCATCTCGCTATATGTATGTATGTAAGCAAAGCGTCAACACCATTTATAAAATCGTGGTGTTTAGTTGGTGTGTATTTGTATCATGGGATAGAGGGGAGATAGATGGTGATATTTATTTGCTTCCGCTATGAGTCGCGCATGGGACCGCTTTTAAAAAAAAAAAATGCCTCGTAATCCGGCAAGGCTTAATTTAGCCAAGAGATAGAGATGGTGAAAGAAGTAACATCATCACTGTTAACAACCTGCGAAGGGTTCGGGGTGTTACAGCCGCCCTTTTTTTGGTATCAGAGCAAGTGGTTATAAGTGGAGTGATAAGGAGCCTCATTTGGAATTGAGGAACATAATGACAATGCACACCATAGGATGTAAACGAAATAAATGAATAACGGGTGATGGGTATTCACTCGTAGATCCCCAGTAGTTTGTCTTGAATTGCCAGTAACATGTATATGTTACTTATGTGATAGTAGTAACTGCTTTGAGTGGAGGCAGTAAGTCTCAGATTATTCCTGAGGCAATGCTTGGAAATTGCAGGAGAGTTATGGTGCGAGCTGGAAGTGCTCATCCATCGAGGCTGAAGCCTCGCCGCAAGGGCTGAACCCCGAATGGAAGATATCCTGCAGGCATTAGCCAATATTGGAAATCTGATGGAGAGGCGGGCGCGGCAAAGAACGGCCGGAGCGTAACGCCGTACTCGGGGACTAGTGGAGCAGTTTTTGAAGTGAAGCCACTTAAGTTTAATGGAATGGGAAGTCCCGAGGAGGCAGAGCAATGGATTGATGGAATGGAACGAATTTTCCGGTCGTTGGACTGCACTAATCTTTGAGAAAATAGTTTTAGCAGAGTATCAATTGGAGGGGAATGCGAAGTTTTGGTGGAGAGCTTCGAAGGACATAATCTTTCCACCAGTGCGATGTTAATTGGGAGGAGTTTGTTAGGGCCTTTAATAGGAAGCATTTCTCTAATTGTGCTAAGGATAGGAAGATTACTGAGTTTGTTCAGCTAGAACAAAAGGGATTGACTGTAGATCAGTATGAGGCTAGATTTTCCGAATTGTCTAGATATGCTCCTAGATTGATTGAGGATCAGGAGGAGAAGGCTAAGAGATTCCTGAAAGGGCTGAGGACTGACATTAGGAAGCAAGCTGGTGCCTTTGAACATAAGAGATTATAATGGTATTTATGAAAGGGCGCAGTTAGTGGAGCAGGAGTTGCTAAGGGAAAGGTCAGAATTTAAGAAACCGGTGAACTTTAGTGATGTGATAAAAGGGAAGAGACCTTATTCTGGTCAAGGTCGGACTGGAATGTGAAGAAGAAGGGTAATTTTGGAAATTTTGGAGGAGCAAGGAGTGGTTTGAACATAGGAAAGCACCCTATCGCCTGGACAACGAAATGTTTTGGCTGTGGACAAGTGGGACATCTTAGGAGGAATTGCCCGCGAGAGAGGTCGCAAGTGAGTGTTGGCTCAGTGCGACAAGGATATCGAGTCTTTGTTAGGTCAAACCCGCAGCGAAATCCTCGAGACCACCGCACAAGGAAGGGTGTATGCAATCACCCGGGAGGAAGCGGAAGCTTCCAAGAATGTTATCTCGGTACGATTCTTATTAATGGTGAAAAGGCATATGCATTGTTTGACACGGGTGCAACGCATTCGTTTGTGTCTGAAAGATATAGATGTTTGAAAAAGATAGAAGTTATGCCTCTTGAGACGCCTCTTTGTGTTTCCACGCCTTTAAAGGATATGGTATTGTCTACGCCGGTGTGTGAAAATTGTAAGATCTCAATGGGAGGAAAGGATATGGAAATAGACTTGGTTGTAATGGCTATGTATGATTTTGATGTTATTATAGGAATGGACTGGCTTCGTAAGTATCGGGCTAGAATGGATTGTTATAGAAAGGTGATTCAATTTGTTTTACTTGATCGAGTCTAGTTGTGAATTTTAGGAGGCCAAACCCATTTTCCCGTAGCGCTTATCTCGGCGGTAGAAGCTTGTAAGTTACTTGACCAAGGATGTCAAGGGTACCTAGCCATAGTTAGAGATTGTGCTAGAGAGGAGTCTAAACTTGAGGAAGTTCATGTGGTTAATGAATTTCAAGATGTATTTCCGAGGAATTGCTCGGATTACCGCCAAAGCGGGAAATTGAATTTGAAATTGAATTAATGCAGGAAGGACCAATATCAAAAGCTCCATATAGAATGGCCTTAGTTGAATTGAAAGAGTTGAAAGTGCAACTGCAGGAATTGCTTGATAAAGGATTTATTAGACCAAGTGCTTCACCTTAGGGTGCACCGGTCTTGTTTGTAAAGAAGAAGGATGGGTCAATGCGCTTTTGTATTGACTATAGGCAGTTGAATCAAGTGACCATTAAGAATAAGTATCCTTTGCCTAGAATTGATGACTTGTTTGATCAACTTCGGGAAGTTCGGTCTTTTCTAAGATTGATTTGAGATCGGGATACCATCGTTAAGAATTAAAAAGGAGGACATTCCTAAGACTGCATTTAGAACTCGTTATGGACACTATGAGTTTCTTGTTATGCCATTTGGATTAACTAACGCCCGGCTGCATTTATGGATTTGATGAATAGAATATTTCAGCCTTATTTAGACCGGTTTGTGATTGTCTTTATTGATGATATTCTGGTGTATTCGAAAGGGCCTAAAGAGCATGAGCAGCATTTGAGAATTGTTTTGCGAGACCTGCGAGAGCATAAGTTGTATGCTAAATTTAGTAAGTGTGAATTTTGGTTGGACCGGATAGTATTTTTAGGACATGTGGTGTCGGGAAAAGGAATTGCAGTAGATCCAGCAAAAGTTGAAATGGTAGTGAATTGGCCGAGACCAACGACACCTACTGAGATACGAAGTTTCCTAGGATTGGCCGGTTATTACAGAAGGTTCATTGAAGGATTCTCGCAACTGGCAGGACCTTTAACTAAATTGACTCGAAAGAATGTGAAATTTGAATGGAATGGGGAATGTGAAAGGAGTTTTCAGGAGCTCAAAAGGAAATTGACTTCAGCTCCAATTCTGACTATACCTACTGGACCTAATGGTTTTACGGTGTATAGTGATGCATCTCACAAAGGACTAGGATGTGTGTTGATGCAGCATGGCAAGGTTGTAGCCTATGCATCCAGACAATTGAAACCCCATGAGTTGAATTATCGGACGCATGATTTAGAGCTAGCAGCTATAGTGTTTGCTTTGAAAATATGGAGACACTATCTCGTATGGGGAGAAGTTTGAGATCTATACGGATCATAAGAGTTTGAAGTATCTGTTCTCACAAAAGGAATTGAACATGAGACAAAGGAGGTGGATGGAGTTATTGAAGGATTATGATTGTGAAATAAAATATCATCCAGGAAAAGCGAATAGAGTAGCAGATGCTCTTAGTGGAAAGTCGGCGATGGAAATAGCTAGTTTGAGAATGGCGAATGGGAATTGTTAGAATCAGTAGCAAATTCTGAATTTAAATTGGAATTGGATTGTCTTACGGCGTGCTTAGTGCATTAAGGATTGAGCCAGATATTATCCAGAAAATTAAGGTTTTGCAAGAATCGACCCAGAGATTTTGAAAATGAAAGATGCTGTGTCTTTAGGGAAAAGATCGGAATTTCAGATCTCTGATGATGGGATAGTGAAATGTCAAGGACGACTTTGCGTTCCCGACAATGAGGAGTTGAGGAAGGAAATTCTGTCGGAAGCACATAAGAGTAACTATAGTATCCACCCAGGTAGTACAAAGATGTACAGAAATTTACGTGAGCAGTTTTGGTGGAGTGGTATGAAAGCAGATACGGCTAGATACATATCTCAATGTTTGACGTGCCAGCAAGTAAAAGCGGAACATCGAAAACCCGCAGGACTTTTGAGACCATTGGACATTCCTGAATGGAAATGGGAACATGTAACGATGGATTTTGTGCAAGGATTGCCAAGGACATTAAGGAATCATGATTCAATTTGGGTTATAGTGGATCGTTTGACTAAGTCGGCGCATTTCTTAACGATTCGCAAGGACTACCCAATGGATAAGTATGCAGACATGTATGTAAGTCAAGTGGTACGCTTACATGGTATTCCAGTAACTATTACTTCAGATCGAGACCCGAGGTTTACGTCGAATTTTTTGGAGGAGTCTCCAAGTTGCGTTAGGATCTAAGCTTCGTTTAGTACAGCTTTTCATCCTCGCATGATGGCCAATCGAAAGAGTGATTCAGAATGGAAGATATGTTGAGAGCTTGTGTGATTGATTTCAAAGGAAATTGGGACGAGAGATTGCATTTGGTAGAGTTTGCCTATAATAATAGCTTTCAGAAGAGTATAGGTATGGCACCTTATGAAGCATTATATGGAAGGAGATGTAGGACTCCTGTTTGTTGGAATGAGGTAGGTGAGAGGAAGTTGACAGGACCTGAACTGGTACAAGTTACCACTGAGGCTGTTGATGTTATTAGGGAAAGGCTTAGAGCAGCTCAGAGTAGACAGAAAGGCTACGCAGATAGACGTAGGAGGCCTTTGGAGTTTAGTGTAGGAGACCATGTATTCCTTAAGGTATCTCCAATGAAAGGAATATCTCGATTCGGGATAAAGGGTAAATTAAGTCCCAGATTTGTTGGACCTTTTGAAATTCTTGAGAAGATAGGAGATAGGGCTTATCATTTAGCATTACCTCCTAGATTAGAAAATCTGCACGATGTGTTTCATGTATCGATGTTGAGGAAGTACCGGCGAATCCCGGTCACATACTCGATCATGAAGCCATCAAAATGGATGAGAAAGTTAGGTACATCAAAGAGCCTGTGCAGATATTGGATCGGAAGGAGCAAATCCTTAGGACTAAAAAGATTCCATTACTCAAGGTGTTATGGCGATATCATGATGTGGAGGAAGCCACATGGGAAAGTGAGGATCATATGAGGGAAAAGTACCCTTATTTATTTCAAGAAGGCGCGAGTAGTGCTTGAATTTCGAGGACGAAATTCTCTAAGGGGGGAGAATTGTGGCATCCCGGAAATTCAAAGCCAAGCCTTAAGGTGTGTCAAATGTCTTTAATTAGGTGATAGAATTTTATGGCCTATGCTTTAGCCAATTTATCTTTTAATTTGATGAATTGTGCTTGTGATTGTGGAAATTTAAATTTAATTTATAAATGCTTGGCCATATGATTTAAATTTCAATAATTAAAAATATTCCAAGACTTTGGCCAAGATGGAAATTGGAATTTCAAAAATATTATAGAAGGAATTTCAAAAAAAAAAAAAAAAGAAAGAAAAAGGGCTAAAATTCGAATGGGCCTTGAGCCCATTAGCCTCAAGCTTGGTGGGCCAAGCTAGTCGGCCCATTGGGCCCAAGAGGTGGCTGTCGACCAGCCCAAGGGGAGTGGCCGGTTGGCCCAACTCCAAAGCCCATTAAGCCCAAATTGAATTCAAAAATAGAAATGACAAGTGGCAAGGGATTCTCACATGCATTGGTCATTGGATAGGTGAGTAATCATTGCCTATGATGAGCCTAAGGGGAGTATAAAAGGGATGAGGAGAGAGAGGGTGACCGGTTTTCTTCATTTGGCCGAGAAAGGAGAGAGTGAGGGAGAGAATTCGAGAGAGAGGAGGCGGAGCCGAGAGGGAAGGAGGCGGAGCCGGAGGAGGGTGCCGTTCGTTCGCCGTCCCTACGCCGCCGTACGCCGTTGTTCGTTGCTGTCCGTTCATCTTGGAGGCAAGTGGGGTCTATGACTTCTCTTGCATATTGTTTTTGGTGTTTGCATGTTAAGTTTTAGGGGTGTTTTGGGCGAAATACCAAGCAAGGGTTGCATGTGTTCATGTGATGTGGCTGTTTTCCTTTCGGTTTGTGGTAGACAGTTTCTTATTCGAGCTTGCATGTGTATTTAGAGTGTGATTTTGGCTTCGGTGTCTTCATGAAAGTTGAACCTAACATCTTGAGGTATGACATACTCAAACTTCATGGAAAACTAAGGTGATATGAGGGGTCAAATGCCTTGTTATACGGAGGTTCTAGATCTGCGAAATCTTCTCTGACCACTTGATGATTTCTTGGTTGCATGTTGATTTATGTTGGAAATATCACTTTGTTGTCTTCATGGAAGTTGTAGGTAACATCATAAACTACAACATACTCAAATTTGAAGAGAAATGAACGAGTATAGCCTAGTTAATCGGCTAAATCTTTGAGACGTTTGGTTCTGTTGAAGTATACCGAGATACCCGAGACTTCAAGGACTTAAAAGAGGATCATACTTCGGTTATTTAACCTAGATCTCTTCATGAAACTTGTAAAGGACACATTAATTCATAACATACTGAATTTCAGAAGAAAAGAAAGAGATTTAATGGGTCAAATCTAAGTTTTTCGGTGATGTGTGTTCTGGACGAAACGGTAGAGGTTCCAGAAGCTTCATGGAGTTGTATAAATTAATCCATAAATAATTTGGCTTAGTGTTCTTCATGAAAAGTGCACGAAAATGTGTTTTCTATCACCCTGTAAAATTTGGGAATTTTTCGGAGGTCATATGAGTATTTTAATTGAATAAATCCGAAAACTGTGCAATCTGGCCATTATCCGAATATTGAGTGTATTTGGTGGAAATTTGGGAAACTATGTGAAATGCAAATTTGGCCATGAAATTGTGTGAAATTGTGATTCTAATTAGTTTTTTAATGATTGTTTGATTTTCATGATTTTTGGAAAATCATAAATATTAAAGATAATATTTATTTATGAAAATAAATAAATATAATAATAATAAAATAATAATATAATAAAATAATAATAAAATAAAAGTGGATTATTTTATCGGCCATGAGTTCTATTGAATTATGATGCATTGTTATATGACATTGATGCATGTATGATCGTGAATTATGATGCATTGTTATATGACATTGATGTATGCATGATCGTGAACTATGATGCATTGCTATATGGCATTGATGCATGAATGATCATGAATTGTGATGCATGTGTGTGAATCATATGCCATGAAATAATGAGATGAAAAGAATGATAAAATGTGGAAGTGGTATGTGAGTAAGAGGATGTGGCGGAGGTTGATGTCTGGTGGCCGAGTGGCATAATTCCGAGATTCCCGGGAGTGTCGGGATGCCCGGTGGTATACGGTACGTAATTCCAGGGGAGGCCTGGTGGTATGTCGGTACATAATTCCGGAAGCCCTGTCGGAGGTTTCTGCCCGAAGGGAGTGACTCGCGATGCCAGGATTAGGGTGCGAGATCCCCGGTTAGAAGGGTAAAGACCAGAAGTCCCTGTCGGAGGTTTTTGCCCGAAGGGAGGTTCCTCGTGATGCTAGTTGAGGTGCGAGATGCCCGGAATGTGGGGGCCGGAAGCCCGGTGGCCATGAGATGGCTGGGATACCGGGATCCCCGTCGGAGGTTTCGCCCGAAGGGAGGATGATGATGGTGGAATTGATGAATTGAGAAAAGATAATGTGAGATCAATTGATGAATAAAAGTGAAAAATGATGAGATGATGTGATATGCATGGTGATGCATGGTTAATGATGATGTGATATGCATGGTGATGCATGGTTAATGATGATGTGATATGCATGGTGATGCATGGCCAATGATGATATGATGTGATATGCATGGTGATGCATGGTTAATGATGATGTGATATGCATGGTGATGCATGGCCAATGATGATATGATGTGATATGCATGGTGATGCATGGTTAATGATGATGTGATATGCATGGTGATGCATGGCCAATGATGATATGATGTGATATGCATGGTGATGCATGGTTAATGATGATGTGATATGCATGGTAATGCATGGTTAATGATGATGTGATATGCATGGTGATGCATGGCCAATGATGATATGATGTGATATGCATGGTGATGCATGGTTAATGATGATATATATGCTATGATGATGCATGAATACGCTTGTCATCAAAAGGTAAGTAACGCCCGCATTGTATGATGGTATGCATGGTGCACCGAGTTGTTATTAGATTTCCCTATCTTGAGTGGTTGTACTCACCCCTTTGGGGATAACATTTTAGATTAGCACTATGCCGCTTCCTGCTGTATCGCGTGGCGTGTTTTACGGTATTCCGTCTGACGTCGAGGTGGAGATGACTGAGATAGATTGTCCCTCGGTACCCGGATTGACTTTTATCCGAGTACGATGCTTAGTCATGTATGATATCGGCCCGCTCGGGGGCCCTGTCATACAAGAGTTTTTGTCCGTGCACATACGACGGGATGGAGTGATGCGGGGATGCTGCCGCCGCCGCCACCCGACGCACCGAGATGGGTATGAGATCGCGCGCGAGGAGTAGGAGCTAGATCGCTTTTGGTATAGATAGTTGACGCTTGTGATGGGAGGGTTTTTGTGCTCATATGATGTTAGAGGTCGGAGTTCCTTTTTGAGATTTTAGGAAGGACATGGCGAGTCCTTACCTTTTCGTTTCTTTTGTACCGACCCGAGGAAAAACCCCATCTCGCTATATGTATGTATGTAAGCAAAGCGTCAACACTGTTTATAAAATCGTGGTGTTTAGTTGGTGTGTATTTGTATCATGGGATAGAGGGGAGATAGATGGTGATATTTATTTGCTTCCGCTATGAGTCGCGCATGGGACCGCTTTTAAAAAAAAAATGCCTGTAATCTGGCAAGGCTTAATTTAGCCAAGAGATAGAGATGGTGAAAGAAGTAACATCGGCACTGTTAACGACCTGCGAAGGGTTCGGGGTGTTACATGCAAACACCAAAAACAACATGCAAGAGAAGTCATAGACCCCCACTTGCCTCCAAGATGAACGGACAGCAACGAAGAACGGCATACGGCGGCGTAGGACGGCGAACGAACGGCACCCTCCTCCGGCTCCGCCTCCTTCCCTCTCGGCTTCTCCCTCTCTCCCTCTCGAATTCTCTCTCTCGCACTCTCTCTTTTCTCGGCCAAATGAAGAAAACCGGTCACTCTCTCTCTCCTCATCCCTTTAATACCCCCTTTAGGCCATCATAGGCAATGATTACTCACCTATCCAATGACCAATGCATGTGAGAATCCCTTGCCACTTGTCATTTCTATTTTTGAATTCAATTTGGGCTTAATGGGCTTTGGAGTTGGGCCAACCGGCCACTCCCCTTGGGCTGGTCGACAGCCACCTCTTGGGCCCAATGGGCCGACTAGCTTGGCCCTCCAAGCTTGAGGCTAATGGGCTCAAGGCCCATTCCGAAAATTAGCCCTTTTTCTTTTTTTTTTTTTTTGAAATTCCTTCTATAATATTTTTGAAATTCCAATTTCCATCTTGGCCAAAGTCTTGGAATATTTTTAATTATTGAATTTCAAATCATATGGCCAAGCATTAATAAATTAAATTTAAATTTCCACTATCACAAGCACAATTCATCAAATTAAAAGATAAATCGGCTAAAGCATAGGCCATAAAATTCTATCACCTAATTAAAGACATTTGACACACCTTAAGGCTTGGCTTTGAATTTCCGGGATGCCACAATTCTCCCTCCTTAGAGAATTTCGTCCTCGAAATTCAAGCACTACTCGCGCCTTCTTGAAATAAATAAGGGTACTTTTCCCTCATATGATCCTCACTTTCCCATGTGGCTTCCTCCAAATCATGATGTCGCCATAACACCTTGACTAATGGGATCTTCTTAGTCCTAAGGATCTGCTCCTTTCGATCCAATATCGCACGGTGCTCTTCAATGTACCTAACTTTCTCATCCATTTTGATGGCTTCATGATCGAGTATGTGACCGTGGATTCGGCTGGTACTTCCTCAACATTGATACATGAAACACATCGTGCAGATTTTCTAATCTAGGAGGTAATGCTAAACGATAAGCCCTATCTCCTATCTTCTCAAGAATTTCAAAAGGTCCAACACACTGGGGCTTAACTTACCCTTTATCCCAAATCGAGATATTCCTTTCATTGGAGATACCTTAAGGAATACATGGTCTCCCACACCAAACTCCAAAGGTCTCCTACGTCTATCTGCGTAGCCTTTTCGTCTACTCGAGCCGCTTTAAGCCTTTCCCTAATAACATCAACAGCCTCGGTGGTAACTTGTACCGATTCAGTCCCGTCAACTTCCTCTCACCTACCTCATTCCAACAAACAGAGTCCTACATCTCCTTCCATATAATGCTTCATAAGGTGCCATGCCTATGCTCTTCTGAAAGCTATTATTATAGGCAAACTCTACCAAATGCAATCTCTCGTCCCAATTTCCTTTGAAATCAATCACACAAGCTCTCAACATATCCTCCAATATCTGAATCACTCTTTCTGATTGGCCATCTGTCTGAGGATGAAAAGCTGTACTAAACTGAAGCTTAGATCCTAACGCAACTTGGAGACTCCTCCAAAAATTCGACGTAAACCTCGGGTCTCGATCTGAAGTAATAGTTCTTTGGAATACCATGTAAGCGTACCACTTGACTTACATACATGTCCGCATACTTATCCATTGGGTAGTCCTTGCGAATCGCTAAGAAATGCGCCGACTTAGTCAAACGATCCACTATAACCCAAATTGAATCATGATTCCTTAATGTCCTTGGCAATCCTTGCACAAAATCCATCGTTACATGTTCCCATTTCCATTCAGAATGTCCAATGGTCTCAAAAGTCCTGCGGGTTTTCGATGTTCCGCTTTTACTTGCTGGCACGTCAAACATTGAGATACGTATCTAGCCGTATCTGCTTTCATACCACTCCACCAAAATTGCTCACGTAAATTTCTGTACATCTTTGTACTACCCGGGTGGATACTATAGTTACTCTTATGTGCTTCCGACAGAATTTCCTTCCTCAATTCCTCATTGTCGGGAACACAAAGTCGTCCTTGACATTTCACTATCCCATCATCAGAGATCTGAAATTCCGATCTTTTCCCTAAAGATACAGCACCTTTTATTTTCAAAATCTCGGGGTCGATTATTGCAAAACCTTAATTTTCTGGATAATCTCTGGCTCAATCCTTAATGCACTAAGCACGCCAGTAAGACAATCCAATTCCAATTTAAATTCAGAATTTGCTACAGATTCTAACAATTCCCATTCTGCCATTCTCAAACTAGCAATCTCCATAGCTGACTTTCGACTAAGAGCATCTGCTACTCTATTCGCTTTTCCTGGATGATATTTTATTTCACAATCATAATCCTTCAATAACTCCATCCACCTCCTTTGTCTCATGTTCAATTCCTTTTGTGAGAATAGATACTTCAAACTCTTATGATCCGTATAGATCTCAAACTTCTCCCCATACGAGATAGTGTCTCCATATCTTCAAAGCAAACACTATAGCCGCTAGCTCTAAATCATGCGTCGGGTAATTCAACTCATGGGGTTTCAATTGTCTGGATGCATAGGCTACAACCTTGCCATGCTGCATCAACACACATCCTAGTCCTTTGTGAGATGCATCACTATACACCGTAAATCCATTAGGTCCAAAAGAGGTATAGTCGAATTGAGCGAAGTCAATTTCCTTTTGAGCTCCCGAAAACTCCTTTCACATTCCCCATTCCATTCAAATTTCACATTCTTTCGAGTCAATTTAGTTAAAGGTCCCGCCAGATTACGAGAATCCTTCAATGAACCTTATGTAATAACCGGCCAATCCTAAGAAACTTCGTATTTCGGCAGGTGTCGTTGGTCTCGGCCAATTCACTACCATTTCAACTTTTCTTTGGATCTACCGCAATTCCTTTTCCCGACACCACATGTCCTAAAAATACTATCCGGTCCAACCAAAATTCACACTTACTAAATTTAGCATACAACTTATGCTCTCAGTGGTCCGCAAAACAATTCTCAAATGCTTTGCTCATGCTCTTTAGGCCCTTTCGAATACACCAGAATATCATCAATAAAGACAATCATAAACTGGTCTAAATAAGGCTGAAATATTCTATTCATCAAATCCATAAATGCAGCCGGGGCGTTAGTCAATCCAAATGGCATAACAAGAAACTCATAGTGTCCATAACGAGTTCTAAATGCAGTCTTAGGAATGTCCTCCTTTTTAATTCTTAACTAATGGTATCCCGATCTCAAATCAATCTTAGAAAAGACCGAACTTCCCTGAAGTTGATCAAACAAGTCATCAATTCTAGGCAAAGGATACTTATTCTTAATGGTCACTTGATTCAACTGCCTATAGTCAATACACAAACGCATTGACCCATCCTTCTTCTTTACAAACAAGACCGGTGCACCCCAAGGTGAAGCACTTGGTCTAATAAATCCTTTATCAAGCAATTCCTGCAGTTACACTTTCAACTCTTTCAATTCAACTAAGGCCATTCTATATGGAGCTTTTGATATTGGTCCGTTCTGCATTAATTCAATTTCAAATTCAATCTCCCGCTCCGGCGGCAATCCGAGCAATTCCTCAGAAATACATCTTGAAATTCATTAACCACATGAACTTCCTCAAGATTAGACTCCTCTCTAGCACAATCTCTAACTATGGCTAGGTACCCTTGACATCCTTGGTCAAGTAACTTACAAGCTTCTACCGCGAGATAAGCGCTACAGAAAATGGGTTTGGCCTCCTAAAAATTCACAACTAGACTCGATCAGGTAAAACAAATTGAATCACTTTTCTATAACAATCCATTCTAGCCCGATACTTACGAAGCTAGTCCATTCCTATAATAACATCAAAATCATACATAGCCATTACAACCAAGTCTATTTCCATATCCTTTCCTCCCATTGAGATCTTACAATTTTCACACACCAGCGTAGACAATACCATATCCTTTAAAGGCGTGGAAACACAAAGAGGCGTCTCAAGAGGCATAACTTTTATCTTTTTCAAACATCTATATCTTTCGACACAAACGAATGCGTTGCACCCGTGTCAAACAATGCATATGCCTTTTCACCATTAAAAAGAATCGTACCTGAGATAACATTCTTGGAAGCTTCCGCTTCCTCCTGGGTGATTGCATACACCCTTCCTTGCACAGGTGGTCTTTGAGGATTTCCTTGCGGGTTCGACCTAACAGCACTCTGATATCCCTGTCGCACTGAGCCAACACTCACTTGCGACCTCTCTCGCGGGCAATTCCTCCTAAGATGTCCCACTTTTCCACAGCCAAAACATTTCTGTTGTCCAGCCGATAGGGTGCTTTCCTATGTTCAAACCACTCCTTGCTCCTCCAAAATTTCCAAAATTACCCTTCTTCTTCACATTTCAGGTCTAACCTTGACCAGAATAAGGTCTCTTCCCTTTTTTCACATCACTAAAGTTCACCGGTTTCTTAAATTCTGATCTTTCCCTCAACAACTCCCGCTCCACTAACGCGCCCTTTCATAAATCTCATTATAATCTCTTATGTTCAAATGCACCGTTGCTTTCTAATGTCGTCCTCGGCCCTTTCAGAATCTCTTAGCCTTCTCCTCCCGATCCTCAATCAATCTAGGAGCATATCTAGACAATTCAGAAAATCTAGCCTCATACCGATCTACAAATCAATCCCTTTTGTTCTAGCTGAACAAACTCGGTAATCTTCCTATCCTTAGCCCAGTCAGAGAAATGCTTCCTATTAAAGGCCCTAACAAACTCCTCCCAATTAACATCGGTACCTGGTGGAAAGATTATTTCCTTCAAGCTCTCCACCAAAACTTCGCATTTCCCTCCAATTGGTACTCGCTAAAACTATTTTCTCAAAGATCGGTGCAGTCCAACACGGAAAATTCGTTCCATTCCATCAATCCATTGCTCGCCTCCTCGGGACTTCCCATTCCATTAAACTTAAGTGGCTTCAGCTTCAAAACTGCTCCACTAGTCCCCGAGTACGGCGTTCGCTCCGGCTGTTCTTTGCCGCGCCCGCCTCTCCATCGATTTCCAATATTGGCTAATGCCCGTAGGATATCTTCCATTCGGGGTTCAGCCCTTGCAGCGAGAGGCTTCAGCCCTCGATGGATGAGCACTTCCAGCTCGCACCATAACTCTCCTGCAATTTCCAAGCATTGCCTCAGAATAACCGAGACTTACCGCCTCCACTCAAAGCAAGCACTACTATCACATAAGTAACATATACATGTTACTGGCAATTCAAGACAAACTACTAGGGATCTACGAGTGAATACCCATCACCCGTTATTCATTTATTTCGTTTACATCCTATGGTGTGCATTGTCATCATGTTCCTCAATTCCAAATGAGGCTCCTTATCACTCCACTTATAACCATTCGCTCTGATACCAAAAAGGGCGACGACTGTAACACCCCGAACCCTTCGCAGGTCGTTAACAAAGGCCGATGTTACATCTTTTACCATCTCTATCTCTTGGCTAAATTAAGCCTTGCCGGATTACAGGCATTTTTTTTTTAAAAAGCGGTCCCATGCGCGACTCATAGCGGAAGCAAATAAATATCACCATCTATCTCCCCTCTATCCCATGATACAAATACACACCAACTAAGCACCACGATTTTATAAAGTGTTGACGCTTTGCTTACATACATACATATAGCGAGATGGGGTTTTCCTCGGGTCGGTACAAAAGAAACGGAAAAGGTTAGGACTCGCCATGTCCTACCTAAAATCTCAAAAAGGAACTCCGACCTCTAACATCATATGAGCACAAAAACCCTCCCATCACGAGCGTCAACTATCTATACCAAAAAGTGATCTAGCTCCTACTCCTCGCGCGCGATCTCACACCCATCCCGGTGCGTCAGGTGGTGGCGGCGGCAGCATCCCCCGCATCACTCCATCCCGTCGTATGTGCACGGACAAAAACTCTTGTATGACAGGGCCCCCAGCCAGGCCGATATCATACATGACTAAGCATCGTACTCGGATAAAAGTCAATCCGGGTACCGAGGGACAATCTATCTCGTCATCTCCACCTCGACGTCGACGGAATACTCAGAAACACGCCACGCGATACAGCGGAGGTAGCGGCATAGTGCTAATCTGAAATGTTATCCCCAAAAGGGGTGAGTACAACCACTCGGCGAGATAGGGAAATCTAATAACAACTCAGTGCACCATGCATACCATCATACAATGCAGGCGTTACTTACCTTTTTGATGACAAGCGTATTCATGCATCATCATAGCATATATATCATCATTAACCATGCATCACCATGCACATCACATCATATCATCATTGGCCATGCATCACCATGCATATCACATCATCATTCACCATGCATCACCATGCATATCACATCATCATTAACCATGCATCACCATGCATATCACATCATATCATCATTGGCCATGCATCACCATGCATATCACATCATCATTAACCATGCATCACCATGCATATCACATCATATCATCATTTTTCACTTTTATTCATCAATTGATCTCACATTATCTTTTCTCAATTCATCAATTCCACCATCATCATCCTCCCTTCGGGCAGAAACCTCCGACAGGGATCCCAGTATCCCAGCCATCTCATGGCCACTAGGCTTCCGGCCCCCCACATTTCGGGCATCTCGCACCTCAACTAGCATCACGAGGAACCTCCCTTCGGGCAAAAACCTCCGACAGGGACTTCCGGTCTTTACCCTTCTAACCGGGGATCTCGCACCCTAATCCCGGCATCGTGAGTCACTCCCTTTGGGCAGAAACCTCCGACAGGCTTCCGGCCCCCCCACATTCCGGCATCCCGAAACTCCCTGTGGAATCTCTAGAATTATGCCACTCGGCCACCAGACATCAACCTCCGCCACATCCTCTTACTCACATACCACTTCCATATTTTATCATTCTTTTCATCTCATTATTTCATGGCATATGATTCACACACATGCATCACAATTCATGATCATTCATGCATCAATGCCATATAGCAATGCATCATAGTTCACGATCATGCATACATCAATGTCATATAACAATGCATCATAATTCACGATCATACATGCATCAATGTCATATAACAATGCATCATAATTCAATAGAACTCATGGCCGATAAAATAATCCACTTTTATTTTATTATTATTTTATTATATTATTATTTTAATATTATATTTATTTATTTCCAGAAATAAATATTATCTTTAATATTTATGATTTTCCAAAAATCATGAAAATCAAACAATCATTAAACAACCAATTAGAATCACAATTTCACACAATTTCATGGCCAAATTTGCATTTCACATAGTTTCCCAAATTTCCACCAAATACACTCAATATTCGGATAATGGCCAGATTGCACAGTTTTCGGATTTATTCAATTAAAATACACATATGACCTCCGAAAATTCCCAAATTTTACAGGAGAATAGCCAACACATTTTCGTACCTTTTTAATGAAGAACACTAAGCCAAATTATTTATGGATTAATTTGTACAACTCCATGAAGCTTCTGGAACCTCTACCGTTTCGTCCAGAACACACATCACCGAAGAACTTAGATTTGACCCATTAAATATCTTTCGTTTCTTCTGAAATTCGAGTATGTTATGCATCAATGTGTCCTTTAGAAGTTTCATGAAGAGATCTAGGTTAAATAACCAAAGTATGATCCTCTTTTAAGTCCTTGAAGTCTCGGGTATCTCGGTTCACTTCAACAGAACCATCGTCTCCAAGATCTAGACGATTTACTAGGCTATACCGGTTCATTTCTCTTCAAATTTGAGTATGTTGTAGTTTAGGATGTTACCTACAACTTCCATGAAGACAACAAAGTGAGATTTCCAACATAAATCAACATGCAACCAAGAAATCATCAAGAGGTCAGTGAAGATTTCGCAGATCTAGAACCTCCGTATAACAAAGAATTTGACCCCCCATATCACCTTCGTTTTCCATGAAATTTGAGTATGTCATATCTCAAGATGTTAGCTTCAACTTTCATGAAGACACCAAAGCCAAAATTACACTCCAAATACACATGTAAGCTCGAATAAGAAACTGTCTACCACAAACCGAACGGAAACAGCCACATAACATGAACACATGCAACCCTTGCTTGGTATTTCGCCCAAAACACCCCTAAAACTTAACATGCAAACACCAAAAACAACATGCAAGAGAAGTCATAGACCCCCACTTGCCTCCAAGATGAACGGACAGCAACGAACAACGGCGTACGGCGGCGTAGGACGGCGAACGAACGGCACCCTCCTCCGGCTCCGCCTCCTTCCCTCTCGGCTTCTCCTCTCTCCCTCTCGAATTCTCTCTCTCGCACTCTCTTTTCTCGGCCAAATGAAGAAAACCGGTCACTCTCTCTCTCCTCATCCCTTTTATACCCCCTTTAGGCCATCATAGGCAATGATTACTCACCTATCCAATGACCAATGCATGTGAGAATCCCTTGCCACTTGTCATTTCTATTTTTGAATTCAATTTGGGCTTAATGGGCTTTGGAGTTGGGCCAACCGGCCACTCCCCTTGGGCTGGTCGACAGCCACCTCTTGGGCCTAATGGGCCGACTAGCTTGGCCCTCCAAGCTTGAGGCTAATGGGCTCAAGGCCCATTCCGAAAATTAGCCCTTTTTCTCTTCTTTTTTTTTTTTTTTTTGAAATTCCTTCTATAATATTTTTGAAGTTCCAATTTCCATCTTGGCCAAAGTCTTGGAATATTTTTAATTATTGAATTTCAAATCATATGGCCAAGCATTAATAAATTAAATTTAAATTTCCACTATCACAACCACAATTCATCAAATTAAAAGATAAATTGGCTAAAGCATAGGCCATAAAATTCTATCACCTAATTAAAGACATTTGACACACCTTAAGGCTTGGCTTTGAATTTCCGGGATGCCACATGAGAATTCCACCATGAATTGACTACTTGACTGTGCTAGTCTGCAAGGGTCATTACGACACGATTAAAAATCAATTAGAGATCAGAGATAGGTCAGTTCGAATAAGATATGTGGCTAAATGTGGGTGATTCCACTAATTTGCAAAATTCTCGTGGATCAAGACTAGGACGATTTTTCTATCGTTTTGGTGCCCTATATCCATATTTGAACCCTTAAGGTTTTTTCGACAACCGAGAGCCGCCAAAGTATCAAAAAAGTACGTGTGGCTCTAAGAAAATCGACCATGGGTAAATTGCACAAAAATTCCTAAAAGTTACGCGGTAAGTTAGGTCACGCTAAAATTACGTCGATTGAAATTAACCCCAAATTTGAACCCGATTTTAGAAATTGAAAATTCTGTCATGTCACAAGTTATTTTAGGAACGTCGACTCACCTTTTGAGGAATTTTCGGCAAGTTTGGAATTTTTATGGAAAATCGATCTAGACAATTCGAAAAACGAACGGAAATTCGGAATTGGCCAAATTGAATGGATTTTTGGCCTCCGTGTGAACTGCTTGGTGAAAGGAAGTTGTGTGGTTTTTTTTTTTTTTCGAGAAAATTGGACCTCAATCGGAGATGTTTGTTTAGAAAAGCGGATTCCAAGAAAAAAAAAGAAAGAAATAGAATTCGGAATTGAGGGAAATTCGTAGGTTAGAGGGGCTGTTGCATTGTGATCCTTATTTGGACTTTAAATCGTGCAAGTAGGTGTTAAAATTGGCCTTGGATGACCAATTGATATTGTTGTGTGAAGTCAAGCTAGAAATAATTGTGTTTTAATTATTTTTCCCCCTCCAATTCACACGCTTCTTTTTCTCTCTATTTCCCTCCCTCTCTCGCACACATTCTCCCCCTAACCAACCGTCCCCTACAAATGTGGTCTCCATTTGCTTTTTCTTTCCCTTGACCTTGAAGTCATTCTCTCCCACACGTCTCTTTCTCTCTCCCCATCTCTCTTGCATACCCTTGGCTGACATCCCTCCTTCCCTCATCCCTTTTTCCTTTAATTCTTTTATGTTTTTTTTTTTTTTTGCTTTTCCCTTGTTCAGTCAAGGAGACAACGCCCACGATCTCTCTCTTCCCCTAATCTTCCTTGCGTGGGCACCGATTCTACTGAAGAACTTCCGCTTTTGCTTTTCTTTCATATTTCCTTTGAACCTACTGATTCTTCGGTTGAATTCCCGCATCCCACCGTCGCTGTCCCCCAACCGAAGCCAACCTCCACGCGTGTCCACCAATGACTCCCCAAAGAACATCATCCCATCTCCACCGCTCGGTCAACCACCCGCATCAACGACCACGTTCTAGCTCCTTCACCGGTTCTCACTTGTTGGCAAGCACCACGAAGCCAGCCCGCATCTCCACCGATTCCACCATGGAATAGCCACTGTTCGGCCACCGATCAGCCACGCTGAAGTCGCTCGGCCTAGCCCGTAAACGAGCTAGAACAAAACTAGTTTTCCAATTCATGGCCGAGACTTGGGTTGCCAATTTCAGCCTCGGTTTGGCCCCCATTAGTGCCGCCACTTTGGGATTTAACAGCCGCCGCTGTCGGGTCCCCGTTGTTTTGGTCCAAGCAAATCGCAAATCAAGTGAGTTTAACTCACTTATCCATGCTTAGTAAGTTAATGACGTTTAAGGGTTGATTAATTTAAGTTAAGTATGGTTTAGGTGGTTAGTTAGATTGGATTAGCAATTTAATTAGCCAATATTGCATGTTAGGTGGTTAGTTTAGTGCAATTAGAGCCTAGACAAGCTCTTTTCGTTATCAAGAGTGGTTTGGAAATTTTTCAGGTCCGTCTCAGCTTTTAATTAGGCTTTACGGTCCTAAGTTGCTATCTTTGGAATTAAATAATTATTTTCCGTATTTATTTATTTATTTTCCAGAAATTAGACCGGGATAGCCGGTGACCGGGTGACCGGAATTTTATGCCGATTACAAAGTGGTGTGATCTGTTTATATAATTGACTGTTATTTTGTGCAAATTGAGTGTAATTTTTTATTGTTAGTAATTATCCTAAAATTAATTAATTTCAATAATTAATTAGAAAATCATTGGGTGTCAGTTTGCAATGCCAATAAGGAATTTGTGAACTGTTGAAATTAGTTGGATTTTCAAGTGAAAAAATATTATATTTTGGTTAAGACCGACCGTGTACCCACACAGGAGTATTTTTATCGGGTATGAGAAAAATGACGAAAATATTAGATGGTCAGGATTGTATACTATATTGACCTACGGGCTCTACTATGTCAGCTTAGCGCGAACAATATACATTATCATCTTAGAGTGAGCTATATTATTCATTAGCTTAGAGTGAGCATTCTTAGTATACATTATCAGCTTAGAACGAGGTATATTATTGATCAGCTTAGAGCGAGCTATATTATTGATCAGCTTAGATTGAGCATTGTTAGTATACTATATCAGCCTGTGGGCGATATGTCAGCTTAGAGTGAGCAATATACTATTTATCAGCTTAGTGCGAGCTATACTATCTATTATCAACTTAGAGTGAGCAGTCCTAGATGTTGATCGGACTTTATGGATACAATTGATTGAGATGATTGGGGAATGGTCTTGTTGATATGGTATTGACTAAGTCGATTGATCGATGATTCGATCTAATTGGTTGAAGTGATTGGATAGTTATTTGAATGATATTGGTTTGTAGGAAGGAACTGAGACCAAGGTAAATCCTCTGACTCGTGCTTGTGCTTAAGTAGCCCTCAGGGCTTATTTTCTTCCGAGTCGGGTCTTAGGGGGTTAACTTGCTGAGACATTGTCTTATTGGTTATTGTATAACCATTTTCAAGTCCCTCGGGCAAAGAACCCGGAGCTTGAGGTGGAAGGGTCAGGAGCATGGATGGCTCAGAAGTCCTTTTTGAAGATAGACTTACTAGACCCTAGTGTTGACCTCTATTTGTAAACTGGATCGTTTGTAAAAGTTGTGCTAATTGATTAGAAAATCTTGCCCTACTTTCCTATCCCATCTTTGTGTTGTTTGGGGAATAGTAATTCACTTCTGCATGTGCATATTAAAATGAAATGGGTAGGCGACGCGTCCTAGGATGTTGCTATTAAATCAACCAAGGAGGGACGGGCACACGCTCGAAGGATCGGGGCGTGACATCCCTGTTTAAGTTGTATCAGAGCAGGTCAGTAGTTGGGGTGATAAGGTGCGATAAGTTTATGGTAGGAATGACCTTATTTCATGCTAGCGCATGTGATTGATAGTTTTTTGATAGCTTGTTTGTTGCTGATCACTCAAATTCTAATCTGGAACTGGAATTGGAAAACAAGTATCTACAAAGATCCTATAGAATGAGTGATCATGAGCGGAGGACTCCTAAGAGGCGTTCCATCGGACCTGCTACTCGAGGTAGAATGCCAACTAGGGTTCGTGCCCAAGGAGGTCGAGGTCGTGGTCGTGGCGGAGCGTCGGCTCAAGCCAGCACGGGTGAGAGAGTACCGCTGCAGACCGATACTATTGTAGCAGCACCGAACGATCCTAGGTTTGACGGGATCGTTTAGGCACTAGTGAACTGTGACGGCCTAGGGCGTCACGTACTAAGCACAAGCAGAATTATAGTTATCATTATCATCTTGCCTAACTGGTAATCTCCTTTAATTAATCGATAGTGTTTACCATTGAAGGTTAGCATGTATAACATGGATTATTTAAAATCTCAAGTTTATATTATGAGGTCATCTTACAATCACTCTACCTTCAATTTAAGTATTGGCCAAATCATTCATGCACATAAACAAGATCACAAGAAGCTTCATTTCTTTTATCATCCTCAGGGCCTACAAAATTTATCAACCTAGACTCTTTCCATGTTCATTGCCTATATATACAACATACACATAACAAAAGTAAGGCGCAACAAAAGCCAGGGATAAAGGGTGAGGGAATCTACTCCACGAGTTCCCACACAAGCCCGCATCTAACAATAGTCAAAAGTCAGTCAGCTTCTACATGATCAAAGGCGTCTAGGCGTCATCCGTTCCCGCTCCAGGTCCTCCTGCTCCAAAGGGTAAGGGGTCAAATATCTCCCATTCACGATTGATAAACCATGCAATGAACGTCATCGGTATCAAGTCAGCTCTGCCGTCATCCACCCATAAAGTAGCCTCATATTTGGAGAAAGTCATGTCAATGTCGGGATCATACACGTCATGAAGAGAACCATCAAGACGCACTATTGCCCCGTATCGAGCTAGTGGCGGTACATCCATGCTATCAATCTGAAAATGTAAGGTATGAGCAAACAACCTTGCCCAAGAAAGAATGATAAAACTCTAACTTAAACAATCCACGGCCATCAAGATTATAAGAGAATCATCAAACAATTTAGGATGCTAAAGGAAGTATATCACAAGCAAAAACAATTGGATATTAACACATTATGTATATAATCACCTTATGAGCATCTATTTCTATGCTTACCTTTCTCAAGTTCAATCTCATATCAAGATGCAATGCAACAACAGTAAATGGACTCACTCACCAAATAGAATTATATTTAGTGTGCATATGATCCACCCTTAATCAATCACTAACCGGAACTCTATCGGTCTGATCGAGTCACTTCCGGAAGTTACCTTATCCAGACTTCCACAATATTTCTATTATGGGCATCTCACTCCGAGGCATCCTAGTCTCATACAACCGAGGTCCTCCCAAACCACTCAACAAGGGGCATCTCACTCCGAGGCATCCTTGATCACACACAAGGGCAGCTCACTTCAAGGAATCCCAATATCTCTCTACCGAGGCATCCAAGACCACTCAGCAAGGGCATCCCAAACTTTCGGGGGCATCACCGGTATCTCTATACCAATGGGTTCATTCAATCTCTTAAGCACACGTTTCACACCACCACACATTTGATTAATGCATTTATCGTATGCAAAAGAAAAGACTCCAAAATATCTAACTATATCTCTAACTCTCATGAACCTCGAACACGTGCGTGTCCAAATTATAAGATAAAACCCATTACGACTTATCCCATTCCATGCCGAACAGATATTTACCCCATAATCAAGCACTATGCACCACACTCATTGCACACGCATGATACTATATGCATTTATATCTCAAATAAGATATGAGACTTACTCTTATATGACTAACATCTATTATGAGGTTTATTAGCCTCTACGTGCATCACAAAAGCCTAATATAAAAGACACAACATCTAATATATGTTCTCGGTTCCAGACAGTTTACTAACTAAATGTACAGTTTCGGTTTCGGACACGGAAGGTATATCAATTCTAGTCAAAATACTACCAAATTTTAGTATGTTATATTTGAGACATATATTGACATTTTCTTTGAAGAAAGTTAAGTCTAATTCTCACTGTATTAAAAGTAACTGTCACCATAATCTTTACTAGTACCCTGTACCGACGTCCAGATTCTTTATCTACAATGAAATATGTTTTACTAGCCAATTATTATCTATTTAATCTCAAATTTTGACACGTTCTTCCTCAAGATGTGGTCTGCAATTTCCATTAAGGATTCAAAGTCCAATTCTAACTAGGTAAATACAGAAAATTTGTATAATCAATAAAGGTCAACCGTTTCTCACAAAACAGTTTACTGATTTTACCAAATTCACTTCTATCTCTACGTTTTTACATTCATATGGTTATAACTAAGTTCCTAATTCTATCTAATGGAGATTTTATCATGTAGATTGGTTCCTTTCTTATTTTCATCAATATACAGAAAGAAAATAATACAAAACAGAAGACTCCCTAACCGTATTCTCCTAGAACAGAATAGGTATACGCGATTCCTTCACTCCTAGCCTGACCAAAGCATTTATTTTTCCACAAGTCTCTTCTCCAACACTTCATTACTTAATCACAGCAACTAAAAGTACTTTCAGCAAGTTTTCTCAACAAAGAATCCTTTCGCAGCTCAGCTCAAAGCATATATCCACACTTCAACTCACACATCACAACATTCACCTCATTTCTTCACTTGGCAAACATCTCTTCACTTGCTCAATCAAAACAGCCAACTCTCATCAATTTTTCGAAACATGCAAGACTCAAAAGTAACATGCAATGGCTTCTACCTTCAATCTAACACTTACTAAGCTTAGACTAATCACAAAACAGCAACTACAAATCAAATCATTCACTGTTTGGTTAGATCCCAAGCTTTCTTGACAAAACAATGGATAACTTTTAATTTAGAGTTATATCTTTCCTTACCTTGTTCAGCTATTAGATAACTCGAAGATTCTTCAAGATAAACACCAAAATCTCACATGCAAGAAGAAGAAGGTTGCTGGTTCGCTTCTAGTTTCACCACTCGACCGAGAGAAAAACAGAAAGAAGAAGATGAAGATGGGTTTCTCGGTTTTTAAATAGAGAGAGAGAGTGTGTTACGAAACTTAAGAGGGAAATTGATCTACAAGGCTAATCCCTAGGCTATAGTAATGATGTGAACTTACTAATGATTATGTTTCTTGAAGTTGCTAGTTTTGGTTTCTAGGGAATAGAAAACAGTGGGTGTCGAGTACAAGGAGAAACGAGAGAGAGAGAGATGTCGTGGCCTCAAACTTTGTTTCTAATCCATGTCATTAGTCGGTTCATTAGTTTCTAACATTCTTCAATTAATTTCCTTTTGTTTCTACTTGATTTCAATCCTTTTATAATTATACAAAGTCATTGCATAACATATCGACTAGTCAATGTTAGTCTATAAAGAATTCATCACAAGAAATGCTAAAGTTAGAAATTGATATTAACATTACAATCACTAATCAAATCATCATAAGTATAATCTATAAACTTAATTGAAAATAAAATCACTTGGGCCTAAATATTCGTCTTTGGCCCAATAGGCTTAATCTATAACAATCCGGCCCACTAAACCAAATCTAGAAATCTAATAATTTCAAACCGTGACCCGCGTCAAGCCAAGTCCAAGCCAATAATCTCTCATTCGACTTTTTGAAGTCCAAATCATGTGGCCCACTTATTTCTCAAGCCCACACATTTCTCACGATCCATCGGGTTCACTTTCTGGCCCAATCTAATTAATCTAAGTTCCTAATGATCTAATTACACTAATGAAGGTCAATGAAATTTGGGATGTCACAACTCTCCCCTACTTAGAAAAATTTCGTCCTCGAAATTGAAGTCTTACCTCACTCATTGAAAAGCTAGGGATACTTTTGTCTAATCTCTTCCTCACTTTCCCAAGTTGCTTCCTCTGAATCATGGTATCGCCACAAAATTTTGACTAAAGGTATAATCTTATTCCTCAACACTTGTTCTCTTCAATCCAAATTTTCACGGGCTCTTCTATATATCTAATTCTTTCATCTATTTCTTGTACTTCAGAATCTAACACATGAGTTGGATTTGGCTCATATTTCCTAAGCATAGATATATGAAAAACATCGTGAATACCGGATAGCTTTGGTGGTAATGCTATTCTATAAGCCAATTCTCCAATCCTTTCTAATACTTTAAAAGGTCCTATAAATCTTGGGCTCAACTTTCCTTTCTTCCCAAATCTTGACACATTCTTCATAGGTGATACCTTCAAAAATGCATGATCTCCTACATTGAATTCTAAAGGTCTACGACGTTTGTTTGCATAACTCTTTTGTCTACTCTGAGCTATCCTAAGTCGTTCTCGTATAGTCTTTACTGCTTCTAAAGTAATTTGAATTATTTCTAGTCCTGTCAGCTTCTGCTCTCCAACTTCATTCCAGCAAATAGGGGTTCTACAATTCCTACCATATAGAGCTTCAAATGGAGCCATACCAATACTATGCTGAAAACTATTGTTAAAAGAAAATTCCACTAAATGTAATTTCCCATCCCAATTTCCTTTGAAATCAATGACATAGCTCTCAACATATCTTCCAATGTTTGTATAGTCCTCTTTGATTGTCCGTCTGTCTGTGGATGAAAGGCAGTACTATATTGGAGTTTAGTTCCTAAGGCAAGTTGAAGACTTTTCCAAAAATTTGACGTAAATCGTGGATCTCGATCTGATGTTATGGTCACAGGAACGCCATGTAGTCGTACTATCTGTCTAACATACAATGTGGCATACTTCTCTTGTGAATAGTCTACTCTTATAGCTAAAAAGTGTGTTGACTTTGTTAATCGGTCTACTATTACCCAAATTGAGTGATGTCCACTTGAAGTCCTTGTAGTCCTTGTACAAAGTCCATGGTTATATGTTCCCACTTCCATTCTGGAATTTCCAATGGTTTTAGCAATCCTGCAGGCTTTAGATGTTTAGCTTTCAGCGACATGTCAAGCATCTTGCAACATACTTAGCAATATCGGTCTTCATTCCATTCCACCAAAAATGTTGACAAAGGTTTCTATACATCTTTTTCCTTCTTGGGTGAAGACTATAACTACTACGATGAGCTTCTGTTAGAATTTCTCTCTTCAATTCATCATTACTAGGCACACAGAAATGTCCATGAAATTTAACTATCCCATCATTCGAGATTTGAAAATCCAACTTCTTTCCCTTCAAAGCTTTATCTTGAATTTTCAATATTTCAGGATCTGACTGTTGTAAGGTCTTAATGTGCTGTATAACTTTAGGTTCAACTCTCAGTGTAGCTATCATACCTACAGATTCACTCACCTCAACCTTGAATTCAGAATTTGAAATTGCTTCCAATAGATTCCATTCTTTAACCATCATATTGGCTACTCTCATTGCCGAGTTCCTACTAAGTGCATCTGCCACTTTGTTAGCTTTTCCTAGGTGATATAGAATTTCATAGTCATAATCATTAAGTAATTCTATCCATCTCCTTTGCCTCATGTTCAATTCCTTTTGAGAGAATATGTACTTTAAACTCTTGTGATCCGTAAAAATTTCAAATCTTTCTCCATAAAGATAGTGCCTCCAAATCTTTAAAGCAAAAACAATGGCAGCTAGCTCTAAGTCATGAGTAGGGTAATTCAATTCATGTGGTTTCAATTGTCTCGACGCATATGCTATAACTTTCCCATGTTGCATAAGAATACAACCTAATACTTTATGAGAAGCATCACTATACACCACAAAACCTCCAAATCCTATGGGTATTGTTAACACTGGTGCTGTCATCAATCTCATTTTCAGTTCTTGGAAACTTTGTTCGCATTCCTCTAACCAATCAAATTTTGAATTCTTCCAAGTCAATTGTGTTAATGGTCCTGCAATTCGAGAAAATTCTTCTACAAATCTTCGGTAATATCCAGCTAAACCTAGAAAACTTTGTATTTCTGTCACTATCGATGGTCTAGGCCAATTAATCATAGCCTCAACTTTAACTGGGTCCACCAATATTCCTTCACCGATCACCACATGTTCTAAAAATGTCACTTGGTCCAACCAAAATTCACATTTACTAAATTTGGCATACAAATTGTGCTCTCTAAGAGTTTGCAGTACAATCCTTAAATGTTCTTCATGTTCATATTTGTGGCATCCCAAAATTTCATGGCAATTTCTAGAGGCATTATGACTTATGGAAAGGTGAATGGTTGTGTCGTTGAAGTATGTTGTGGCCACTAGACCAAAAATTTTTAATAGATTAAGGCCGAACACTTTAATGGAAACGTATCTTATGTTCTTGGGTTATCAAAGTTGGTACTATAGGATAATTTGATAATGAGAATTTTGCTCTTGGCTATGCACCGTATGGATTTGATTTTTATGGATTAATGTTGCAAGTTTTTGGCCATATTATTTTTGTGATTAGATATTTATTTAAGTGGAAAATAATAGTGGATTATTAAAGGAGGGAGTGGGCTGATTTTGGGCCAAACCAACCCACAATCCCCCACCCTTTGACCGGCGAAGGCCCGTCCCAAGAGGCCCAATGGGCCGTCGACCAAGGTTGGCCCAAGCCCAGCTGGATGAAGCCACCCTCTTGCATGAAGAATGGCAAGTGGCGTGAGGGGTCTTCCAAGTGTCACATTGCATGCAAAGCTAATGGTGGTTAATCATTGAGGGGAAGAAATTAGTGAGGGGAAGGGGCGGATTAGGCGAGGAGCAACTGAGAGAGGGGGAGGGGTGTTGCACAAGAGAGGAAAAGAGAAAGAGAGGTAGCTGAAGGAAGAGGAGGACCGACCCCCACCGCGCGTCCATCTAGCCGCTGCCGTCGAGCCGCCTTGCCCTCTGTTTTGCTTGCTGCGATTTGCTTGGACTAGAGGCAAGTAGAGTCCATCAATCTACCCTTTGCTTACTGTGATGTGTGTGTAGAAAATGGTAAACTTCGGATGTAGTAGAGGTGAGGAAATTTCAGAGCTTTGGGGAGAAGTGTCGTGGTTTAGCATTCTGTTTTTCTAGAAAGGTAGTCCGTCTCCTTGCTGTTTCGTGAACTTTAGGTGGTTGTCTAGTTGGAATTTCACTTTGACCTCTTGATGAAAGTTGTAGAGAACCTCTTGACGTATAAGATATCAAAATTTCAGAAGAAATAAACAAGTATAGACCGGTGAAACTATTTTTCTTTGAAGAAGTTAGATCTGGAGATCGTAATGCTGACCTAGTGTGATTCTGTGAATTTTATAAAATTCTCCGGTTAAAATTTGACCTCATGTTCTGAATGAAAGTTGAATATGACATGTTAAGGAGTAACATACTAAAATTTTATAGGAAATAGATGCGTTTAAGTTGGTGAAACGATTTTATCCGAAACGGTTGGATCTGGAATTTGATGTCAAGGGTTATGGACGGTTATGGTTATTATAGTTTTTAATCTATCACAAATCTGATTTCAAGTTCTTCATAAAATATTTACTTCTGGATTTTTATATAACATATAAAAATTTCAGAATTTTTTGAGTTGATTTAGGATTTTTACTGAATTGGTGAATGAAACTGTGTGTGGCAATATTCCGAAATTATAAAGATTGTAATGCATGGACTGTACCGAAATGTATGATGTTCTTTTGAGGTGGTGTCCTTCATGAAAAGTTTTCCTCTAGATCTTCTATATACCTCTAGATCTTCTATATAACATGTCGAATTTTTAGAATTTATTAAGGTTGTTTACTAATTTTTCAAGAATTATGACCAAAGGAGTGCAATCTGTTTTTATCCGAAATTTTGCTGTACTTTAAAAAATAAATGAAATTGCTCCATGTGATATAATGTCTTGAGTGGTTGATTATGCTGCATATGTGGTGACATATGGCATGTTATATGACATCAAAAGCTGGTTCGGACCTTTGATATTGTTGCATCAAATGCCATGTTGAAATTGAGATACATGTGTGAATATAAATTATGATAATGATGATACCATCGAAGGTGTGAGTCGACAATGCCCCGGGAGTGTTGGGATGCTCGGAGTGTGGGTGCCGGATGCCCGGAGTGTGTGTGCCGGATGCCCCGGGAGTGTTGGGATGCCCGGAGGTGTGTGCCGGAGGCTCCTCGCGATGCCAAGTTGGATGCGAGCGATAAATTGTGGGATGCAAACACTGGTCCCTGGGAAGAAAAATGTTGTGATCTAATTGAAAGATAAAAATTGAGAATTGAATCATGCGCATGGATGTGTGCATATGGCATCAGATGAACCTTATGGGAATGCAAGCATGAAGTGCATGGTGGTATATGCACGTTGTATGGTGATATATGCATGGCTGCTTGATGATATGAGTGCAAGTGCATGGTGGTATATGCATGTTGTATGGTGATATATGAATGGTTGTAAGGTGAGGTATGCTCGAATGCATGAATGATATGTGTTTCATTCATGATACCTTGATTGTTCTATTTGACGCATTGTGTAGTTTGGTGGATCTTTACTACTGAGTGGTTGTACTCACCCTTTTGGAATTAACATTTCAAATTAGAAAGATGCTTCGTCACCGGTCGTGCGTGGTACCTTCTATGGCATACCTACCGACATTGATGTGGAGTGCACGGAGCATTCGTGTATTAGTGTACCTAGTTTGGTGTTTGTCCGAGTTAGTGTCTTGGTGATGTACGACATGGATTTTGTTGATGGCCCTGTTATCCAAGAGTTTTTGTCTGTTCATGTTCGACGCAATGGGGTGATGCTAGGGATGCTGCCGTCGCCGCTGCCCGATGCACCGGGTTGGGTGTGATGGCACGTATGACTGGTGGGAGCTGACACTTTTTGGGATAGCCAATGCTTGTTGATGGAGGGGTGTACATGTTTGATGTAAGGTCGAGTTCTCTTTTGAGTTATAGCCAAGTATAGTTAAAAATCTTGGCCTTTTGCTGTACCGACTTGAGATGTCCATTGTGAAAATGTAAATAAAAGTGACTCAGCTTTGTCTTTTCATTTGGTGCGTAGATGGTGTGCATTGCATTATTGTTATTGGAGTAAGGGATGGTAAGACTCGTTTATGCTTCTGTTGATGAGCTGCGTTGAGACCTTTACAAAAAAAATTGGGGGAGAAGAATTTTATTGATCAACCCCTATGAACTATAGTTCAACTTTAATTAAAAAGTTATTAGACTAGTATGTAGTAGGATAAATGATAAGTACCTATGGCGACCCTAACGGATCGGGGAGCATGCCGAGGGGGTGCCACAATCTTGTCCCTTTGAATACACCAAAATATCATCTATAAAGACTATCACAAATTGGTCCAGAAAAGGCTTAAATACTCTGTTCATAAGGTCCATAAAAGCTGCTGGGGCATTTGTTAGTCCAAATGGCAAAACCAAAAATTCATAGTGTCCATATCTAGTTCAAAAAGCTGTTTTAGGAATATCCTCCTTCCTTATCTATAATTGGTGATTACCTAATCTTAAGTTAATCTTTAAGAAAACTGATGCTCCTTGCAATTGATCAAATAGGTCATCAATCCTTGGTAATGGGTACTTATTTTTAATTATCACTTGATTCAATTGCCTATAATCAATACAAAGGCATAATGATCCATCTTTCTTTCTAACAAATAACACTGGTGCACCCCACGGAGAAACGCTTGGTCTAATAAATCCTTGGTCAAGTAATTCTTGTAATTGTACATTGAATTCCTTTAATTTTGTCAATGACATCCTATAAGGAGCTTTCGATATGGGTTTTGTACCAGGTGCCAATTCAATAGTAAACTCAACCTCTCGCTCTGGGGTAATCCTATCCTATCAATTCCTTGGGAAATATATTAGAAAACTCTTGTACTACAGGAATATCCTCAAGTTGTACCTCCTTCTTAGTTTGTTCACTTGCATATGCCAAATACCCTTGACAACCATTTCTAAGAAGTCCGTGGGCTTCTAGTGCAGTAATAAGAGGTATAGAGGGGGTTGTCTTTCCTTGAAGTTGATACTCTACTAAAGATACTTTCTATGCATCAGTACAATTCAGCAATGCAAATATCTTTCCCAACTCATCTATCCACAATTCTGCTTCTACGGGATCTCCTAATCCAACAAATCTAGAGGGTTTTAGTTTCAAAAATTGTTCTACTAAGCCTTGCATTCTACGATCACCTCCTACCTATTGTTGGGCTTGCCTTTCCAATAAGGTTCCTACATTAGCAAGTGCTTCCGAAATTCCTTCCACACGGGGATCCATGGCCACTCGTCCATTTCTACTCATCCTGACAGTTCCTGGTTTCTGCACATCGGTCACTACTCATTAGCCGACCGAGTCTCCTTACAAAACTAATAAGTAACAACTACAACAATTGTTACTGATACCCTACGAGTAACATAAGTTACTTGTTCCTTACAAGGAAAATATCATTACCCTAACGGATAGTCACTACCGCACCTTATCACTCCAAGTAAAACCTATGCTCTGATACCAACTAAGCTACGACGTCCCAGGGCATCACGTACTAAGCGCAAGCGGAATTCTAGTTATCATTATCATCTTGCCTAACTGGTAATCTCCTTTAATTAATCTATAGTGTTTACCATTGAAGGTTAGCATGTATAACATGGATTATTTAAAATCTCAAGTTTATATTATGAGGTCATCTTACAATCACTCTACCTTCAATCTAAGTATTGGCCAAATCATTCATGCACATAAACAACAGCACGAGAAGCTTCATTTATTTTATCGTCATCAGGGCTTACAAAATTTATCAACTTGGACTCTTTCCATGTTCATCACCTATATATACAACATATACATAACAAAAGTAAGGCGTAACAAAAGCCAGGGATAAAGGGTGAGGGTGTTTACTCCACGAGTTCCCACACAAGCTCGCATCTAACAATAGTCAAAAGTCAGTCAGCTTCTACATGATCAAAGGTGTCTAGGCGCCATCCATCCCCGCTCTAGGTACTCCTGCTCCAAAGGATAAGGGGCCAAATATCTCCCATTCATGATTGATAAACCATGCAACGAACGTCATCGGTATCAAGTCAGCTCTACCATCATCCACCCCATAAAGTAGCCTCATATTTGGAGAAAGTCATGTCAATGTTGGGATCATACACGTCATGAAGAGAACCATCAAGACGCACTATTGCCCCGTATCGAGCTAGTGGCGGTACATCCATGCTATCAATATGAAAATGTAAGGTATGAGCAAACAACCTTGCCCAGTAAAGAATGATAAAACTCTAACTTAAACAATCTACGGCCATCAAGATTATAAGAGAATCATCAAACAATTTAGGATGCTAAAGGAAGTATATCACAAGCAAAAACAATTGGATATTAACACATTATGTATATAATCACCTTATGAGCATCCATTTCTATGCTTACCTTTCTCAAGCTCAATCTCATATCAAGATGCAATGCAACAACAGTTAATGGACTCACTCACCAAATAGAATTATATTTAGTGTGCATATGATCCACCCTCGATCAATCACTAACCGGAACTCTACCGGCCTGATCGAGTCACTTCCGGAAGTTACCTTATCCGGACTTCCACAATATTTCTATTATGGGCATCTCACTCCGAGGCATCCTAGTATCACACAACCAAGGTCCTCCCAAGACCACTCAGCAAGGGGCATCTCACTCTGAGGCATCTCAGTATCACACAACTGAGGCATCCTTGATCACACACAAGGGCATCTCACTCCGAGGCATCCCGGTATCTCTCTACCGAGGCATCTAAGACCACTCAGTAAGGGCATCCCAAACTTTCGGGGGCATCACCGGTATCTCTGTACACGTTTCACACCACCATACCTTTGATTAATGCATTTATCGTATGCAAAAGAAAAGACTCCAAAATATCTAACTATATCTCTAACTCTCATGAACCTAGAACACGTGCGTGTCCAAATTATAAGATAAAACCCATTACGACATGTCTCATTCCATGCCAAACAAATATTTACCCCATAATCAAGCACTATGCACCGCACTCATTGCACACTCATGATACTATATGCACTTATATCTCAAATAAGATATGGGACTTACTCTTATATGACTAACATCTATTATGAGGTTTATTAGACTCTACATGCATCACAAAAGCCTAATATAAAAGACACAACATCCAATATACGTTCTCGGTTCCAGACAGTTTACTAACTTAATGTACAGTTTCGGTTTTGAACACGGAAGGTATATCAATTCTTGTCGAAATACTACCAAATTTTAGTATGTTATATTTGAGACATATATTGACATTTTCTGTGAAGAAACTTAAGTCTAATTCTCATTGTATTAAAAGTAACAGTCGCCATAATCTTTACTAGTACCCTGTACCGACGTTCAGATTCTTTATCTACAAAGAAAATTGTTTTACCAGCCAATTCTTATCTATTTAATCTCAACTTTTGACAAGTTATTCCTCAAGATGTGTTCTACAATTTCCATTGAGGATTCAAAGTCCAATTCTAACTAGGTAAATACAGAAAATTCGTATAATCAATAAAGGTCGACCATTTCTCATAAAACAGTTTACTGGTTTTACCAAATTCACTTCTATCTCTACGTTTTTATATTCATATGGTTATAACTAAGTTCCTAATTCTATCTAATGGATGTTTTCTCATGTAGATTGGTTCCTTTCTTATTTTCATCAATATACATAAAGAAAATAATACAAAACAGAAGAATCCCTAACCGTATTGTCCTAGAACAGAATAGGTATACACGATTCCTTTACTCCTAGCCCGACGAAACCATTTATTTTTCCACAAGTCTCTTCTACAACACTTCATTACTTAATCACAGCAACTAAAAGTACTTTCAGCAAGTTTTCTCAACAAAGAATCCTTTCGCAGCTCGGCTCAAAGCATATATCCACACTTCAACTCACACATCACAACATTCACCTCATTTCTTCACTTGGCAAACATCTCTTCACTTGCTCAATCAAAACAGCCAACTCTCATCAAGTTTTCGAAACATGCAAGACTCAAAAGTAACATGCAATGGCTTCTGCCTTCAATCTAACACTTACTAAGATTAGATTAACCACAAAACAGCAACTACAAATCAAATCCTTCACTGTTTGGTTAGATCCACAAGCTTTCTTGACAAAACAATGGATAACTTTTAATTTAGAGTTATATCTTTCCTTACCTTGTTCAGCTATTAGATAACTCAAAGATTCTTCAAGATCAACACCAAAATCTCACATGCAAGAAGAAGAAGGTTGCTGGTTCGCTTCTGGTTTCACCGCTCAACCGAGAGAAAAACAGAAAGAAGAAGATGAAGATGGGTTTCTCGGTTTTTAAATAGAGAGAGAGAGGGTTACGAAACTTAAGAGGGAAATAGATCTACAAGGCTAATCCCTAGGCTAGAGTAATGATGAGATCTTACTAATGATTATGTTTCTTGAAGTTGCTAGTTTCAGTTTCTAGGGAAAAGAAAACCGTAGGTGTCGAATACAAGAAGAAACGAGAGAGAGAGAGAGATGTCCTGGCCTCCAAGTTTGTTATCTCAAATTATATTTGTTTATAATGTCATTAGTCGGTTCATTAGTTTCTAATGCTTTTCAATTAATTTCCTTTTGTTTCTACTTGATTTCAATCATTTTATAATTATACAAAGTCATGACATAACATATGGACTAGTCAATGTTAGTCTATAAAGAGTTCATCACAAGAAATGCTAAAGTTAGAAATTGATATTAACATTACGATCACCAATCAAATCATCATAAGTATAATCTATAAACTTAATTGAAAATAAAATCACTCGGGCCTAAATATTCGTCTCGGCCCAACGGGCTTAATCTATAACAATCCGGCCCACTAAACCAAATCTAGAAATCTAATAATTTCGAACCTTGATCCGCGTCAAGCCAAGTCCAAGTCCATAATCTCTCTTCGACTTTTGAAGTCCAAATCGTGTGGCCCACTTATTTCTCAAGCCCACACATTTCTCACGATCCATCGGGTTCACTTTCTGGCCCAATCTAATTAATCTAAGTTCCTAATGATCTAATTACACTAATGAAGGTCGGTGAAATTTGGGATGTCACATGAACCTTGGGAATTTATTGAGTCAGCAAGTTCAAGACCGAGCTGCCGTTGTTGCTGCTATCACTGCTGCCGCCAGTGCTGTAACCGTTGTTGTTACCGCACCTACTGAGCCTCAACCTGGAGTTATGATTAGGGGGCAAGCCACCACATCTAGGTCGCGGTACAGTTCAGACAAAGATGGACATCGGTTTGGGAAGAAGCCAATGACAAAAGGAAAGCACCCTATTTGTCCCAATCGAAGGAATAGAACCATGAAGTCAACGCCAAGCCAAAATGTCGTGTGTCACTTCTATGAAAGGTGACATGGACCGATCCGTGTCATTTTAAGATGGGAGCTTGTTTAAATATGGCCAGCAAGGCCACCAGTTCAAGGACTGTTTGCCCAAGCAGATGGAATCATAGCAACTGTCGCCACCACCGCCGATAGATCAAAACAAAGGGAATGCACTGCAAGACATTCTGTGGGGTACTTGGATCGGACCTCTAGTGGAAGAAAGGGTGCAGGTTGTCACCCGACAGGAGACAGAGGACTCATCGAATGTGTGCCAAGTTTGTGGAAGGAAGCATGGGTCAGCCTAGTGTCCGAGCATATTGGGAGTGTGTTTTGAATGTGGCCAGCACGGCCATCAAACGAGGAACTGCCCGGGCAGGTCCAGAAGAATATAAGCATCATTATTGCAGATAAGGCGTCACTAGGAAGACGAGAGAAGCATGAATGGACCAACCATGCATCGATCAGGGGAAGAATGTTTTCGGGATGATTTTATCGGAAGTAGCGTAGCGGGGTTTTGGGTTAAGTTGTAGGACCTCGGTGGATTGTAATAAAGCTGTAAAAAAGGAAAACCACCGTCTATAGTTGTACTTGACTAGTTGTTTATGTATTACTTTAATGTTATATGAAAAGGTTTGGCTCGAGGAACTCTTGTTGTAATGAATCATGGCAGTAATATATTACCATCTGATCCGTTAGTAAGTGAAGGTTTCGAATTTATCAGAGGTCGAGGAGGATCATTGATCCATTTTTATTTCATCACTTAAGACAACCAGTTTCTGGATGTAGGTTGCCAAGATTTATTTGGCAACCGTAGTGGATGCGGAGTTGCGGAATCAAATGTGGAGAATGTAGCTGTGGTATAGGGATTTTCTATGATGATTCCAAATGAATTGCCAGGCCTGTCATCAAAGAAAGAAGTAGAATTCGCAATCGAGTTAGTACCTGAGACAAAGCCACTCTCTAAGGCTTCTTACCAAATGTCGTTGTCTGAGTTGAAGAAACTAGAGGTGCAGATGCAAGAACTGTTGGATAAGGAATTTTATACGTCCCGGTGCATCACCTTGGGGAGCACCAGTTTTGTTTGTGAAAAAGAAAGATGGTTCATTGTTTTCGTGCATTGACTATCGTCAACTCAATCAGATTACGATCAAGAATAAGTGTTCATTGCCGAAGATCGACGAAGTGTGTGATCAATTACAAAGAGTGTCAATATTTTCAAAGATCGACTTGAGGACAGGTTATCATCAGTTGAGAATCGGAAAGGAGGTTATACCAGAAACAGCGTATCGTGCTCAATATGGCCTTTATGAGAGTACTGTAATGCCATTGGGTCTGACAAATGCTCCAGCTGCTGTCGTGGATTTGACAAATCGAGTTGTTCAAGGAATATCTAAATCAGTTCATGATCGTGTCTATCAATTATATTCCGATGTATTCGAGGAGTATTGGGAGGCACGAAAGACATCTGAGAATGGTATTTCAGACCCTGAAGATTCATCAATTGTATGCTAAGTTCAGTGAATGCGAGTTTTGGTTGACTCGTGTAGCGTTCATAGGTCACGTGACCTCAAATCTCTATGGACCCAATCAAGATTGAATTAGTTATCAGCGGATTAAGACCGACAACAGTATCAGAGATCAGAAGCCATTTAGGTTAGACATGGTACTACAGAAGGTTTGTGGAAGGATTTTCAGCTTTGACATCACCGTTGACTCAATTCCTGAAGAAAGAAGAGAAGTTTGTGTGGATAGACAAGTGCGAGCGTAGTTTCTAAGAGCTTAAGGAGAAGCTGACTACCGCACCTATGCCGACCATTTCATCTGGTCCTGGAGGATACGAGATCTATTGTGATGCGTTGTTTAGGGGATTGGGTTGCATGCTGATGCAACATGGTAGGATTGTTGCACACGCATCCCATCAAGTTGAGATCTCACGAGCTGAATTACCCGACGCGTGACTTAGAACTCGTAGCAATAATTTTTCTTTGAAGATTTGGAGACATTATTGGTGTGGAGAAAGATTTTAAATCTTCACTAACCATCAAAGTCTCAAATATTTATTCTTTCGAAGGAGTTGAATATGAGACAGCATTGTGAATTAGAACTTCTGAAGGATTGTGATTGTGATATCTTGTATCACCTTGGAAAGACGAATTAAGTCGCAGATGCGCTGTGTCAGGAGTCTTCAGTTGCGCTAATGGTGGTCAAGGAATGGACTGTGCTTGTGAAAGCTCTAGATTTGGTTTTCGAATTTAAGGTAGGCTACCTTCTAAATCTTATAGCCACCCTTAGAATTGAGCCAAATGCTCATTTTAGAATCAAGTCACTTCAGTTGACAAACCTAGAGATTTAGAAGATCCTCCAAGAGGATACCAAAAAGAGAAAGGCCGATTTTCAGATTTCTCAAGGCGGAACACTAAAGTTCCGAGGATGAATGTGTGTACCTGACGATGTAGCACTTAGGGAAGAAATCTTATCAGAAGCTCATCGTAGCAGTTACAGCTTTCACCCTAGCAGTACAAAGGTGTATCAAAATCTAGGTCAACACTATTGGTGGTCTAGTATGAGGAAGGATATTGCCAAGCATATTGCCAAGTGATTCACGTGCTAGTGAGTGGAAGCATAGCATTGCAAATCGAGAAGGTGTTTGCAATCTCTCGAGATTCCCGAGTGGGAATGGGTGCACGTCACAATGGACTTTGTGACAAGCTTAGCGAGGAGTTAGAAGGGAAATGATTCCATTTGGGTAGTGGTCGACACACTGACAAAGTCGGCTCACTTTACCGCAGTACGGAAAGACCTTGATTTAGACAGACATGCAGAGTTGTATGTGTGTCAAATAGTTCATCTGCAGGAAGTGCCAATGACGAATCTATATTAGATGTAGACCTGAGATTACTAATTTCAGTAGAACAGTTAGATGGTTCCTTTTGAAGCAGTGCAGAGCAAAGTGTATAGAACTTCAATTTGTTGAGAGGAGGTCAAGGAATGAAAGATCATAGCCTAGAGTTAGTTTAGCAGTCAGTGGACGCAGTTGCAAATATCAATGACAGATTAAAGATCGCTTAAAGCCGTTAGAATGGTTATGCAGACAAGCATCAAGGGCCGGAGTTCCAAGTTGGTGAGTACATCTTTCTAAATGTGTCACCAATGAGGGGTACTTTGCGCTTCGGCAAGAAGAGAAAACTAAGACCAAGGTATGTAGGTCCCTTTGAGGTCTTTGGAAGAATCGGGATCCTAAAGTATCATCTTGCATTGCTGCCGATGTTGGCGCAAGTGCATGATACTTTTACGTGTCGAGGTTGAGGATGTATGAGCCTAACCCGACCCACGTGCTAAATCTTGAAGAATTAGACGTGAATGACAGAGTGTCGTACATGGAAAGCCTGGCTCAAATTATGGACCAAAAAGATCAGATTTTGTGTACTAAGATGGTCTCCTTAGTCAAAGTGGTCTAACAACACCAAGAGACTAAAGAAGCAACCGAGGAAAGTAAAGAATCGATGAGACGACAATACCCCATCTTTTTTTATTGAGATGTGGAAAAAGGTTTAAATTTCGAGGATGAAATTTTTATAAGAGGGGAAGTGTTGTGACATCATAATTTACAGGTTCTAATTTCAATTGAATGAGTCGGGCTTTTCATTGATGCGACTATAGTGTTTTTCTTTGAGATGGCCACTCACGTAACTTAGCCTATCGGGTGAAGTCGTTACGGAATATAAACGCAATAGACTTGCAAACTCCACCGGGAATCGATTGCTTGATTGTGCTAGTCTGCAAGGGTCATTATGACACAGCTAAAAATCAATCGAGATCGAGATAGGTCGGTTTGGCGAGATGTGTAGCTAAACGTGGGTGATTCCACTAATTTGCAAAATTCTCGTCGATCGGCATTAGACTGATTTTTCTGTCGTTTTGGCACCCCTGTGTCCATATTTGAAACCTTGAGCTTTTCACGACAATCGAGAGCCGCCGATATGTCGAAGAGGTACGTGTGGCTCTAAGAAAATCGACCACGGGTCAATTGCACCAAAATTTCCTAAAAGCTATCCAGTAGGTTAGGCCACACTAAAATCACGTCGATTGAAATTTACAGCAAATTTGAACCTGATTTCAGAAATTGAAAGTTTTGTCATATCACGAGTTATTTTAGGAACGTCGACTCACCTTTTGAGGAATTTTCGCGCGAATTCGGGATTTTTACGGAAAATCGATTCGAACAATTCGAAAAACAAACGGAAATTCAGATTGGCCAAATTGAAGGTATTTTTGGCCTCCTATGTGAACTACTTGGTGAAGGAAGTTGTGTGGGCTTTTTCTTAGACAAAATTAGACCTCAATCGGAGAGGTTTGTTCAAAAATCGGATTCTGAAAAAAAAAAAAAAAGAAATAGAATTTAGAATTGAGGGAAATTCGTAGGTTTGAGTGATTGTTCCATTTTGATCCTTATTTGGACTTCAAATTGTGCAAGTTGTGTTGAAATTGGCCTTGGATGACCAATTGATATTGTTGTGTGAAGTCGAGCTAGAAATAATTGTGTTTTAATTATTTTCCCCCTCCAAATCGCATGTTTCTTTTTCTCTCTATTTCCCTCCCTCTCTCTTACACGTTCTCCCCCTAGCCGACCGTTCCATGCAAATGTGGTCTCCATTTGCTTTTTCTTTCCTTTGAACTTTAAGTCATTCTCTCCCACACGTCTCTTTCTCTCTCTCCATCTCTCTCACACCCTTGGTGACATCCCCCTTCCCTCATCCCTTTTCCTTTAATTCTTTTATGTTTTTTTTTTTTTTTTTTTTTGGCTTTTCGCTTGTTCGGTCAAGGAGACAGCTGCCCACTATGACATCCCAGATTTTCAATCCTGTTTTCTACTAAATAAATCGGGCATTTCATTGATGAGCCTATAGTGCTATTCTCGGAGCTGATCACTCTCGAGATAACTAGACTATACGGGAAACTATTAAGGAATTTTAATGCAATAGACTCGAGAATTCGATCGAAATCGGCTAGTCGAACGTGCTCATCTTTAGAGGCCATTATACACGTTAAAAATCTATTTGAGATCGAGATAGGTCGGTTCGGCGAGATGTATGACTAATCATGGGTGACACCACTAAATTGGAAAATTCTCATTGGGCGACACTGGCGATTTTTCAATCGTTTTGGTACATTGTGTTCATATTTAAATCCTTGAGATTTTCACGATAATCGAGAGTCGTCAATGTGTTGAGCAGGTTCATTGTGGTTTGAAGAAAATCGACCATGGGTCATTTGCATTAAAATTTTCTGAAAGTTACCCGATAGCCTAAGTCACCCTAAAAACACGCCGAATTGAAATTAATCGTGAATTTGAGTCCGATTTCAGAAATTGAAAGTTCTGTCATGTCACAATAAATTCTAGGAGTATTGACTCAGTCTCAGAAGATTTTTCTGAAACTTGAGACTTTTTGGGAAAAAGTCGTCCTAGGGCCGTTTTTGTCCATAAAAAGGCAATGACCGTTTTTTATCGCGCAATTAGGTTGCAAGTAGGATCAATTGGTGAGGAAAAATACTAATTTGATTATTGACTCGATAACTGATTTTATCAAAGGTTGTAGGATGAGTCTTGGTGGCTGAATTGTGGGCAAAGAAGGTGTTGGTGGTGTAGGAATGGTCAAGGTGACCATTGAAGGGAAAAAAAGTGGCTTTGTGGCCCCCTTTTGTCTCCCTCTCTCTTCCCTCAGCCTAGCCGAACCCCTCATCCCCTTCTTCTTTGTGGAATTCTTGGAACCATCGGGCCAAAGAAGGAGCCGCCGGAACAAGGCTGTCGCATGCCGCCACCATCGTCGGAACACCGCCTCACCGCCTCGCGCACCACCGCGCCCGCCCACGCGTGCTCGACGCTTCACCGCACATCTCCGCCTCACTCACGCCATCGTCTCAACCCAGCCGTGCGTCCAGCAAGCAGCCGTGGGCGCCTGGACCATCGCCGGAGCCGTTCCACCGCCGATCTGCCCCTCCTAGACCCAATACTAACCCTGCTGGCCTTGCTTCACCGAACCAGCTTTGTTTCCTCTGTTTTGTAGCTCAAAATAGAAGCTAAAACAGTTGGTATTCAAGACACTGGTCAGCCCATTTTGAGGTGGCTTCGAACCTCGATTACTAAGCCCGCCTAGGAGAAAGTCGAGCCTGTTGCGTCCTTGTCGATTTGAACCGACCGGCTTGCCAAACAAGTGAGTTTAACTCACTAATCCTTACTTAGTAGGCTAATGATGTTTAGAGGTTGATTATATTTAATTAAGTGTGATTAGGTGGATAGATTAGATTAGAGTAATTAATTTAGTTATTTACCAATGCATGTTAGGTGGTTAGTTAGTGCAATTAGCGAGTAAATAAACTCTAGTATTTATTCAACGAGTCTCAGAATTTTGCGGGTCCATTTCGGTGTCCAATTAGGCATTACGGGCCTAAGTTAGATTTTTGGCATTTATTTAATATTTTCCAAGTCTGTCGGTGGCCGGAATTTTATGCTGATTACCGTAGTACAATTTGTTCATTTATTTGAGCTCTAATTTGTGCTAAATTGATTTAATTGTAATTTTTGGATTTTATTGCTTAATTATTTAATTTTGGTAATTAATTGGAAAATTACCAGGTGTCGGTTTACAGCGCCAAAAATATGTTTATGGGTTGTTGATGCACTTGAGAGAATACTTTCGCTTGCAATTTACTAAGTCACAATTGGATTTGTATTTGGAGGAAAATAGGCTTGATAGGGAAAAAAAAATTACCCGAATCTCAATGTCCTTAATTATTGAAAAACTTATTCATATTGGTGTCTCAAATTATCCCTCATGGCAGTGATATATTGAGAAATTCCAATCACTACCGTTGCCTCATAGTCTACCTTTAGCATTGGAGGACACATTATAAATAAATATCTTAGTTCCCTCTCGCCTGAAAATATAGAGGCCCAGCTATGTACTAGAGATTGGTTATTTGGAGTTTTGCATGAGGAAGATTTTGATGATGAGTCTCTTATTGTCCACTTTCAAGACTATTTGCATTACATATATATATATATATATTTTATTTATCTCGTTCTCCTAGTTTACTCAAATGATTTGACCTTATCGGTTAGAAGATGTTTGTGAATATAGCAGTTTCTATAACTGATGATTCTCTCAAATTTTATGTTTATAGCTTATATCAATGACGGACCTCGTCTCACAACAGGAAAGTGACATAACAGCAAGCAAAATTCATGCCTAAATTATCATGTGCACTGTTCTGTGTTGAAACTGCCATTTTCCAGACAATTACTTGTTGCAATTGAGGGAGATTTGGCTTGATTTGTTTCCGAAAGATGTCAAGGTTGGTCTTTCGATTTTGTGCTATTCTCTGTTTTGTTTGCAATCTTAGTGTTCTCGGAGATAACTTTGCTTTGGATTAGCTGTTTGAGGTTAGTGTAAATGCATAGCATTTGGGATGTGAGGGTTCTTCTAGATTAGATTCAATTTAATCTGATATTGGGATGTAAGTGCATGAATTTGTGTTTTTACTATTTTATCATATCTATGTTTGTCTTATTACCTCTTTTAGAGGCTTTAGTGTTTAGAATATGCTTCATGAGGACCAACTATATTCAACTTCTTTGATTTCAGGCTTATGATGGTTCGTGTGTACGAGTCCCTAAAGCAGAAGGTGATCTTAGTCATAAATCGATTTATAGGGATGCAGCCAGTAGAGTTAATGTGAGAGTGCAGAAGCCATTGATCTTGAAGGTTCTGCATTACTTGATGATGGTGACCTTTCACAATTTTGGTCTGATTTTGCAGAGCTTAGAATTTTAAGGGTTCATCAAAATGGAATTTATAGACATGACATTGGATGTTGGAGATTTATTTTTACAGCTGTACTTACTAGTTGCATAAATCATGTATTATTCTAATTCCACTTGTATTGTCCTCGACTACAAGGTCCTTTTTTTTGCGTTTGCCCCTCATCTCATGCACTTGCTAATAAATGGTGGTTTTTTGTAGATCTTATGATCCTCAATTTGATCTTTAAAAACCTCCAAACCATTCGTAAAATTAGATTCACATAACTTGCTTGAGTGGGTGGTTGTGGGTTTTAGAAAATGGGTTAAATTATGGGTCACTAATTTGACATCCTGAAACTTCAAATCTGTTTTTAATTAAATAAATCGAGCCTTTCATCAACATGCCTATAGTGCTATTCCCAGAGTTGATCACTTTTGGGATAACTAGACTATCTAGGAAAGCCATTAAGAGATTTTAATGCAATAGACTTGAGAATTCGTCCAGGAATCGACTACTCGACCGTGCTCGTCTACAAAGATCATTACGGTACACTTAAAAATCGATCGGAGATCGAGATAGGTCGTTTCGGCGAGAGAGATGATCAAAGTGTGGGCGATGTCACCAAATCGCAAAATTCTCATCGATTGGTACTAGATCGATTTTTCTGTTGTTTTGGTAGCATGTGCCCGTATTTGAAACCTCGATATTTTTACGATAACCAAGAGTCGTTAATGTGTCGAAGAGGTACATTGTGGCTCGAAAATAATCGACCACGGGTCAATTGCACTAAAAATTCCTGAAAGCTACTTGGTAAATTTGGTCACACTAAAATCGCGTCGATTCAAATTAACCGCGAACTTAAACCCGATTTCATAAATTGGAAGTTCGGTCGTGTAACGATTTATTTGAGGAATGTTGACTCATCATTCAAAGAATTTTCGGCAAGCTCGGGATTTTTACGGAAAATTGATTCGGACGATTCGGAAAAGAGTTGCAAATTCTAATGGGCATTATTAGCGGAATTTTGGGTCACCAAGTTGAAGTAAATGGTGAGGATATGGTGCAAATTCGTAGGGGTGATGGGCTGCTGCAGTTTGGTCCTCAATTTGGCTTCATTTGTTGTGGAATTATGAAGAATTTGGCCCTTGGGTGACCCATTGGAAAGGTTGGCTGAAAATGGGCATAATTATCTACACCAAAATGACTTAAATTGGATGAAATTGGAGCAAATTCTCTATTGGATGGGCTGAAGACTTTTGTGGTTTGCTAATCCTGAATTAGATATCTTTTTATTTGACTTTGGCCCCCCTCTCTCCCAGCTTCTCGAGCATGCCAAGGCCGCTGCCCTTCTTCCTCGTGCAGATTGAAGCCTCGCCGAAACCATCGCTTTTGGCTTTTCTTTCATTCTCCTTCGAAGACCCCAGCTACCCCATTCGGAATTTTGCAGCTCCGTCGTTTTCTCCCTCAGTCTAGCGCCGCACATCCCACTGACAGCCCCACTCCCAACCCCACGTTTCATCTCTCTCTCTCCGCCGAAGCCAACTCCACCGATTCTTCTGTACCACATGCTCCTTTTCCCTCCTGGCACCAGCACCTCAAACTGTCGGCCACCATCCACCAAGTCAACCCACCTCTACCGAACTTCTTCAAGTCAACCGCCAGCCCATTCTTCCCCCAGCTCTCTGCCACGCGACCCTCCACCGAAGCAACGTCTGCGATCTCCTCTCGCGCTACCTCAGTCCAGCCCATCTCGTACTGCCTTCATGCCATCAACGGTCCATCTGCTCCAACGTTCCAGCTGCCCGTGCAGCCCACCGTTTCTCTCAAGTTCCAACCCATCTTCAGCTTCTGGTCCAGCCTGCAACCGAGCCGAGACCCGCTCAAGCCGATCTGACCAGCAACTCTGGAGCCAAGCAGGGGCAGAACCAATTTCCAATCCTTAGCCATGGGCCTTGCGGGGCCATTTTTAGCCCGGTCCGGGCTCCCATTGGCGCCGCCGTAATCTCATGTTTCAGCCGCCGTAGCACCATTGTGGCCGTGGACTCATTGGCCCGCCAATTCGGTGAGTTTACTTACTAAACTTCGCTTAGGGAGTTAATTATGTTTAAGTGTTTATTAGTTTAAGTTAATTAGGGATTATGTCGTTAGTTAGAATGGATTAGCAATTTAATTAATCGTTATTGCATGTTAGGTGGCTAGAGTAGCGTAATTAGAGACTAGATAAGTTGTAATATTTATCTAGTTAGGTTCGGAATTTCCGGGCCCGTTGCGATATTTAATTAGGCTTTCGACCTAAGTTGCATTTATTGGCATTTATTAATTAATTTTGGTAATTATTTAATTATTTATTATTTTCAGAAATTAAATTGGGATAGTCGGTGACCAGAATTTCATGTTGATTGCATTGGTATGATTGGTTTATTTAATTGAGTGCTGGTTTGTGCAATTTGAGTGTGAATTGGAATTTTGGGTATTTATCCCAAAATTAAGTAATTTCAATAATTAATTAGAAAATACCGGGCGTCGGTTTACAATGCCAAAAATGTGTTTATGGACTATTTTAAATAGTGGGATTTTCTAAAAGGAAGATAATGTGTTTTTGGCTCAAGCCGACCGTGTACCCATACACGATTATTTTTATCGGGTATTTTTAACATGAAGAAAATAGGCCAAGACATTATTTTAATTGAGAAATTTAAGTGTGAAGTGTTGGAGAAATCGCTCTAGAAGATTTTGAAGGCGACAAAACGTTTCCATCAGTCCAGTACGGTTATTTGCGTCGAAGACTTTCGACCACCGGACTCGTACTCAAGACTCGAACTCAAGACTCAAGACTTAAGACTCAAAATTATTCTCATTGTGAGTCTATCGATCCAGTGTCGAAGGAAATCCAAATCGAGGATTATGAGTAAGGATTTCATCTTGATCTACGGAGAAGATCTTTTGGCTGGATAAATACAACGGATTCTTTGATTCGTATCTAGATCAATTGAAGATCCGATAATCGACGAAGTATTCTTGGAAGGTTCTATTCATGGAAACCAAGATCCCGATTGTATGGGCGAACAAGATTGATGGGCTATCGTCGATTCCTTTAATAGCTCGAATGATCTTCTTGATTGATTCCGTCCAATGGGTAGATTGAAGGAATTCCTTTGGTAAGTGCCAACGGGTATGATGGCATAAAGGAGTATAAAAGGAAGACGTTCCAGTTGTTTTAGAAGTGTGATCGATAGAGAAATTCCAGAGTCTGAAACACCTTGATTATTAGTCGATACAGTCGAGCGAAATTGTATACACAGAGAGTGTCTATACTTGGTGGCACCTTGAGTAAGTGTGGTAGTTCATCTACACCCAGAAATCAAGGAAGATCAACGCTGTAACATCTCTTTGTTCATAGTGGAATCCAGCCGATTGGCTGTCAGTGCAGAAGAGTGGACGTAGGCTTGAATCAAGCCGAACCACTATAAACCGCGTGTTTAATTCTCTCTTTCATTCACTTTGAGTCTTACGATTGATTTTTATTTGTTGCAATTACTTAAGCTGTCTAAGTATTGTGCGTCTATCAAAGAAAAATCGATTATATACCTATTCACCCCCTCTAGGTACTAGCACTAGCTATATCAATTGGTATCGAGCTCGTGTTCTTACTTTATTTGAAGTGTTTTACTTGAGTAAAAGATCCATGGCTAGTATGCGACACGGGGCTGATGGAAGGGCAAAGCAATACCAGACCTCCTACTTTGATGGAAAGGATTACAACATCTGGAAGAACAAGATGAAAGCCTTTCTGCGATCAAAGGATCCTCTGGAATGGGACGTTGTGGAAAAAGGGATCACTCCTACTGCTGCATCAGTTTCTGAAAGAGGAAAAGAAACAATTGAGACCGGTGGAATGACTCAGGAAGAAATCAATAAGAGACAAGCACTCGATGCAAAAGCAATTTACTCTTTATATTGTGCTTTGTCACCAATTGAATATATGAGAATATCTTCTTGTGTTACGGCAAAAGAAGTATGGGACAGATTACACATCACCTATGAAGGAACAGATCAAGTGAAGGAGACCGAGAATCAACATTCTCCTTGGTCAATATGAATCCTTCAAAATGAAACTAGGAGAACCTATAAGCGACATGTTTAGTCGATTTATAGATATTGTCAATGGTCTTGAGAACCAAGGACAAAAGATCTACGATCCCATGGAAGTGAACAAGCTACTTTGCGTGGACTTTCTAAGGATTGGAATCATATAAAGACTTCAATAAGAGAGACGCAAAGAATTATGCCACTATCTGTTGATGAGCTGATTGGAACTCTTTAGTCTTATGAAGTGGAACGAATTAATGAAGACGAAGATCCAAGAGGTAAGAAATCTATTGCATTGAAATCAAATGATGATTCGATGATGCAGATTCGAAGATGATACGGACGATGAGGAGCTTGCTCTTATGATAAGAAGGTTCAGAAAACTGAATAGAAAAGGAAGAAGGTTCAACTCCAAGAAACAAAATTTTCAAAGACAGCAATCCAAGTCATTGATGATGAGGAACCGAACAAAGATGTAGTTTGTTTCGAATGTAAGAAAAATGGACACATAAGACCCAACTGTCCTCTTCGAAGAAGAAGAAGAAAGGAAAAGCTGAAAAGTTTCGAAAAGCACTCAAAGCCGAAACTTGGGTGATGCGAGTGTGAAGAAAGTGAGGATGAATATGCCAATCGTGTCCGATGGCACAATCGGACTCGGACTCGATTCTGGATCGGACTCGAAAAGTCAATTTGAGGTAAGTGATTTTAAAATTCTGTCAAAGTCTCTAAATATATTGATGAAGCTGTGTTTTAGTCTTAAGACTTCTCTCAAAAGAGTTTCCGAACTAAAAGGAAAACTTAGCTTTAAAACAAAAAGAAAACATTTTAGAAGAAAAAATCAAAAGTTTAGACTTGAATGTTTCCACTCTTAAAGAAAAAGAAGATAATCTCTTAAAAGAAAATACTTTTCTAAAACTGACTTATCAAATATTTCAAGGAAATTTTCTATAGGATCGAAAAACTTGAAAAAGTTCTTTCGGTTCAAACACCTTACTTCAATAAGTCTGGTCTAGGTATGACACGAAACAATTCCCTTGATTGATTTTCCTAAAGTAAAAGAAAGAATTAAGAAGAGACCATCGAAAGAGGCTTACAAAAATCATTTCAAGAAAGTTTTTGTAAAATCGTAGGTCGAAATGCTCTAAGATGTTCAAAGTGTAAATGATAAGGATCACTTTGAAAAAGAGTGTCCTATGATTTGGAAGCCTGTTAAGAAAGCATGGCCTTATAATGTTTATTCTGCTAACACCAAAGGACCCAAGAAAATTTGGGTACCAAAGAAAGTTTGAGATTTTTGTTTGAATGCGGGTCTCCGTCAAGAAAAATGTAAAATGGTATCTTGACAGCGGATGTTCAAGACACATGACAGGAGACTCAAATTGCTTCTTGAAGCTTATTCAAGTGAATGGAGGAAAAGTTTCATTTGGAGGAAACAACAAAGGAAATATTGTGGGATTTGGAACTGTCAAAATTGGAAATCTCACAATAAACAATGTTTCTCTAGTAGAAGGACTCAATTACAATCTTCTCAGCATTAGTCAACTATGTGACACTGGATTCAAGATTTTCTTCCAAGAAGGAACATGTTCTGGAATCAGTAAAGACTCTACTCAGTCTTTCAAAGGTCGAAGACATGGAAATATCTACCTCCTAGACGTAAAACCAGATGAATCACATTGCTTAATCTCAATTCAAGACGAAGCAAGCTTATGGCATAGAAAGCTCAGCCATGTCAACATGAAGCAATTGGCCAAAATCTCATCAAAATAGCTTGTTCGAGGTCTACCAAAATTATCATATCAAAAGACCAATCCATGCACTCCATGCATTGCGGGAAAACAGGTAAGAAATTCATTCAAATCAATAAATCATGTCTCTACTAATCATGTACTGCAGTTGCTTTGCATATGGATCTCTTCGGACCAACCGAACCCAGTATTGGAGGTAAGAAATATTGCCTAGTAATTGTAGATGACTACTCCCGTTTTACTTGGGTATATTTTCTTGCAAATAAGTCGAAACATTCTCGTATTTTGAAAAATTTGCTAAAAAGATTCAAAATGAAATTGGATGTGTTATATCAAGTATAAGAACTGATCATGGAAGTGAATTTGAAAATCAAAATTTTACAAAATTTTGTGATGATTCTCGGGATTTAAACATGTATTCTCCTCTCCATATACTCCTCAGCAAAATGGAGTTGTGGAAAGGAAGAATCGATCTCTTCAAGAAATGGCTAGAACTCGTTAATTGAAAGTAAAATTTCTTCACGATTTTGGGCCGAAAATTCATTTCAACAAAGCATGCTATATAATCAATAGAGTTTTTTAAGACCTATTTCGAGAAAACCCCTTATGAATTATTCAAAGGAAAGAAGCCTATTGTTTCATACATTCATGTATTCGGATGCAAATGTTTTATATTGAAAAATGCAAAAGATCAAGTTGGTAAGTTTGAAGAAAGATCGGATGAAGGCATCTTCCTTGGATATTCTACATCAAGCAAAGCCTACGAGAGTCTATAATAAGAAGAGCCGATCGTGGAGGAGTCAATGAATGTCAAATTCCAAGACTCTACGCAAGATGAATCCGATCAGACTCGGCATGAAGAGTCCGAACACGCTCCGAACCCTCAAAAGATTACAACTCAAAAGCTTCTCGGACTCTAGATGATCGGCATCAAGTTACTCGAGAAGACTCGAGATAAAGAAAGAGATCTTCAACAGTCAAATCAACCAAGAATCGGAAGCATAAATCCAGTCATCCTAAAGATCTCATTATCGGAGAAATTAATGAAGGAATCCGCACCGAGATCCAAAAGGCGTGAAGAGTCTAGTGCTGTAGCTCTTATTTCTGAAATTGAACCAAAAAGCGTAGAAGAAGCTCTATCGATGAAAGCTGGATTGAAGCCATGCAAGAAGAGCTCTGCAGTTCAACATCAATGACGTGCTGGGATCGACATCTAAACCAAAAGGTAAAACTATTATCGGAACCAAATGGGTGTTCGAAACAAGATGAATGAAAAAGGAAAAGTCGTACGAAACAAAGCAAGACTCGTGGCAAAAGGATATACGCAAGAAGAAGGAATAGACTATGATGAGACTTACACCCGTGGCAAGGTTAGAAACTATTCGTCTATTACTTGCGTTTGCTTGTTATAAAAATTTCAGGTTATTCCAAATGGACGTCAAAAGCGCTTTCCTAAATGGATTTATCCATGAGGAAGTTTACGTGGAACAACCTCCGGGTTTGAAGACCCAAAGAAGCCGGACTCGGTCTTGGCGAAAAGGCTCTGTATGGTTTCATGGCACCTCGAGCTTGGTACGACGGACTAAGTAAGTTCTTATTAAAGAATGGTTTTGCCAAAGGTAAAGTTGATACTACTTTATTTATTAAAAAGGAAAACAAAAGTTTTTTACTTGTTCAAATATATGTGGATGATATCATATTTGGATCCCCTAATGAAAGTACGTGCAAGAAATTTTCAAAGTCTATGCGGGATGAATTTGAAATGAGTATGATGGGAGAATTAACATTCTTTCTTGGTCTCCAAGTAAAGCAATTGAAGGAAGGAACTTTCATCTGTTAAGAAAAATATGCTAATGATCTTGTCAAAAGGTTTGGATTAGAAAATTGCAAAAAGACTCGATATACCAATGTCAAGTTCGTTGAAAATAGACAAAGATGAAGAAGGGAAGAAAGTTGATCAAAAGTTGTACATGGAAGCATCATCGGTTCACTTCTTTATCTAACCGCCTCTAGACGACATTTTGTTGAGTGTTTGCATCTCGTGCTAGGTTTCAATCGGATCCTAGAGAATCTCATCTCAAGGCTGCAAAACATGTTATTAAATACGTTGCCTCGTCTTCAAGCATCGGTCTATGGTATCCTAAGGAGGGAGACTTCCATCTTAAGGATATTCAGACGCTGATCTGGCCGGTTGCATAGTCGATAGAAAGAGTACTTCAGGAACCTACCGGTTGCTTGGAAGCGAGAGAACGGTGTCTTGGTTTTCAAGGAAACGAGCACCGTAGCTCTCTCTACAACGAAGCGAGTATGTAGCTCTTGGAAGCTCTTTGTTTGCAAATTCTATGGATAAAACAACGGCTACAAGACTTTGGGATTGAAGACTCATGCATAGAAATCAGATATGACAACACCAGCGCAATCAATCTCACCAAAAATCCAATCCTTCATTCAAGAGCAAAGCATATAGAGATTCGACATCATTTCATTAGAGATCATATTCAAAATGGAGAAATCTCAATTCAATTTGTTGATTCAAAAAGTCAACTAGCGGATATATTCACAAAGCCGTTGGAGAAAAATCAATTCGATTTTATCCGTACTAGACCCAACATTTTGAAGCTTGAAGAAGTTAAAGTCGAAGAATCTACATTAATCGGACTCTATCCTTGAGACTCTAACCTTTAGACTCGAAATCTCGGACTCGAACCTTCATTGTATAGACGTAAGTTATTTCTATCTCGAAAAGGTACGTTCTTTCATTGATATCATCTTTAATTTCCGTAAAAAAAAAAATTGGAAACATGCCTTTTCAAAAGGGATAATCTCTTTTAAAATGGTAGTTATTATCTTTAATAGAAAGACGATTTGTTCACTTTTCTTCGTATCGATTGCTCTTTCCTTTTCAAAAGCGAGTTATATATACACAGTTTTCTCTTTTACTCGATTCTCAAAACCCTAAAAGGCATTCTTCTCTCAACCCCTTTTTTCTACTTCGTATTCATACTCGAGAAAGTTGTCATTTTCCTTGGGAAAGCGAGTGAAGGAATCTTCCATTGACAAGAAAAGATGTCTTCTTCGAGAAAGTCGTCAAGGATCGCAAGCGAGGGGTCCACAGAGAATGAAGGAGGGACCTACGCACTTCGATCTCACCGAGGAAGATGATTTGTCGAGATAGCAACAGAGTCCTGTTCCCTCTCCACCTCATCACTCACCATCTACCCCACAAGATGCGGGTCATCATCAGGAGGAAGTCATTCTAGAGGACGTTGAACCAGTGAGAGCATAAAAACCCTCTTTTATTTACATGCTCTATCGTGCGTTGAAGGCTTCTGGTTCTCCTCTGAATTATATAGACAGTTTCCTTAGAGATAAGAATTATGAGAATGAGTACAGATTTTTGAAGCGAATGGAGGAATTGGGAATTGCTCCTAAAGGAAAGGCTGAAGAGGCACTTGCGAACATTCCAAGTGACCCTCGTGTTTCAGGATTCAATCCCACCGAGGGGAACGAAGATGATAAAATGTTTAGTGATTTTCAACCGAGAATGGGCATTGCTGCAAAGGTGAAGGGAAAGAAGATGGAGTTGTTTAAATCGAAGGAAGAGGAGAACTGTTCTTGATTTTGTTAAAACGAGGGGTGATAAACCCGGGGTGTTGATTTTGATTTCTGGATGCTATTAATCGAACTTAAGGGAAAAGTTCGAACTACTTCAACTTGAACAGTTTTGCACCGATACCACCGATGGTTATGCGCACTTGACTGCATACTTCTATTCGAATCTCAGTTTTCTAGATGCGAATAGAATATCATTCAGTATTCGAGATCAGGATTATGTGATAGATGTGGACATGCTGGCGGACATAATTGGTGTTGAACGAGGACGTTATCAACCAATCAAAGTCTCGATTGCTCGTGCTACTCTGGATCTTGTCAAAAACAGAGATACGAGGCGAAAATTACTTACTCGAAGATGAGTGCCATCAATATTGTGCTGCACAAAATTGTGATCAATTGCATCAGGCCAAAGTCTACATCAAAGGCGATGTATCCAATTCGGAAGCAAAATTGATGTACGCAATCAACTCGGGAAGAAGTTCTCTCGCCTCATACTATTCTCTTCCATATGTACAGAGCAATGTCGAAGAACAAGGGACAATTGCCTTACCCGAATCTTGTGACAAAGATCTTCAGACACATGAATATTGAACCACCACTCACTCTCGTGTTCGATCGTGCGATAAAATAGTGGTAGGTTTGAATATGTTGATGAAGATGCGTCGAAAGAACTTAGCAAGGAAATGGCAAAGTTCAAGGTGAAAACTCCGCTCTCTTCTGCATCAAAGAGAAAAGGGAAGGAGCCCATTGGTGCTCCATCCAAAAAGAGAAGATCTCTCATCTTGGAGGATGAAGAAGAAGAGGAAGATCTTTCTATTCCCGCCTTTGGTAAGGACTAGACGTTACGTATCCCGATCACGGAACTTCAGTCGAAGCAAAGAGAAGAAGAAGAGCAGCGAGAAAAGGAGATAGAAGATGAAGAAGAAGAAGAGCAGAGAGAGAAAGAGATAGAAGCTAAAGAAGAAGAAGAGCAGAGAGAGGAAGAAAAAGAAGCTGAAGAAGAAGGAGAAGAAGAGAAAGAAAAGTCTCGCTGAACGGAGAGAAGGAAACGAAGAGCATGATCATCACTCCTCCCATCTTGATGTCTTAGAGACAAAGGGGGAGTTGGCGAGCAAGATGTCTTAGAGACAGGGGGAGTTGGGGAGCAAGAAAATCCTTACCTCATGCTTTGCTCCATAAGAGTTTCGGGCTTCTCAATTGCTCGAAGAAGAACATGATACATCATCAAATCTGCAAGGTTATACGAAGCGCCATCGTCCGCATTCACTCCATCCGAGAAAGTAAATGCTAGTATGCGAGACAGACAATTCAGCAGATTTTCATCGTATTCTTGATATTCTTTGGAAATGCGGGGCCAAATCTATGCTCGGACTATGAGATTCAAACCATCAAGAATGCTGGCCAAGCATCTTGATACCCCCTGGAAGACAGAATGAAAGACCTCGCTCTGCAGATTCAAGCCAATGCCAAAGGAGAAGAGGTAGCAAAATTAAGGGAAGACTTGAAGAGGCTCGAAGGCATAGTACAGTCCATGGGAGACTTCCAGATCGTGCGCATTCCCAAGCGGACCGACTCTTTTCTCACCTTTTACCGATGACAAAAAGGGGGAGAAGAAATTTGAACCAACCATCTTTTTACCTTGATTTTAAATTTGTTTTGTGGTTGTGAGTTTTTAAGTTTTTGAGTATGTTTTGAGTATGACTTGTGTGAACTTGAGTACGGACTGAATTTGGCTGTGGATTGTGATGCTTGACTGTTGACATTTATATCGAGTGTTGTTATATGGTATTACTCATGAAAGTCTAACCAATTTTCTGTGGATGCAGAGTCTGGTTGTTTTATTAATCTTTATGAGATAGCCATATTGCTTGAGAAATGTTTTTGCAGGTCAAGGTTGTTCAAATCTACAGGAAAGTTTTGTCATTATCAAAAAGGGGGAGATTGTTGGAGAAATCGCTCTAGAAGATTTTGAAGCCGACAAAACGTTTCCATCGCCTAGTCGGTTATTTGCGTCGAAGACTTTCGACCACCGAGACTCGTACTCAAGACTCGAACTCAAGACTCAAGACTTAAGACTCAAAATTATTCTCATTGTGAGTCTATCGATCCAGTGTCGAAGGAAATCCAAATCGAGGATTATGATTAAGGATTTCATCTTGATCTCTCGGAGAAGATCTTTTGGCTGGATAAATACAACGGATTCTTTGATTCGTATCTAGATCAATTGAAGATCCGATAATCGACGAAGTATTCTTGGAAGGTTCTATTCATGGAAACCAAGATCCTGATTGTATGGGCGAACAGGATTGATGGGCTATCGTCAGATTCCTTTAATAGCTCGAATGATCTTTTTGATTGATTCCGTCCAACGGGTAGATTGGAGGAATTCCTTTGGTAAGTGCCAACGGGTATGATGGCATAAAGGAGTATAAAAGGAAGACGTTCCGGTTGTTTTAGAAGTGTGATCGATAGAGAAATTCCAGTCGAAACACCTTGATTATTAGTCGATACGATCGAGCGAAATTGTATACACAGAGAGTGTCTATACTTGGTGACACCTTGAGTGAGTGTGGTAGTTCATCTACACCCGAAATCAAGGAAGATCAACGCTGTCACATCTCTTTGTTCATAGTGGAATCCAGCCGATTGGCATCGGTGCGAAAAGAGTGGACGTAGGCTTGAATCAAGCCGAACCACTATAAACCGCGTGTTTAATTCTCTCTTTCATTCACTGAGTCTTACGATTGATTTTTATTTGTTGCAATTACTTAACCTGTCTAAGTATTGTGCGTCTATCAAAGAAAAATCGATTATATACCTATTCACCCCCCTCTAGGTACTAGCACTAGCTATATCATGAAGCACAATGTCCTTGGCTGTGAATTAATAATCGTGTGATGGTTTATAGTCAGGGCAAGTTGACTATTGAAAGTTGAGGTGATAGGTGTCATGTTGAGGAAACCCAATGGGTTGTGAGTAGGTAAATGACTAAGTACTATACGAGAATGAGACTTCATGTGAATCACCTTTAGGGCCTTATATTGTTGTTTATAGTAATCAAGGGTTAAGTGTTACATGGCGACTCGAGTCACATGGGAATTACCTTTAGTGCCTTGCAGTATTGTTATGCATAGTGAAGGTTTAAGTGTTACACGAGGATGAAACTTTGTGTGGGTCGCCACTAATGCCTTATACTATTGCCTAGTGCAATAAAGGACTAAGTATTATACGATAGCGAGACTTTGTATGAGTCGCCTCTAGTGTCTTATAATATTGCTTGTTATAATCAATGGCTAAGTGTTACATGGCGACTTGAGTCGCATGAGAACTACCTCTAGTGCCTTGAGTTTGATCTTGAGCCTGGTATTGAGTATGGAGTCAAAGTATGGAATGGGGATGTTGAGGTTGAATTGGAATGTTGAGAGTGAATATCGGGTGTAGATGGAACCACCAATCTGAATTGTCTGTGTCTGATTATGTGACCCCTATGAGTGAATTGTTTGAGTGAATGTTGGATCAATTGTGTTGATTCAATTGATTAATTGACTAGGATTGAATGAGATGTGTTGTTACTGCATTTATGTGATATATGAATTGTGCTAACATGCAGGAGAGAATTGAGGCAAGGTAAGTATTCTGTATTGGGTGCATAAACTGCCTCTAGGCGTATTTCCTTCCTAGTCGAGGTTTAAGGGGTGAACTTGCTAAGATATTGTCCCATCCCGTCGTGGGCTTAACTTTTCAGGTCCCTAGTGTGAAGAACCCGAAGCATGAGGCAAAAGGGTCAAGAGCATGGGCGACTCGGGAAGTTCTTTTTGGAGATAGACCTCATGTACTTAGATCCTAGAGTTGGCCCGTGTTTGTAAACTAGATTGTGGTTTTTAATAATGTGTTTGATTGAAATTTGTTGTCCTACTTTTCTATCCCAAGTTTGTTGTGGTCAGGGGATTTGTAATATGCTTTTGCATGTGCATTAAAACGAATGGGTCGGCGACGCGTCTGGGGACGTTGCAAATTTTATCGACCACCAAGGGATAGGCACGTGCTCGAGGATTGAGGCGTGACACTAATGATATATTTTTTTGAGTTTTATTTTTGTCAGAAAATTGTAATCCATTTAGGAAAAAAAAAGTTGCTCATGCAAAATTAGACCAAAAAAATAAATCCGAATTGCAAAATGGTTTTACCAGCCCCATATCTTCTTTTTTGATTGGTTTGAAGAACATTTCCTCCAACCTAAAGAAGTTTATGTTTTAGATTATGCTTATAAATGACAACTTGATAATGGCCAAACTATAGAATTTAATCATCCTCCTTGGAGAAAAATTAAGATCCATCATAGGGATAGTGAAATTACCGCTACTCCTTTCATAATTATAGTGGATAATGATGATCCCTATACTTCGAAGATAATACAGCAAAATAATTACACCAATCAACATCTCTACTCAATTACAAAAATCTGAAATGCTCAAGCCACCAATTTTAAACCTTTTGAATTTCCTAAAGCTTAAAGCCCGAAGTCGCTAAAGCCTTAGAAAATAGGAGCAGGTCTTTAGGAAAGATACATATTCTAGGCACTCCTAATGTTAAGGGACCTCCTCCTACAAAAGAGACTTCTAGGATAAGAGGTCTAGTTATCAACGATACTCTTGACCAAATAAATGTCATGGAAAAATCCAATGAAGAATCTGAAAATGAATCAATCCCGAAATAAATAGACTTTCATGGAAAAATCCTTAAAAACTCTATTATCAAATAGCCACTCCTCCCGACTTTGTCTTTGAAGAGTCAATCCAAAGAGTTCGAAATAAGTATTCTCCTAATGCAATTTATGAATAGAATATAGATAGTGTCTCAGAAATAATGCTATTAATATTCTGAATCAAATGGTTATGGCAGCCAATGCTTATAAAACCCAACATGAAATTTCGATCATGCTATCGCTAACCTTTCGGTAGCTAGATTTACAGGACAACTAAAAGGTTGGTAGGATAACTATCTTACTGATGAACAAAGAATTCAAATCTTCAATGCATATAAAATAGATGAATATGGAATTCGGATCCCGTCCGTACTCTCATCTATTCTATATCACAACATTTCATAGGAGACCCCTCTCATATAAGAGACATCAATCAAGATCTTCTTTAAAACATGAAATGCAAATCTCTAGGGAGATTTGGGGAATATAAGGATCTTTTCTTACAAAGGGTATTGGTTAGACTAGACTGCAACCAACCCTTTTGGAATTAAAATTTTTTAGCCGGATTACCTCGTTTAATACGAGATTAGGTTTGTAATAAAATAAGGGAAGACTATGATGGTCAAATTCTTATCACTTATTATTATATGGAGAGTTAATTTCTTATGTTTATAGACAAGGAACACAAATGTGTAATTCAATAAAATTACAAAAGCAATTAAAGAAAGAACAATTACTAGGTAATAAAGATTTAGGAGATTTATGTGCCCAATATGATCCTTCATATACTCCTTTAAAACCAAAAGTAAAGGAAATTGTCCTTTTGAAAAAGAAAACCTAAAAATCATTACAAAAATAAATCACAAGCTAATAAACAAGATAAACCAAACAAAAACCAAAAAGGAAAATTAACAAAGATATTAAATGTTACAAATGTGGGAAAAGAGGACATATTTCTAAATATTGCCAAATAAATAAAAGATTAAATGAACTTTCAATAGATGAAGAGACTCTATCAACTAAATAACATCATGGCTGCTACTAATGACGATTCTTCTTCAGAAGACTTTCTTGAAGAAGTAGGCCTTCAAATTAATGAAATAGAAACTTCATCGAAGATAATAGTTCCTCTCCTGAAGAATCGACACTTGAAATCAATGTATTAACAAAGGAAGAAGATTTTTTGTTAGAAACAGCTGATAATATATTAGATCTAGAAGCCAAAAAGCGATATTTAGATAGACTTCAATCTTCTGTGAAAATCCCAACTAATTCTAATACAACTTATAATCTCAAAGATAATCTTAATAGAAATAAGAAAGTACAATATAGACCTATCAATATAAATGATCTCAATAGTGAAATAAATTACCAAATTAGAAATAAAAGCTCTCAAAGATGCCTAAGCCCAAATACAAAAGGAAATTTTGGCAATAAAATCTAAAATTGAAAAAGGAAAAGAAAAAGAAGAACAAAATGTGACTGATAACACTAATCCTAATTTTTTAATGACTTTATCAGAAATAACATCGGGAAAATGGATAATAAAAATAACAATACAAATCAATGATGAATTCGCTATCAATACCACAACACTTGTTGATACATGAGTTGATCTTAATTGCATCGAGAAGGCTTGATACCAACGAAATATTTTCACAAGACTACAAAATCATTAAAATTAGCCTCGGGGACAAACTTAGAATAAGTTACAAGCTACCTTAAGCTTCTGTAATAAAAAATAAAATGTCTTATAAAACATCATTTCTTTTAGTTAAAAATATGAGACAAAATGTGATATTAGGAACGCCCTTTATTCAATTGATCCAATCTTTTACTGTCACCGATGAAGGAATTGAAACACGGGCTTTAAGTAGAAAGATTACTTTTGATTTCATTACTAAACCACAAACAAGAAACTTAAATATACTACAGGAAAATTCAATTGTTGAAATAATTGCTTTATAAAAAACAAAGAAAACCAACTTTAATATTTAAAAGACGATTTGGAGTTCAAAAGGACAGAGCAAAAACTCATTGATCCAACAATAAAGAAAAATTTTCTTCTCTCCAAAAACATATAGAGCAAAACATAAGTTCTACCTTACCCAATGCATTTTGAGAAAGGAAGAAACATATCATTAGTCTTCCTTATGAACCAGATTTCTTAGAAAAACAAATTCCAGCAAAAGCTCAACCAACTCAAATGAACCAAAAAGTTTTCCAATTTTGTCAAAAGGAAATTCAAGAATTATTAGATAAGAAATTAACCAGGAGCCAATCACCATGAAGTTACTCTACTTTTTATGTCAATAAAAATGCTAAACTAGAAAGAGGAGTACCCAAGTTGGTTATCAATTATAAACCATTGAACAAACCATTAAAATGGATTAGGTATCATATTCCAAAGGATTTAGTAAACCGACTTCATAATTGAAAAATATTTTCAGAGTTTGATATGAAATTTGGATTTTGGGAAATCATCGATAGGTATAAGACAACATTTACTATACCATTTGGACAAAATGAATGAAATGTAATGTCATTTGGTTTGAAAAATGCTCCTTTTGAATTCCAAAGGATAATGAATGATATTTTTAATCCCTATTCTGAATATATTTTAGTCTATATAGATGATGACTTAATCTTTTCTACTAGTATAGATCAACATTTTAAACATATCTCAATATTCATAAGTATATCTCAATGAACCATCATCCCAATTGAAAGATCAATTCTTTTTGCAGAAAAAATTCTTGATCAAATTAAAGATAAAACCCAATTACAAAGATTCCTAGCAAGTCTGTCATGCCCCGAACCTCGAGTGCGCGCACATCCCTCGATGGTCGATAAAATTGTGACGTCCCAGGACACATCGCTAACCCATTCATTTTATTGCACATGCGGAAGCATATAATATAATCCCTAGACAACACTCAACATGGGATAGAAAAGCAGGACAACAATTTTCACAAAACACTCTTTCATAAACAAATTGGGTTTATATAAAATACTAGTCTATAAACAAAAGCCTAACTCCAAAAAGAAAAGTCACTAAGCCATCTAGGCACAAGACTCCTCAATTAATTCCTCTGAGACCTCGAGGGGTTCTGGGTCTTCCATGACACCATCAGGGGGATTAGCTACCCCATCACCCGCGGCGGTGTTGACCACAACAATTGGGATGTCATAACCCTGTAGAAGACCTTCTTGGACCCCATTAAGCCCATGATGGAACCACACCCTAAATCGATGAGGTACCAATTAAGGTTGGCCCTCATCAACCAAGACAGTGGTCACGATGAGCTCAAGGAGCCAGAGACTCCCGAGGATAGAGATGTCGGTACTCTACTCTATATACCCCCTCAACTGTCCAAAACGTACTGGAGAAGTCTCCATCTACAAACTTGAAAAGTTAAGCCCACGATGAGGTGAGACGATGTCTCAGCAAGTTCATGCCCTAAACCTCGATTAGAAAGGAAATATGCCTAGAGGTAGTCTAACCACACATCACAGAAGACTCACCTCGCCTCAGTTCCTTACTGCACGTCAACACAGTTCATATACTCAATGCATATATTAGATGCACACATCAATTGGAACAACTCACTTATATCACAATCAATCATAGGGGTCCCAATTATAAGGCTAAATCGTTATGACACGTCCCATTCCGCGCCACACAATTTTGTCTCATAATTAGATGTATTTATCTCAATCGTCCACACGTTCCAATTAATTATGGCCCCACGAGCACGGCCTAATCAACGTTCGGCGGTCTTCTGGCGTAACTAGGCATCGTCTCGCCCCATTGAGGACAGTAACGTCTACACTAGATGGCAATCCCAAAGGAGCATCGATCCAGCCTCTATTGCGACCAGCATCCGTTGTCCAAGGGCATCCAATATAGGGGCAACATCCACCTCGATGCACATCGGGGACAGGTTTTCATAACCATCACACGATCATTCAATTCCGGCCAACGACACCACGCATTGCACTCAAATGTCTCAATTAAAATAATGTGCTTGACCTATTTTCTTTGTACTAAAAACACCCGGTAAAATAATTGTGTGTAGGTGCACGGTCGATCGAACCTTCAAAATTCATATCCCTCATTTTAAAATCCCACTATTTGATATAGTACATAAAAACATTTTCATTGTCCCAACTCGACACTAAGTATTTTCTAATTAAATACCAAAATTTCACACTTTTGAAATAATTAATAAAAAAATCACAAACACTACTCAATTGCACAAATTATCATTCAATTACATAAACTAACCACACCACGGCAATCGCACGAAATTCCGACTACAAAGCTATCCTGGTATAATTTCCGGAAAATATTAAATAATTAAATAAATTACAAAATTAAATAAATAAATGCAAATTAAATCAATAAATCACTAATTAGGCTTAATATGCTAATCTACCCACTTAACGAAGTGAGAAGGCTCATCATTACCATGCAACCATGCACATCTCATCATCATATCACATGTAACATCATCATTACCATGCAACCATGCATGTAACATCATCATCATATCATATGTACCATCATCATTACCATGCAACCATGCACATCTCATCATCACATCACATGTACCATCATCATTACCATGCAACCATGCATGTAACATCATCATCATATCATATGTATATCATCATGCATAATTCAATTTCAATTTCATTTTGGACCGCCACATTTCTCTTTCCCGGAACCAATGTTTGCATCCCACATTCATCACTCGCGCCCAATCCTGGCATTGCGAGGAACCTCCGAGCATGTATTCAAAATACAACCGGGCATCCAAAGGGCATCGACTCATTCAAACCTCTGGGCATCTCGCATCTCATCTGGCATCACGAGGAATCTCCAGGGCTCACCATGAAAATGGTTACCCCTACCCTCCAGGCATGCATCATGATACAACCCCTCACCCTTCGAGCATGTATCATAATACAAGCGGGCATCCCGACACTCCCGGGGAAAACCTCTGGGCATGTATTCATAATACAACCAGGCATCCAAAGGACATTGACTCATTCGAACCTCTGAGCATCCCGACTCCCGGGGCATCGTCGGTTCACACCTCCGACGGTATCATCATCATCATAATTTATATTCACATTCATGGTTCAATTTCAACATGGCATATAATGTGATGGCAAACAAGATCATTTTCATCATTTGGTTCATATATGCATTTCCAATCATCAACATACATGCAGCAGGATCCAATCACTTATGTCAATGCAATCCATGGGGTCCATGCAACATAGAATAATCCATACATCACGACCTTTTTGAGATTTACCAAATTCCAGCTTGTACCATTTTAGAAAATATTTAAATTAAATATCCATATGCTTCTCAAAAATCATGAAATCAAGGTACGTGATAGAGAAGACAATAAGATAGTAATTTCATGAGAAACACATGCCCAATAGAGTTCCACACAAGAAGATATAATCCACACGATTTCAGCATGCAAATTCGGATAAAACAGAATGTGTAGTTTTCGAAATAATTCGATTAAAATACCCGAACGACCTCCGAAAATTATGAAATTTTACCAGGTTATATTTAAGACACTAAAGTATATTTTTTATGAAGACTTCTAAGCCAGATTCGTTTTACATCATTTTCTATGGTCGTACGAAGCTTCTGGTTCTAGCACCAAAACGTACAGTGTATGTATCTCCGAAATATCAAGTTTTCACCCCTTTATTCTTCTTCATTTCATCTGAAATTTGGATATGTTTTACTTCAAGAGGTTCTCTACAACTTCTATTAAGAGATCTAAGTCACATTTCCAGAGTATAGTCATCATATGGGTCCATGAAGTCTCGGGTATCCTGTACCGCGTCTCCAGATTTACCGTCTTCAAAGAGTAAGTCGATTCACTAGGCTACACTTGCTCATTTTACTTCAAATTTTAGTAAGTTAGTCTTTAGGATGTTATATACAAGTTTCATGCAGAAGTCGAAGAGATATTCTTAGTAAAAATCGACATACGACCACAGATCTACCAAAAGGTCAGCGAAATCGTTCCAGATCTAGTGTCTCCGTAGGATGAGGTTTTGACCCCTTCAATCTCCATCATTTTATCCCAAATTTTAGTATGTTGTAGTTTAAAATGTTGGTTACAACTTTCATGAAGAAATCAAGGTCAAAATCAAACTCAAAACATGCATGCAAGCTCTCACAATATTCTGGTTCAGGCGGTTCATACGAAAACAGCATGCATCTCCAAGAACAAACCTCATGTACTTCGATTCCTAGCCTCTAAACATCCAAGAATTCAACCACACATGCAAGGCACACATGCAAGGGTGGAAATCAGTCCCAACTTGCCTCTAAGGCCAAGCGGACGGCGGCGCACGAACGGCACACCGGCGACGGATGGACGGCATGCGGGCGGCGACGGGCGACTCCTTCCTTTCTCTCTTCCTCTCTTCCTCTCTTTCTCTCTTTCTCTCCTCTCTCTCGGCACCTAGACCGACCACTCCCTCTCTCTCTTTCTGTTTGGTTGCTTATATATTGCATGCATTCTTCTCTTGCATGGGAGACACTTGTCCCTAAGAAGGAGACAAGTGTCTCCTTTGTTGAAGACACTTGGAGGAAGCCATGTGGCTCCTCCTTCCCCCTCCATTTGCCGACAGCCCAATGGGCTCTATGGGCCGGGCCTCTTGGCCCACTTTAGGCCAACACACTTGGGCCTAAAGTCCAAGCTTTAATGGCCCAAAATTTTCCTAAATAAGTCCATTTTACTTTTAATAATTTACCTTAAATCCCCACTTGTATAAATACTAAATTACGATTTCATATGGCCATAAAACTTGAAATCATAAATCCATAAATTCCAATTTATAAAACACATGGCCAATGATAGGATTTTCTTTCCTATCAAATAATTATCCATTAAAAGCTTGGCCATAAATCTTATTGCAAATTATGGATTAAATGGCTATAAAATAACTTAATGGTACTTCCATCGCCTATTCATAGACTTTAATGTAACTAGAGGTTGTCATGAATTTTGGGATGCCACAAACTTGGCCCATTAAAGGTCCACTCTTAGGCCTAAGGCCCAACCTAAATAAAAATCAAATTTTACCCCTTTCTTATTCTTTCTTTTAGGAATTTAATTACTAAATTCCACATAGCCAAAATCTTGTAACATTTTATTTCTGGGAACTTAGTCTATAAAATGCATAGCCAAGCATAGATTATTCTCATTAATTTATAGTACTAATTTAAAAACTCATGAACACAAGCACATGACACATAGCCTTAAGAGAAAACTAATGGCTAAAACATAAACCATCGGTAATTTCATTACCTAATTATGGGCTTTAATTCTTCTAGAGGTTGTCTTGAATTTTGAGATGCCACACTTCTCTTATAAAATTTTCGTCATCGAAATTTAAACCATTTCAAATCTTAAACAAAAAGGTGGGGGTATTGTTATCTCATCGAGTCTTCAATTTCCTAGGTTGCTTCTTCTGTCCCATGGTGTTACCATACCACTTTAACTAACGGGATTGTCTTGGTATGCAAAACCTGTTCCTTGCGGTCCATGATTTGAACTAGTCTCTCCACGTACGACACTCTGTTGTCCACGTCTAATTCTTCAAAATTCAGCACATAGGTCGGGTTAGGCTCATACTTTCTCAACGTCCACACATGGAAGAAATCATGCACTTGTGCCAGTCTTGGCGGTAATGCAAGATGATACGCTAGAGTCCCTATTCTTTCTAGAATTTCAAAGGGACTTACGTACCTCGAATTCAGTTTTCCTTTCTTGCCGAAATGCGAAGTAACCCTCATCGGTGAAACCTTCAGAAAGACGTACTCACCAACTTGAAATTCCAATGGTGTTCGATGCTTATCTGCATAGCTTTTCTGACGACTCTGAGCAGTCTTTAATCTATCTCTGATAACTACAACTGCATTCACTAACTGTTGAACCAACTTTGGGCCTATAATCTTTCGTTCCCCGACTTCATCCCAACACACTAGCATTCTACACGCTCTACCATGCAATGCTTCAAACAGTGCCATCTGAATACTCTACTAGTAGTTGTTGTAGGCGAACTCGACGAGATGAAGTTGTTCCTCTCAGCTTCCTTTGAAGCTAGCACACACGCTCTCAACATGTCCTCGAGAGTCTGAATTGTCCTCTCAGACTGGCCATCTATCTGTGGATGGTAGGCCATACTATACTGCAGCTTCATTCCCAAGGCAATCTGCAAACTTTTCCAGAAGGCTACCATGAACTTCAAGTCTCTTATCAAATGTAATCGTTACCGGCACTCCATGCAAACAAACAATATGACACACGTACAATTCTACATATCTGTCCAATGCATAGTCCTTTCATACATCGATGAAGTGAGCCGACTTCATCAGTCTGTCAACCATGACCCAAATGGAATCATTACACCTCTGACTCCTTGGTAAACCCATCACAAAGTCCATCGTGATGTGTTCCCACTTCCACTCAGGAATCTCGAGAGGTTGCAGAAGTCCTCCCGGCTTACAGTGCTATGCCTTGACTTTGTGACACGTCAAAAATTTAGTAACATGCTTGGCGATATCTACCTTCATACCGATCCACCAATAGTGTTGACGCAGATTATGATACATTTTCGTACTGCCTGGATAAATGCCGTAATTGCTATGATGAACTTCTGACAAGATCTCCTCCTTAAGCTCTACATCGTCAAGTACACATAATTGTCCATGAAACCTCAGTGTTCCATCTTCAGAAATCTAAAAGTCAGGCTTTCTCTTATCTGCATCTTCTTGTACAATTTTCTAGATTTCTAGGTCTATCAACTGCAACGTCTTGGTTATGTGCACTTCCTGCTCAATTTTGAGGGCGGCCTACCTCAAATTTGAATACAGAATCTTGAACTCTCTCGAGTAAGACCCACTCCTTAAACACCATCTGCGTAATCGGAGACTTCTGACTCAACGCATTTGCGACCTTATTAGCCTTTCTAGGATGATACAAGATGTCGCAATCATAATCCTTAAGAAAGTTCTATCCAGCAACGTTGTCTCATATTCAACTCCTTGTGAGAAAATAAATACTTGAGACTTTGATGATCTCAAAGATCTCGGAACCTTTCGAACGCAAGTAGTGTCTCAAAATCTTCATAGCAAAGATAATTGCTGCAAGTTCTAAGTCATGTGTCGGGTAATTCAACTCATGAGGTCTCAACTGACGAAATGCGTATGCAACGACTCTGCCATGCTGCATTAACACGCAACCCAGTCCTTTAACGACGCATCACTATAGATCTTGTATCCTCCAAGGCCAAATGATATTGTTAGCACTGGTGCTGTAGTTAGTTTCTACTTAAGCTCTTGGAAACTACAGTCACACTTATTTGTCCACACGAACTTCTCTCCCTTCTTCAGCAGTCCAGTCAAAAGCGAGGCTAATGTCCAAAATCCTTCCACAAACCTTTTGTAATAACCTGCCAATCCCAAGAAACTTTTGATCTCTGTCACTCTCATCGGTCTTGGCCAATTAATAATTGCTTCAATCTTGGTCGGGTCCACATAGATTCCTTCACCTAAAATCACGTGACCTAGGAATGCCACACAAGTCAACCAAAACTTGCACTTGCTAAACTTAGCGTACAGTCCTTGATTCCACAGAGTCTGGAGCACTATCCTCAACTGTCTTTCGTGCTCCTTAAGACTTCTCGTCGATGAAAACGATCACGAACTGATCCAAATACTCCTTGAACACCCAGTTCATCAGATCCATGAAAGCAGCTAGGGCGTTCGTCGAACCAAACAGTAGTACAGTGAACTCATAATGGATGTATCGCATATGAAACACTAACTTCGGTATGTCCTCATTTCTGATCCTCAGCTGATGATAGCCTATCCTCAGGTCGATCTTAGAAAATATCGACTCTCCCTACAATTGGTCAAACAAGTCATCGATCCTCTGCAGCGGCTACTTGTTCTTGATTGTCACTTGATTGAGTTGTCGGTAGTCAATGCAAAGGCATAACGAACCATCTTTCTTCTTCACGAACAGAACTGGTGCTCCCTAAGATGATGTACTAGGACGTATGGATCCCTTATCCAATAACTCCTGCATCTAAACCTTCAGTTCTTTCAACTCTGATAATGCCATGCGATGAGGAGCCTTAGAGATTGGCTCTGTCTTGGGGGCTAACTCAATCACGAACTCTATCTCCCTTTCTGGTGACAAACCTAGTAACTCCTTCGGAAACACGTATAGGAACTCTTGAACCACCGCAATATCCTCGATCTTCAGCTCCTCAACTATCGTATCCATGACAAGCAAGTAACCTTGACAACCCCTGTTTAACAAATGGGTTGCCTCAAGCAATGAGATTAAGAAAATCGAGGGTCCTCCTCAACTCTCAATAAACTCGAAACTTTCACCTGCTAACGAGTTAAACCGAATCACTTTACGATTGTAGTCCATCTTATTTATTTGTTTGGTGAGCTAGTCCATGCCAATTATCTCATCAAAATCATACATGGCTAGAACTATCAAGTCTATCTTTCCCTCTCGCTCACCAATGACCAATTTGCAACTAAGACAGCCTACTACAGCTAATAACTTATCCTTTAACGGTGTAGATATACTAACCACTGACTCCAACATTTCAGGACTCAACCCTGCTAGTTTAACAAACTACTCAAGTATAAATGAATAAGTAGCGCCAAGGTCAAATAAAGCATAAACAACATGGTCATTTAGCGAGACCGTACCTGTGATCACATCAAGCGAGTCCTCTACCTGTCTTCTAGGGACAATGTACACCCTTCCTTGAGCTACAGGTATGTTCAGTCCACTCTGCTATGCACCCTGTGACGTGTGGCACCCCTCGAATGGCCCCTGATCTGTTGGGGTCGCCACAGTGTGCTTACCTTTCTCTTGTCCTGACAATATATCACTCTGATACCATAGAATCATAATAGGCCCATAACTCCTGGAGGTTTATATCTTTTAGATCGGTCCCTGCACAGAAATATGGCGGAAGCGTATCCATCAACTCCCTGTCCAGATATTAAAGCAATGCACACCAACTACACATTTTATAAGTTAAAGCCGAACACTTTTATTTACATAACTAGATGGACATCATTAGTCGGTACATCAAAATGCCGTAGTCTTCTATACTCGGCTATACTTTGAAAGACGAATGACATTTCCAACAATCGTATACTTATAGTCCATCGATCAGTGTCAGCGTCCAAAAGTTCCTTCCTCTGCTGTCCTCCTCCTCGCGGCCATATCTAACCACTCGGTCCATCTATTGGTGGCGGTGGCGGTGGCGGCAGAGGTATATTGTCTAATTTGAAATGTTAGTCCCCAAACGTGGTGAGTACAACCACTCAGCAGTAAAAGATTCATCAAGCTATATCAAGCAAGCACCATCAATATCTAGACTCATGCAGGATAGACAAGATTAGGTAGTCAAGGGATCATTATACATCAAAATCACGAAGTTCTTTAATGCAATGGAAAATGCAATTTCAAAAGATTCAGATGCATCATGTCCAGATTACACAAGTCCTGATCATAGGGCCAAATTGTAATGACACGTCCCATTCCATGCCATACAATTTACTCCCATAACCAGACCACACTCACACTTAATATAATCATCCGTTTTATCATTCAAAAGGTTTCATCCCCCAGAGGACCAATGTTTGCATCCTTCTAGATTCCGCACCCATCCCTGGCGTCGCAGAAGCCTCTAGGCATGTATTCAAAATACAATCGGGCATCCAAAGGGCATCGACTCATTCTAACCTTTGGGCATCTCGCACCCCATGTGGCACCCGAAACACCTTAGGTCGCCACAGGCACCTATTGCTACACCTTATGGACACTAATTACATCCCTTAGTTGAAGCGTCGTAGTTCATCAATTTTTTTTTTTTTTTTTTTGAAAATGGTCCTAGCGTGACTCATTAGGGGAAGCAAAATCTAATATTGCCATCTCTCCCTCCAACAATCATGATACAATGCACACCACTAAGTACCATCGGAAAAGATAAAGCCATGCCACTTTTATTTACATATTTTCATGATGGAATTTCTCAGGTCGATACAACAAAAGAAAGCCAAGATTTTTAGCTACACTTGGCCACATCCCAAAAAGATACTACGACCCCTAAAATGATCACATGACATCCTCCATCTAATAGTGGCAGCTACTCCCAAAAAGAAACATCAGCTCTCTACCCCTCACGCGGCTATCACACCCATCTTGGTGCGTCGAGCGGTGGTGGCGGCAAGATCCCCCTAAACACTCCATCTCGGCGGACATGAACTAACAGAAACTCCTGAATAATAGGGCCCTTAGCCAGGCCTACATCATACATAACCAGCACTCGCACTCGCATATATGTCAATCCAGGGATGAGGACGCAGTCGATCTCCATACACTCTACCTCTACATCCGATGGGAGGCCATAGAAGGTGCCTCGCGTGACGGTAGGGAGTGGCATCTTTCTAATCTGAAATGTTGGTCTCCGAAGGGGTGAGTACAATCACTCAGCAGGTAAATGATCAATAAACCACTCAATGCATCATGCAATACAATCATCACAATCATAGCATGTCATTAAAGCATCCATGCACAATTTACCTTGATATCATGCACATGTCATCATACCTCATGTACATACATCATTATATGGTCATCATCATCATGCCATACACTTATCATCATCATATCACATGTAGCATCAAGTCATAGGTGCACATACATCTATGCACTCACCATCATCATGCATCCATGCACTCACCATCATCATATCACATGTACCATCATGCCATAGGTGCACATACATCCATGCACTTACCATCATCATGCATCCACTCACTTATCATCGTCATGTCAGAAGCACTCATCATCATCATGCATCCATGCACATATCGTCATCATGCCATACATATACCATCATGCATAATTCAATTTCAAATTTTTCAATTTCATCCTTTCATTTTGGGCCACCACATTTCTCTTTCCTGGGACCAATGTTTGCATCCCACATTCATCACTCGCACCCCACCCGACATCGCGAGAACCATCCAGCACAATACCTGCCGAGCATCCGACACAATACCTGCCAGGCATCTCGTACCCCAACTGGCATCACGAAGCATCCCTCGGCACAATACTTGCTGAGCTTCCGGCTCCCCCACTCTTCGGGCATCTCGAAACTCCCGAGGACCCTCCGGCATCCGGCCATTCAAGGCCACCGGGGCAACCGACCGTACCCTTCTAGCCAGGCATCCCGACACTCCGGGGCATCGTGAGCTCACACCTCCGACGACCTTCTCACTTATATTAGTTCACATCTTCAATTATAATTCAATTTTAACATGGCATATGATGTGATGGCAAACAATATCATTTTCATCATTTGATTCATATATACATTTCCAATCATCATCATACATGTAGCAAGACACAATCATTCATAACAATACAATTCATGGAGTCCATACAACTTAGAATAGTCCATATATCATGCCTTTTTGAAATTTACTAAATTCCAACTTGCACAATTTTAGAAAACATTTAAATTAAAAATCCATATGATTCTCAAAAATCATGAAATCAGGACATGTGATAGAAAAGACAATAAGATAATAATTTCATGAAGAACACATGTCCAAAAGAGTTCCACACAAGAAGATATAATTCACACAAATACAGCATGTAATTTCGGATAGAATCAGATTGTGCAGTTTTTGAAATATATCGATTAAAATACCCGAATGACCTCAGAAAATTATGAAATTTTACCAGATTATAGTTAAGACCCTAAATTAGATTTTTGTGAAGACATCTAGGCCAGATTATTTCTAGATAATTTTCTATAGGCGTCCGAAGCTCCTGTTTCTAGCACCAAAACGTCCAGTATAGCTATCTCTGAAATATCGAGTTTTCACCTACTTATCCTTATTCGTTTCCTCTGAAATTTTGATATGTTTTGTCTCAAGAGGTTCCCTACAACTTTCATTAAGGGATCTAAGTGAAAGTTCCAAAGAATAGTCACCATATGGGTCCAAGAAGTCTCGGGTGTCCAGTACCGTATTTCCAGATTTACCGTCTTCAAGAGAAAGTCGATTCACTAGGCTACACTTGCTCATTTTACCTCAATTTGAGTATGTTAGTCTTTAGGATGGTCTCTACAATTTTCATGAAAAGTCGAAGGAAATTCTCGGTAAAAAGCAACATGCAACCCACAAAACTACCAAAAGGTCAGCAAAGCAGTTCCAGATCTAGTGTCTTCGTAGGAGGAGGGTTTTGCCCCTTAAATCTCAACCATTTTGTCCCAAATTTTAGTATGTTGTACTTTGAGATGTTTGCTACAGCTTTCATGAAGAAGTCAAAGTCAAAATCCAACTTGAAACATGCATGCAAGCCTCCACAAGTTTCTAGGTCTGGCGGTATACACGAAATCAGCAAGCTTTTTCAAGAACAAACCACACTAGCTTCGGTTCTTTACCTCTAAACACCCAAAATTCAACACCATTTCAACCACACATGCAAGACACAAATGCAAGAGTAGAAATTGATCCTAACTTGCCTCTAAGATCAAGCGGACGATGGCACACGGACGGCACATGTACAGCGAATGGGCGGCGACGGGCGAATGGCTCCTTCTTCCTCCTCTCTCGGCTTCCCTTCTCTCTCGCAACTCTCTCTCTCTCTCTCTCTCTCTCTCTCTCTCTCTGGCTTGGTCGAATCCCTCAACTGGCCACTCTCTCTCCCTCTTTTGTTTCCCCTAAATCCCATCATTGGCAATCATGATGTGCCTCCCCAATAGCCAATGCATGGAACCCTCTTTTTGCCACTTGGCAAAGCATGCAAGATGGGCTTGGGCTTGGAAGAAGTGGGCCGACCACTCCTCCCCTCCTTGGTCGATGGCCACCTCTCCATGGGCTTCAATGGGCCGGCCATTTGGCCCACCAAGAGTTCAGTCAAGCTATTGGGCCTAAGGCCCAAACCTAATTAAAATCAAATTTTAACCTTCTTTTTAAATACTAATTAAATCCTTATTGGACTAAAGTACTATAGGGTAAAATTAAATAACTAAACACTTAAAATCACAAATCCATAGATTCTAATTCACTATACATATGGCCAAAATAAATCATCCTCTCCCAAGATTTATCCTTTCAAACTCGGCCATAGATCTCAATACAAGACATTAATTGGAGCACCCCTAATGACTGGCAAAGAATTTCAGGATGCCACACCCCACCTTCACGAGGAATCACTGGGGACCATAGACATGGTTACCCCTAACCTCCGGGCATGCATCATAATACAACCCCTCACCCTCTGGGCATGTATCATAATACAACCGGGCATCCCAACACTCTTGGGGAAAAACCTCTGGGCATGTATTCATAATATAACCAAGCATTCAAAGGGCATCGACTCATTCGAACCTTTGGGCATCTCGACTCCAGGGCATCGTTGACCCGAGGGTCCAACGGTAACAATTAACATCTTAATTTCCAAAAACACTTTTCAATGCAATGACAAAATGTCTCTTGAGTCTCATCAAATCTCAATATTGCATGATATGCCAATGCCAGTATCATCATATCACATAACAATCCAAGATGCATTCATTTTTTAAATCAGTTGAGCAAAGTCAGAGTAAAACAGCTTAAAAACCAGAATGTGTAGTTTTAATGAAAATTTCGGAATAACCCCTAAATGAACTCAGAAAATTCTGAAATTTGGATATGTTATAAAAATACCTAAAGTAAAATGTTTCATGAAGAACACTAACTCAGATTCATTGTATATCGAGAGCAGTAATTTTGATATTCCTTACTAACACTCTGTAATAGCTTCCAGATTTAACATTTATAAGGAAAATCGTTTTACTAACCAAACGTTGTCCATTTATTCTCAAATTTTGATATGTTATTTCTAAGGATGTTTCCTACAACTTTCATTAAGGGTTCAAAGTCTAATTCCGGCTAGATAATTACAGAAAATTCATGGAGTCACCAAAGGTCAAGCTGTTCTCTACAAAACAGTATACTAACCTAAAGAGAATTATTCCTTCCCTTGAATCTCGGCATCCAACGCCCACAATTAAGTGTATAAAAGTGTATTACACTACAACACATCCTCTTCATTTCCAAAAATCCACCACAGTTAGATCTTTAAATTCTTGTTCCAATTTAAAATTTGAAATCCACAACACATGCCCTATATTTACTTAGATTCTAGATCTAGCTTCATCTTATATGTCAAAATCAACATGCAGCTCTCAATTTCACATTTTCTCACATCTACCAACTCCTCACTAGATAATAACAACATGCAAAGACATAGGTTGATGAACTTCCACTTGTCTCTAACTCTTCTACTCAGTTGCAAGCAAAACAGGGGCTCAATTCGGCAATGCGGTCCGATGGCAGCAGCTCGAGCACGGACGGAAGGCGGTCCTTCTCTTCCTTCCTCATTCCTTCCTCATGGCTCACACTCGTGCTTGCCCCTCTCGCTCGAACTCTCTCTCTCTCTCTCTCACTCTTTCACCAGCTCACTCTCTCGGTTTCTCTCTCACTCTCTGTTTTGCTCCACTGTTTGCTGTTTTTTGGCCACTGGTTTTGTTGAAAACTAGTCAACAATCGAGGAGGGTCTCGGTAGTAGAAAGGGGGTGAGGACGGGCGGAAGCAACGTGGCCATCGCTCGGTTCTCTTTCTCCCTCCGCTGGCTACCAAAGACAAAGTCACGTGGCAGCAGTTGTCCGAGTTTTCTTCTTCGTTGGCAGCCCCACAAGGAAGCAACGTGGCCTCCCCTGGCTCTTCCTCGGTCAACTAAGTTGGAGAAAAGATGTGGATTATTGACTTGCTTTGTCGATCATTAAGGGGGGTGTCTCGATTCATTTGGGCCAGCAAAACTGTGGCTATATGATCCTAATGTGTGGCCCATTTCTTCAAAGTTTTATTCCTCAAACTTATATACACTGCACATGCATCAAATTAATTACTTGCATGGAGAATGAACTCAACAAGACTGTATGGTGATTCAAATTCATCTCTTCACTTGCTGATTCACAAAATGGAGAGGCGTGCAGGGTCCTTTTGCACAATCCAACTTCTCCAAAATTAAATTCTTAATTTCAGCAAGTGCATGGGCTGAAATATATTTACTTACGTGACTATACAGGGCAGCAGCAATGTACATAGGAGGTTCGGTTTGTAGGGTACGAATGCAGGTGGAAGAGGGTCTCAGTCATGATGTTACATAGGGATAATTTTTGAAGGTCAGACCATTACCAAAAGTAGCGTATTGGTCCAACAATAATACAAATCAATATCCGTAAATGGCACCAATGACATAGTCCGAATGATACTTCCATCACTTAGCTATAGACCATCATGCATCTAAGGATCGGCAAAAATTTTCGGATGCCACATGATGCAAACCCTTTATTCTGACCCATCGGTGGCGGTGGCGGCAACTGCTATCCCATCGATCTTCTGGGAGAATTCCTAGCCATGTGACCTTGTTGGCCACATTCAAAGTAAGCACCTGGCCTAGAATGGCATGAGGCTAAGTCGCTTTTCGCAGAAGCGACACACACCACTGAAGCTCGGTGCTAACTTGCCTACCCCACCCTTCCTGTTAGGCGGAATAGGATACCTTCCTCCGATCATGGGCTTCTTGCCAAATCAATTTCCATCCCTATTTGAGTTGAACCTCGACCGAGATGCAATAGCTTGCTCACTCAAGTTCCTCTCTATCAGCTGGGCCCGCTCATATAAGTTGTTGTAGTCCTTCAGGTTGAACGGTACTAAGGGATTCTTCAGCTCCGGGCGGAAGCCAATGCTAAACCTCCTATCTTTGACTTCAGGATCTTTCACCAGCCTCGAGGCATACTATAATAAATCTACAAATTTGGCCTTGTACTTATCCACGTCATCATCCCTTAACGGAGGCATTGGAATTCCTCCATCTTATGCTCCCTTGCATTGTGAGAGAAATACTCACCATTAAAGGTTCCAAGGAAAGCATTCCACACCGGAACCACGCCTTCTTGGACTACTCTACCTCTGGTGGCCCTCCACTAGGTACTTGCGTTACCCTGCAGCTGATATACTGTAAGGACAACCTTCTCTTCTTTAGTGCACATCAGCAGTGCAAAGGTCTTCTCCAAGTCTTGAACCCAGAGTGTTGCCATATCGGGGTCTCTTGCACCCGTGAACCTTAGCGAGTTCAACTTCAAAAACTGTTCCACTAGCTTGTGCATTGGCCTCTCAGCAGTTACGTTCCCAAGTGGAACCTCAATATGTGTGGCGGCAGCTATGGCGGCAACAGCGGCATCAGTGGCGGCATTGGCGGCAGTAATGGCAGCGGCGGTAACGGCGGCTGTAGCGATGGTGGTGGCAACTTGATTCTGGGCCTACTACCTTACCACATTCCCAAGCGTCTCTAGCACCTGCACGATCCCTTCGATTCTAGGATCGCCAAGTGCTGCTACACTAGCATCGACTGGTGGCGGTGCTACTCCACTTGCATTGGCCTGAGCCTACACTCTACCTCGACCACCTCGGGTATCGACTCTTATTGGCGTCCTACCCCGAGTAACAGGTCCTACAGTCCTCTTTCTAGGCGTCCTCTGTTCCTGATCACTCATGATGCACGATCCTTACAGAACCTGCTTTCCAATTCCATATAGAATTAGAAATTGAGTGATCACACCAAACAATTTACCAAACAGCTATCAAACGCATGCATCTGCATAATAAAAAGGTCTTTCCTACTAACTATCTCATAAACCCTTCGCACCTTATCACTCCATACACCAACTAGCTCTGATACCACTTTGGGCGGGGATGTCATGCCTCGAACCTTGAGCATGCACACATCCCTTGCTGGTCAATAAAATTGCGACATCTTAGGACGTGCCGCCAACCCATTCATTTTATTGCACATGTGGAAGCGTGTAATATAATCCCTAGACAACACTCAACATGGGATAGAAAAGGAGGACAACAATTTTCACAAAACACTCTTTCATAAACAAACTGGGTTTATATACGATACTAATCTATAAATAAAAGCCTAACTCCCAAAAAAAGAGTCACTAAGCCATCTAGGCACAAGACTCCTCAACCGAGACCTCTGGGGCTTCTGGGTCTTCCATGACACCATCAGGGTGATCAACTACCCCCTCACCCGTCGCGGCATTGACCGCAACAACGGGGATGTCAAAACCCTGCAAGGGACCTTCCCAGACCTCATTAGGCCCATGACGGAACCACGCTCTGAACCAATGAGGTACCAACTGAGGTCGCCCCTTGTCGACCAAGATAGTTGTCACGATGAGCTCATGGAGCCAGAGACTTTCAGGGACAGGGACGTCAGTACTCTGCTCTGTATACCCCATCGACTATCCAAAACGCACTGGATGAGCCTCCATCTACGGACCTGAAAAGTTAAGCCCACAACGGAGTGAGACGATGTCTCGGCGAGTTCACGCCCTAAACCTCCATTAGGAAGGAAATACGCCTAGTGGTAGTCAAACCACACATCACAGAAGACTCACCTGGCCTCAATTCCCTCCTACACTTTAGCACAGTTCATATACTCAACGCATATATTAAATGCACACATCAATTGGAATACCGCACTTATATCACAATCAATAACATGGGTCCCATTTATAAAGCTAAATCGTTATGACACGTCCCATTCCGTGCCACACAATTTTGTCCCATAATCAGGCGCATTTATCTCAATCATTCACACGTTCCAATTGATTATGGCCCCAAGAGCAGGGCCTACTCGATATTCAACGGTCTTATCGTCTCACCCCATTGAGCACGGCAACATCTACACTATAAGGCAATCCCGAAGGAGCATCGGTCCAGCCTCTACTGGGACCGGCATCCGTTGTCCAAGGGCATCCAATATAGGGGCAACATCCACCCGACGCACATCAGGGATGGGTTTTCATAACGATCACACGATCATTCAATTTCAACCAAGGACACCGTGCATTGCACTCAAATGTCTCAATTAAGATAATGCGCTTGGTCTATTTTCTTCGTATTAAAAACACTCGGTAAAATAATCATGTGTGGGTACATGGTCAAATCAAACCTTCAAAATTCATATCCCTCCTTTTAAAATCCCACTATTTAATATAGTACTTAAAAACATTTTCGGTGTCAAAACCCGACACTCAGTATTTTCTAAATAAATACCAAAATTTCACAATTTTGAAATAATTAATAAAAATCACAATTACCACTCAATAGCACAAATTATCATTCATTTACATAAACTAATCATACCACGGCAATCATCACGAAATTCGGCTACGGGCTATCCCAAGTATAATTTCTGGAAAATATTAAATAATTAAATAAATAAATGCAAATTAAATCAATAAATCACTAATTAGGCTTAATATGCTAATCTAACCACCTAAACAAACCTAGAAAAATAATGCACCTATCTTCATAAATAGTACAATCTATTTAGCCCTTAACTAATCTAATCTAACCACCTAATTAGCCTAATTAACTAACTAAATCACAAATTAAATTAAACTAACCACCTACACCAAGCTTAGCCTAATCTAATTACCCACTAAGCATAATTAACCTCCTAAGCAAGGTTTGGCTAGTAAACTCACCGAATTAGAGGGCCGATGAGTTCACATCGATGGCGACGTGGAGGCAAGCAGAACATAAGCCTGCGGCGACACCCGACGAGGCTTGGAAGGGGCCGAAAATGGGCCATGAAGGTTGGAACTTCAGCTTCTGTCCAAGGTTGGAAAGCACGGCCCGGCTTGGCTACGGCGGCTTGAAAGGAACCAGGCGGGTAGGTAGGCGGCGACGATGGTTCCAAGCGGGGTCGGGGACTACTGGACGGCAATGGAGGAGCTCGGGCGAAGCTGGACAGCGGCTAGGGCGTGGACGACATGCGTGGGACTGCGGGGATGCATAGCTAGAGGTGCGAGCGCAGGGGTCGCACGGGTGGAGCTCGGTCTCTCACTAGCGGTGCTCGAATGGCAAGGAAGGGCGGTCGATGGCTGCCGCTGGTCCTCTCGGTTCTTGGCTGGATTTCTTGAGCTCACAAAACATCAATAGTGGAGAAATGAGAGGCAAGAAGGAAGAAAAAGAGGGTTGCAGCAAGAGGGGGGCCCCAAATGGCCTCAAAGTCTTCCTAAATATCACAAAATCATCATCACCCATCCCCCATAGTCCACAGCCAAGCTCAGTATCTCTATCCTTGCCAAAGCTTCCCTAGAAGCCACCTAAGTGGTCCAAAAGTTGTTGCCCACCTTGGCCTACGAATTTGTGACATTTCCCCTCCAAATTCAATCCAATTCCACTTCAATTTAATCCAATTGAAGGGCCACAATGCCAAGGCAAGTGCCCACACTCAATTCCTCAATTTTCCTCATCAATTGAACTAACTTGAACGTCAAAAATCCACACAAAAATGGTCCTCTTAATTTCTCGGTCCAATTATGCCCAAACTTGAGTTTTTGCCAAAAACTTGGGTTTGCCGAAAAATCTTCGAAGGATGAGTGGACATTCCTAAAATAAATCGTAACATGAAAGAATTTTCAATTTCTGAAATCGAGTTCAATTTCGTGGTTAATTTCAACCGAATGCGATTTTAGCATAACCTAACCTACCGGGTAGCTTTTGGGAATTTTTAGTGCAATTGACCCGTGGTCAATTGTTTTTTAGCCACATTGTGCACCTTCGACTCATTGGCAACTCTCGGTTGTCGTGAAGATCTTAAGGTTTCAAATGCGGGCACATGTGGTACGAAATGACGGAAAAATCGGTTTAGTGTTGTTCAACGAGAACTTTGCAATTATGTGGAATCACCCACACTTTAATTACATGTCTGTCAAATCGACCTATCTCCGGTCTTTGATTGATTTTGATAGTGACGTATTGACCCTTGCAAATTAGCACGGTCGAAAAGTCGATTTCGATCGAATTCTCAAGTCTATTGTGTTTAGATTCCTTAACAGCTTCATTCGATAGGTTAGTTATCTCGTGAACGATCAGCTCAAAGAAAAAGACTATAGCCGCGTCGATGAAAAGCCCAACTCATTCAATCGAAAACAGAATAAAAAATCAAGCTGTCACAAAGTCTCAATTACATTATAGATTTATTCCCAAATATTAATATTTTATATAAACCTTTACATTAAAGATTACAGAAAAACCCTCCACCATGGTCATAGCTCACACTAATATTGTTAAACAAATCAAAACCCATGTTAAATACATAACTTGCCTTCATCTTGCCGATCCTTCTATTTTCAAAATAGTAGAAATAGATGGTTCAAATATAGGCTACTGAGGTATTCTAAAACAAGTAAAAATAATAAAGAACAAATAGTGCAATTTGTTTCTAAACATTGTAATCAAACTCAATAAAATTACTCTACCATCAAAAAAGAAATATTAGCCATTGTTCTCGCAGTATCTAAATTCCAAGGAGATCTTTTAAATCAAAAGTTATTATTACACATTGATTGTAAATCACAAAGGAAGTATTACAAAAAGATGTACTAAATATTGTTTCAAAACAAATTTCTACCTAATGGTAAGCCATATTATGTATCTTTGATTTTGATATTGAATTTATTAATGGATCATCAAATTCTTTGCCTAATTCTCTCCGACGAGAGCTTTTTGCAAGGAAAACAATGGCAAAATCCAAAAAGACAAAGGCAAATCTATTGCCGAAACCTCATAATCACAATCCCAATCATCAACAATAGACCAACTTCAAGCTTGGTTAGATATAATGAAAGCCCAACAATCACCTAAATTTTGACAATCATCACCCCCATTACCACCATCATCACAATCACCCTAGCAATTGCAAATATGGTTAGATATAATCAAAGCCCAGCAAACACCATTACCACAATCAATATCTCCTGATCTTACCCCATATTTGTCACCATTACTCTCCCAAGCGAAGCCATAAACTACTTCATCATGTTGAGAAAACTCCTATCAGGTTTTGAAGTTGATAAAACTTTCTTGTTCTTATTCTGAAGAATGCTAGATTTCGTAGTCATATCGCAGACTCCTGTCAAAGTCTATTTATTCCAGAAATCTTTCTCACTCGATGGGATCCAAATTGAAACCAAATCCAAAACAAAGATATAATCAGACTCAGAATTGTTGATCTTATGACAAGGATTCAGTATGAATGTTATAGAGATTTATCTTTAACATCGGCTTTCTAGCGAAGAATCTCACTTACTTTATATATATATATATATATATATATATATATATATATCCATGAAATCAATCACGAATTGATGAAATCGATTTTGAAGACAAGTTTCTTTCGGAAAGCATCTACTTATGGAAACATAGATTCTGATTGTATGGGCGACCAAAATCATCGGACTTTCATCATAATCTTCAAACAAGTTACAAAATTTCCCTAATCAATTCTGTCCAACAGATTGATTGGAAGAAATTTCTTTGGAGAATGCCAATGGTTAGAAATGTGTAGAGGAGTATTTATGGAGATCATTTAGTCCATTTGAGATAGTGTATGAAAATTGAAATTCCAAAGCTTGAAGCCTTTCCAACCATTTGTCCCGGTGCTTACAAATTGTATTCAAGAGAGAAAAACACAAGAAGAGTGACTTAGTGAGAGGAAAAGACATCTTCCACGGAGTGCTTGCACTTGAACCATTGTACTTCTCTGTTGATAGTTTAGTGAATTATAGCCGTAAGGCTATTAGCATGGAAGAGTGGACATAGGCTTAATCTAAGCCAAGCCACTATAAATTTCGTGTGCAATTTTCTCTTCCTTTAACTCTTTTCAGCTTTATTCCTTGCAATTTTTTAAACTTTAGAAGTCTAGAGGCGCTTTTAGTTAGACTTTGACTCTTCCTCATACTTTGCTTGCAACTTAATTTATTTAGCATTTATATGCTTATTTTTTTTAACACCTATTCACCCTCCTCTATGTGGTAGTACTAGCATTTTCATTTGGTATCAAAGCATCGGTGCTCGTTTTATGGGGAAAGTTGTCAAAAGTTATGTATGGCGCTCACTTTGGTGTCAAAGTTTCCGTCGAATCACTTAAGTGTCAAATCGGAGAAAAACGATCACTTTGGTGGCACCAGCGAGAGATTCCGGCCAAATTAATTATGTGGCACTTATATTTTTTAAAAAAAAAAAAAGTTGTGGTGGCTTTTAAATGACATCATTTTCCATCCTCCTTAAGAAACGACGTTGTTTTGTTGTCATACATGGACAGCCTCACAAAAACAACACCATATAGCTCATATGGGAACTAAAATTAGGGTTTCTTTGTCGTTCTCCCGCCATCGCTTGGCCACTGTCGTTCACCCACCGTTGCTCGGCCACCGTCGTTCCCTCGTCGTCGCTCGGCCACCATTGCTTAGCCACCATTGTAATTGCTTGACCAGGTGAGCGAGGAGAGGCTGAGGTTGTTGCTCAAGCAAAAGTGGCAGAAAGAATAGGAGGCGAGGGCGGAGGAGGAGGAAGAAGGGGGGTCGAAGGTGCCACTATTGGTTCTGCTGCTGGTGTAGCTACTGGTGCCGTTGCTTATGCCGCTGCTAGTGTTGTTCTTTAGGGAAGAAGACAAGGAGGAAGCCTATGCTCTCTCTCTCTCTCTCTCTCTCAATTTGGGATTTAGGGTTCTTAGTTGGCGGAAAGATGCCAAATGGTGTCGTTTTGTTGTGTGGATGCTAACTATACTCTCCAACAAGCCATGTTAGCTTCAAAAAATAATAAAAAAGTGCCATGTCGGATTTCCGGCTAATTAGATCAGCATTGGCATTAAAATGATCGTTTTTCAAATTTGTTGGCACTTAAGTGATCCAAAATAAACTTTTGGCATCAAAGTGAGCGCCGTACACAACATTTGGCACTTCTAGTGTACTTACCCCATCGTTTTATTGAAGTATTTTTATTTCTGAGCTAAAGATCTTCTATGGCTAGTATCTTGGCACAAGGGTTGATTGAAGGACAGAGCAATACCATGCCACCCTATTTTGATGGAAAAGAATACAATGTGTGGAAGAATAAAATGAAGGCGTTCTTGAGATCCAGAGATCTTCTGGAATGGGATGTTGTAGAAAGAGGAATCAACCTAAAGGCAGCTTTAGCTTCAAACAAGGAAAAAGAAGTCTTAGATAAAGATGCTGAAGATTCAAACAAGCAAAAATTATCAAGAGACATGCTCTTGATACAAAAGCTATTTATTCTTTATACTGCACCTTGTCTCTTGCCTAATATAATAGAATTTTGGAATTTCTTCATGTGAAATAACTAAAGAAGTCTAGGATAGACTTCATGTCACTTATGAAGAAACATATCATGTAAAGGAGACAAAAATAAACATCTTACTTGGCCAATATGAATTTTAGAATGAAGCCTGGAGAGTGTATTGGAGATATGTTCAACCGTTTTATGGAAATTGTAAATGGATTGGCATATCGAGGCCAACCAATTTCTATTCTAATGAAGTCAACAAACTATTGCGAGGACTTTCAAAAGACTGGAGCAATGTGAAGACATCAATCCGGGAGACACAAAGGATCATGCCTCTATCTGTTGACAAGCTGATGCCTACTCTTCAATCGTATGAAGTGGAACATATCAATGATGAAGAGGATCCAAAAGGTAAGAAGTCAATTACACTTAAGTCTAATGCTAATTTTGATGATATGGACATAGATGATGACATGGATGACAAGGAGTTGGCTCTTATGATAAAGAAATTCATAAAACTGAATGGGGAAAAGAAGGAGATTGAATTGGAAAAAGCAAAGCAAGCAAAATTCCCAAAAAGATCGATGGAAGATGTTGAAACAAGCAAGGATGTAATATGCTTTGAGTGCAAGAAGCCTAACTGTTCCATGCTAAAAAAAAACAAAAACAAAGGAAAGTATGAAAAATACAAGAAAGTTCTTAAAGTAGAAACCTTGAGTTTCATGGAATGTGAGGAAAGTGAAGAAGAGTTTGCAAATATTTGTTTGATAGCTCACTCGTAATAAGACTCGCATACAGACTCAGAATCTAATAAGGAAATCGAAGTAAGTCATTCAGAAAGTCCTATTAAAGTTTCTAAGTGCATAGATGAACTTTGTTTGCACCTCAAATCCTCTCTTAAAATAATTTTCGAACTAAAGAAGGAAAATTCAAAGCTCGAGCAACAAGATAATTCTTGAGAGAAAAGTTTGAGAGCCTGAAAAATGATTTTGAAGATTTGAAAGAAAATGATAATTCTCTTTCAAAAGAAAATGAATGTTTCAAAAAGGAGATTCCAAATATTTCTACAAGGTCACGCCCGAACCTCGAGCGCACGCGCATCCCTCGTGGTCAATGAAATTGCGACTTCCCAAGACTCGTCGCCAACCCATTCATTTTATTGCACATGCAGAAGTGAATAAACAAATCCCTTGACAGCAAATAGCATGGGATAGACAAGCAGGATAACAAAATCACAACCAAAACACGCTTTTATAAACAAACTAAGTTTATATACAAAACTAGTTTGTCTACCAAAAAGATCAGCCCTTAAAAAGGAAACTGTCCTAGGACCCACTAATCCAATACATTCACCAATCCTTCAGAATCCATAGGCTCTGAGGGCGCCGGGCCCTCCATAGCACAATCAGGAGGGTCAGCTGCGCCCTCACCTAGAGCGGCGTCAACTACCACAAGGGGGATCTCAAAGGGGACCAACTCTATATCAATTAAGCCTACGGTAAAAGCATGCCCTAAATCGATGAGGTACCCTCTGAGGTAGGCCATCATTGACCCAGACGGTGGTCACTACAAGCTCATAGACCTAGTGGCCCCCGAGAACAAGGAATTCAATAATTAGCTCAATAACCCTTCGAGGCTAACCATAACGTACCGAAGGGGCTGCCATCTAAGGACTTGAAAAGATTGAGCCCACAACGGGCTGAGACAATGTCTCAGCAAGTTCACCCCCTAAACCCCAACTATGAAGGAAAATATGCCTAAAGGCAGTTTATACACACAAAACAGAGGACTTACCTCACCTTAGTTCCCTCCTGCATATCAGTACAATTCATATACTCAATCAATCATTCAATCAATACAATCGATCCATCAATCAATCAATCCATCAATCACAGGGGTCCCGATTATAGGGCCAAATTGTTATGACACATCCCATACCGTGCCACATAATTTTGCCCCATAATCCGACACTTCAATTTCAATCAAACACACATTCCAACTTGATTACTGCCCGCACAGGCACAATATACCAACGAACATCAGTCTTCTAGCGTAGCGAGGCTTCGTCTCACTCCTTTGAGCACAGCAACATCCACTGACGCACATCAAGGATAGCATTCCCAAAGGAGCATCAGTCCAGAATCTACTGCGACTGGCTTTCGTTGTCTAGGGGCATCCTATATAGGGGCAACGTCCTACCGATGCACATCGGGACGGGTTCACTTAGCCATCACACGATCAATCAATCCCGGCTAAGGAAATTGTGCTTTGCACTCAAATGCCTCAATTAAAAGAATGACTTGGCCTATTTCTTCGTATTAAAAACATTCGATAAAATATATTCGTGTGTGGGTACACGGTCAATTTGAGCCAAAAAATGCAATATCTTCCTTTTCTAAAATCTCACTATTTGATATAATCTTTAAAACCATTTTTGGTGTCAAAACCCGACCCGGGATTTTCTAATTAAATATCAAAATTTCAAAATTTTTGAATAAATAACCAAAATCACAATCACCACTCAATTTGCACAAATTAACACTCAATTGCATAAATTAAATACACCATTACAATAAGCATGAAATTCTAGTCACTTTGGCTATCCCTTTATAATTTCCAGAAAATATAAAATAATTAAATAAATAGCAAAATTAATTAAATAATGCATATTAAATACAATAAATACTAACTTAGGCCGGAAATGCTAATTGAACCACCGAAACGGGCCTAGAAAATTAATGCACCGATTTAGATAAATAGTACAACCTCTTTAGCCCCTAATTAATCTATTCTAACCATCTAATATGCATAATTAAGCGATTAAATCACTAATCTAAACTAACTAACCACCAACTCCCTAATTAGCCTAAACTAAATATCCACTAAGCGTCATTAACTCCTAAGTAAAGTTTAGCAAGTAAATTCCCCAATTTAGCAAGCCGGTGAGTCCACGACGATGGCGACATGCGGGCGAGTGACACTCGAGCCTGTGACGACACCAATGGAGGTCTAGGTGAGCCTAAAAATGGGCCACGAAGCCTCGCCTAGGGGCTGAGCTTTGGCTTCTACTTTGGGCCGAGAGAGTTAGGGCCGAGCGGCTGAAACGGGATGGGATGGGTGGCAGTGGCTGCAGCAACTCTAGGCGGGCTCGACGGCGGTGAATGGTGGTTGGACAACAATGGACAATGACCAGGCGAGCTGCGATGGTGGCCTGGACAGCTCGAGACGACGACACGGGGACGGCGGAGGGTGCGTGCGGGCTAGCACACGGCTCGTGGGCGGCATGCGGCAGTCTAGCCGCTTCGAGTGGCAGTCAACTGGCAGGAACTGCTCTCCTCGGTTTCCTTTGGAATTTTTTAGCTCTCAGAACTCTCAACAATGGGTAAAGTGAGCTCAAGGTAGAAGAAGAAGACAACTGCGGTAAGAGGGGCCTAAAAGCCTTCAAAGTCCACAACAATATCTTCAAACCATCATTAAACATGTCCCACCATGTCTAGCCCTCAACCCTTAGCCATTTGCACACCCAAACTTCCCATAGAAGCCATTGAAAGGGTCCAAAATGTTGCTCCCCCTTGGCCTACGAATTTTGGACAATTTCCTCCAAATCCACTTCAATTCTTCTCCAATTGAGCTCAAATTGGAGTCCAAAATTTTAGCCAAGGTGCCATCGTCCATCTCATTATTTTTCCTCGTCAATTGAACCAACTTGTTGGCCAAAATTGAGACAAAAAAAGGGACTCTAATTTTCCCAGTCCAAAAAAACCCAACTTTAATTTTTTTGCCGAAATCTCGGGTTTGCAGAAAATCTTTGGAGGACGAGTCGATGTTCCTAAAATGAATAGTGACATAATAAAACTTTCAATTTCTGAAATTGGGTTTAAATTCGTGGTTAATTTCAACTGGGTGCGATTTTAGCATGACCTAGCCTATCGGGTAGCTTTTAGGAATTTTTAGTGCAATTAACCGGTGGTTGATTATTTTCGAGCCACATTGTGCATCTTCGACACATTGGCAACTCTCAATCATCGTGGAAATCTTAGGGATTCAAATACAGGCACAAGGTACATAAATGACAGAAAAATCAGTCTAGTGCCATTTGATAGAAATTTTGCAATCAGGTGGAATCATCCACACTTTAATCACATACCTCGTCAAATCGACCTATCTCCGATCTCCTATTGATTTTGATAGTGCTGTATTGGACCTTATAGATTAGCACGGTCAAGCAGTCAATTTCTGGTCGAATTCTCAAATCTATTGCGTTAAAATCCCTTAACGCCTTCACCAGATAGACTAATTATGTCATGAGTGATCAGCTTAGAGAAAAGAACTATAGGCACGTCGATGAAAAGCCAACTCATTTAATTAAAAACAAAATTAGAAATTCGGGATGTCACAACTCTTCCTCTTATAAAATTTCGTCCTCGAAATTTAAACCATTACAAATTTTTAAACAAAAAGATGGGGGTACAGTCATCTTATCGAATCTTCGCTTTCCCAGGTTGCTCCTTCTATGCCGTGGTGTTGCCAAATCACTTTAACTAACAAGATTGTCTTGGTACACGTAACATGTTCCTTTCGATCTACTATCTCAATCGGTCTTTCCACATATGACACCTTGTCATCCACTTCCAATTCTTCAAAATTCAGCACGTGGTCGGTTCAGGCTCATACTTCCTCAACATCAACATGTGAAAGACGTCATGCACTTGCGCCAGTCTCGGCAGTAATGCAAGACGATACGTTAAAGTCCCTATTCTTTCTAGAATCTCAAAGGGACCTACGTACTCGGACTCAGCTTCCCTTTCTTGCTGAAGCGTGAAGTACCCCTCATTGGTGACACCTTGAGAAAGACGTGTTCACCCACTTAGAATTCAAAAGGTCTTCGACGCTTATTTGCATAGCTTTTCTAGTGGCTTTGAGCGATCTTTAATTTGTCATTGATAACTACAACTACATCCACCGACTACTGAACCAACTCTAGGCTTGTGATTTTCCGTTCTCAAACCTAATCCCAACAAACTAGCGTTCTACACGCTCTTGTGGCATCCAGGTTTTCGTCAGACCTTGAATGAGTAATGGCTCATAATAGGTCGACGGGAGTATCGACAGATTGCATCATTGGCACCATTTGCGGACACTATTTCGTCATCGTCATTTTCGGTATAACATTAGGCTATCATTTCATCACACCCGTCGTTCCGAAACATCAACTTTCGGAGAGAAATTCCCATGTACAGCCATGCACACGTCTGATATTAATCTCAAGCAGCCTCGCCAATTGATCGAGCTGAAGGCCCGTAGCCCACAAAGCCATGCGTACGTCCGCAACATTTTCTCCATGCAAGACTACACAAGCAATAAAGGCCACGCTCACACCTATGGAGTCAACAAAAGAAGAGATGAAGACCTTATTCATACATAACCATGCACGTATCCATTGATGGTCAACAAATAAGGGACCTTTGACCAAGAGGAAGCCCACGCAAATGGCCCACACGAATAAGGACAAGCCCATGCGTGGCGTGAAGGCCACGATCGTCGAAGAACAACTCCATTTAATTCCCCTCTCCATTTCGTGGGTCAACGATTAGAAAAGAATTTACCAAGCTGCCACGTATGTTGCATGAGGGGATGAGCTGGCGTGTGCCTCGTTCGAAACTTGGTTTTTCGTTGGGACACCAACGCCAAGAAGACAGCCCAGCGGAAGACATGCCACCCCTTCGACAGTCAACAAGAAAAGGGAATGTTGACCAACAAACCGAGAGAAGAAGCCACCCCAAGGTCCACGTTTCTCTCTCCCACTTCAGTGGCCAGCGGAGAGAGCGTCCGGGACAGCATGCAAGCCACGTTCCCATCCACCCATCCTCGCCTCCTTCTGCCACCGAAGCTTTCCTTTTTGTTGACTGGTTTTTTCAACGAAACCAGTGACGGAAATAGCAAACCGAGAAAGAGAGAGAATGGCAAGCGAGAGAGAGAAACCGAGAGAGAGAATAGTGAGCGAGAGAGAGTGAGCAGCGAGGGCAAGAAAGGGACTGTTCCCTTCGCCGTGCACGCGCTGCCAACGCCAACGCCGCTCACAATTGCTGTTGCTGAGCCGTGTCCGTGACTGCGAGCTCCCTGATTTCTTGCCGTCAATGTCATAGGACTTAAGGCAAGTGAAAGTCTACTAACCTATGTAATGCGATGCTGTTATTATCTGATGTAGTGCAATAGACTTGGAAGTACTTGGATTTTGAATGTTGAAAGCAGAATTTCGGATGATTGAGATAGAACGGAATCATGAAATCAAGGAAATGTTTTGATTTTCTCTATGCATTTTTGGTGCTGTTGAGCTATAGTCGAAAGGTCCAATTTGTGGTAAATTCTTGGAAGTGAAAATAGGCGTGGTCTAGGTGTAGGATTCTATTGAAACCACACTACCCAAAATAGGTCGAGTCTAACCTAGCAACATCGTCGAATTTTACGGAGAAATTGGGACTGAGTTATGTGATTTATTACTCTCTAAACATGACTAATTTGACTTAGTACTCTGCATGAAATTCCTTCCTTTAGGTCTTGTTTACAACATATCAAAATTTTAGAATTTTCTGAGTTCGTTTGGGGGTTTTTCCAAAATTTTTATCAAAATTGTGCATTCTGACTTTTGAGCTGTTTTAATCCGAATTTGTACAATTTATCTCAAAGGTGAATGCATCTTGAGTTGTTATCCGACATGATTGTTTTTGTGGCATTTGACATATTGTTCAATACCAAAATTTTGATGAAAACTCATGGGACTTCTGATGGCATTGCATCGAAAATATTTTTGGTGTTGAAATAAATTAAGATGTTAATGTTGCCATTGGACCCTCTGGTCAAAGATGCCCCGGGAGTCGGGATGCCCAAAGGTTCGAATGAATCGATGCCCTTTGGATGTCTGAGGTCCGCAGAGTCTCAAAGGTTCCTTAGGAGTGTTGGGATGCCCGGTGGTATGTTGATACATAATTCCGGATGGCAGGGGTAACCATTCTCATGGCAAACCCCGGAGGTTCCTCGTGATGCCAGGTAGGGTGCGAGATGCCTAGAGGTGTGACATAAACACACTCTAGATGCCCAGTGGCCCAGTGGCATAATTCCGGAGGACTTTGTGATGCTAGGATTGGGTGCGAATGCCCAGAAGGACGCAAACACTGGTCCTCTAGGGGGTGAAACCTTTTGAATATTAAAATTGATGGCTCTACTAAGTATGTGTGTGGTCTAGTTATAGGATTAAATTGTGTGGCATGGAATGGGACGTGTCATAACAGTTTGGTTCTATAATCAGGACCCGTGTGACTGAAATGGTGCATCTTAGCTTTGAAATTGCACTTGTCATTGCAATGAGAGGTTTTATGAAAAGGATGCACATCACTCATTTCCTTTGATTACACATGTTTTGTCTATCTTGCATGAAATTAGATTGTGATGGCTACGCACGATATAGTTTAGTGAATCTTTTACTGCTGATTGGTTGTACTCACCCCTTTTAGGGACTAACATTTCAAACTAGACAAGATACCTCTGCTACCACTGCCACTAGCAGATGGACCGAGTGGTTGGATATGACCGCGAGGAGGAGGATAGCAAATGAATGAACTTTTGGACGCTAACACTAATCGATGGATTTTAAGTATACGATTGTTGGAAAAGATGTCGGTCATCTTTTGAAGTATAGCCGAGTATAGAAAACCTTGGCATTTTGATGTACCGACTAATGATGTCAATCAAGTTATGTAAATAAAAGTGTTCGGCTTTAACTTATAAAAGTTTTAGTTGGTGTGCACGCTTTATAATTCAGAACGGGAATAGTTGATGGATGTGCTTTCGCTATGTAAATTGCACAGGACCAATCTAAAAGATATAAACCCCAGACTTATAGACTTATTATAACTCTTTGGTATCGAGTAATATATTATCGGTCAAGAGAAAGGCAAGTGGACTATGGCGACCCTAGCGGATCGGGGGCCATTCGGGGGTGCCACAGCAGGTGGTATTAGAGAGAAGGTTTATTTGAAGTGATAAGGTGCCTCAGATGGAAATGATGATAGAATGATGCACACCACAGGATATTAACCAAGGGTAGTTGACTAACTTTGAATAACGAGTGATTGAGTTCACTCGTAGAATACGGTAATGATTGTGAGTTGCCATTGCGTGTCGGTAACATTTTATGTTACTTATGTGACTTATTTTTATTACTTGACCAGTGACATCGAGTCACTAATTGTTCCTAAGGCGAATGCTTGGAAAACTGCAGGGAAATCATGGTACGAATTGAGAGTTCTCATCCATCAAGGGCTGAAGCCTCTACATCAAGGGTTGAACCCCAGATGGAAGATATCCAGTAGGCATTGGCCAATATAGGAAATTTGATGGAAAGACAAGCTCAGTAACAACCTAGAGCAGAACGTCACCCTCAGGGATTAGTGGAGCAATTCCTGGAGTTGAAACCACCTAAGTTTAGTGGAATGGGAAGTCCTGAGGAGACGGAACAATGGATTGATGGGATGGAACGAATCATCCGGTTGTTGAACTATAATGATGCTGAAAAGATAACCCCTGGCAGAGTACCAACCGGAAAGAAATGCAAAGTTTTGGTGGAGAGCTTCAAAAGACACGATCTTTCCACCTGGTACTGACATAAACTGGGATGAGTTTGTTAGAGCTTTCAATAGAAAGCATTTCTTTGATTGTGCCAGGGATAAGAAGATCATAGAATTTGTTCAGTTGGAACAAAAGGAGCTGACAGTAGACCAGTATGAAGCAAAATTTTTTGAATTGTCTAGGTATGCTCCTAGATTGATTGAGAATCAAGAGGAAAAGGCCAAGAGGTTCCCGAAGGGGCTAAGGATTGATATCGAGAACCAACCGGTGCCCTCGAACATAAGAGATTATACGAGATTTATGAAAGGACACAGTTAGTAGAGCAGGAATTAATAAGAGAACAATCAGAATCTAAGAGGCAATCGACCTTTAGTGATGTTCGCCGAGATAAAAGACCCTATCCTGATCAAGGTCAGCCCTGAGAATCTAAGAAAAAGAGTAACTTTGGGAATTTTGAAAAGACCGAAAGTGGCCCAATTTTGGGACAGTACCCTACCAAGGTCATTTTTGCTAGAGGTGTGGTAGACAACATGGGCCAGGACTTTGTAATAGCCAACTGAAATGTAAAGGATGTGGGCAAATAGGAGACTTTATGAGAAATTTTCCACACAATGAGTTGCAGCCAAATGTTAGCTCGATGCGATAAGTGCAACAACGTACTGCTGGACCAAATTCACCAAGGAATCCACAGAGGCCACCAGCACAAGGACGGGTGTATGCGGTCACCCAAGATGAAGCGGAAGCTTCCGAAAATGTTATCTCAGGTACAATTTCTATAGATGGATAAGAAGGCATATGCGTTATTTAATATGAGTGGCATGCATTCATTTGTGTCTGAAAAATATAGATGATTGTGAGAAATAGGAACAAATCTTTAGATATGCCTCTTTGTATTTCTACATCACTGAAGGACATGTTGTTATCTATGTTAGCATGTGAGATGTGTGAGATAACCCTAGGGGAATGCGATCTGGAAATGGACTTGGCAGTGATAGTTATGTATGACTTTGACGTCATCGTAGGAATGAACTAACTCCATAAGCAACGGACTAGGATAGATGATCTCCTGAGATAGTACTTACCCATGCACTAAGAATAAAATCGTGAGACTTAGTATGGGATAGGCTTAGTGGATAATATCTCTGTAAGTTAGTCCCTATTGAAACGAGATCCTCCAATGGATGTGTAGTTTGGGTTCTAACCAAGCGAAAGCTGGTGTACCTGTAACAACCCGGTCCGATGAGGGCAAGGAGTGGACTCCGAGGCCAAAGCGCTTGAGCAAGGAGCGGCTCCTGGCAGGCTTCTAGGATGGCAAAAGGGGGCAAGAATGAACCAAACTATGAAGTGAACTATGAGGATAGTTTTTTTGGGATAATTTTATCAGAGTGGCGCAGCGGAAGCATGGTTAAGCTTGTAGAACTCTTATTGTGAAAGAGAAGGATGGGTCGATGTGTTTGTGCATTAACTTTAGGCAATTGAATCAAGCGACTATTAAAAATAATTACCCATTACCTAGAATGGATGACATATTTGACCACCTGCAAGGAAGTTTAGTCTTTTCCAAGATTGACTTAAGGTCGGGATATCACCAACTAAGGATCAAGAAGGAAGACATTCCTAAGACCACATTTAGGACTCGCTATGGACACTATGAGTTCCTAGTTATGCCATTTGGATTGACAAATGCCCCAGCTGCATTCATGGATCTGATGAATAGGGTATTCAAGCCCTATTTGGATCAATTTGTGATTGTCTTCATTTATGATATCCTGATATATTCTAAAGGACCCGAAGAACATGCACAGCATCTAAGCGTAGTGTTGCAAATAGAGACCATTAGATATACTAGAATGGAAATGGGACCATGTGACAATGGATTTTGTGCAAGGATTACCAAGGACATCAAGTGGTCACGACTCTATCTAGGTGATAGTAGATTGCCTGACTAAGTCTGCCCATTTCCTAGTAGTCTACATAGACTATCCGGTGGATAAATTTGCTGATATATATGTAAGCCAAGTGGTACGCTTACATGATGTTCCTGCAACTATCACGTCCGATCAAGACTCAAGATTTACTTCAAACCTTTGCCGAAGTCTTCAAACCGCCTTAGGGACTAAAGCTCTAGTTTAGTACCGCTTTTCATCCACAAATGGACGGACAAACAGAAAGAGTGATCCAGACACTAGAGGACATGTTAAGAGCTTGCATCCTTGTCTTTAGAGGAAGTATTAGCCTGACCTAAACATACTCGATCATGAAGCCATCAAAGTGGATGAGCAAGTGAAATCAAAGTGGATGAGCAAGTGAGGTACATGGAAGAGCTTATCTAGATACTGGATTGAAAGGAGCAACTTCTCCAAATGAAGAAAATCCCACTAGTTAAGACCTTAGGGCGACGCCACAACATGGAAGAGAGTAAGTAGGAAAGTGAAAAGGAAATGAGGCAAAGGTACCCTCACTTTTCAATGAGACGTAAGAGATGTCCAATTTCGAGGATGAAATTCTCTAAGGAGGGGAGAATTGTGGCATCCAGCTTTTCTTCAGACCTCGAATGAGTAATGGCTCATCACAGTTGACGGGAGTATCGACAGATTGCGTCATTGGCACCATTTGCGGACACTATTTCGTCATCGTCATTTTCGGTATAACATTAGGCTATCCTTTCATCACCACCCATTGTTCCGAAACATTAAATTTCGGAGAGAAATTCCCATGTACGGCCATACACACGTCCGATGTTAATCCCAAGCAGCCTCACCAATTGATCGAGCTGAAGGCCCATAGATCGCAACAGCCATGCGTACGTCCGCAACATTTTCTCCATGCAAGACTACACAGGCAATAAAGGCCACGCTCACCCCTATGGAGTCAACAAAAGAAGAGTTGAAGACCTTATTCATGCATAACCATGCACGCATCCATTGATGGTCAACAAATAAGGGACCTTTGACCAAGAGGAAGCCCACGCAAATGGCCCACACGAATGAGGACAAGTCCATGCGTGGCTTGAAGGCCACGATCGTCGAAGAACAACTCCATTTAATTCCCCTCTCGATTTCATGGGTCAACAATTAGAAAAGAATTTACCAAGCCGCCACGTATGTTGCATGAAGGGACGAGCTGGCGTGTGCCTCGTTCGAAACTTGGTTTTCCGGTGGGACACTAACGCCAAGAAGACAGCCCAGCGGAAGACACGCCACCCCTTCGACAGTCAACAAGAAAAGGGGAATGTTGACCAACAAACCGATAGAAGAAGCCACGCCAAGGTCCACGTTTCTCTCTCCCGCTTCGGTGGCCAGCGGAGCGAGCGTCCGGGACAGCATGCAAGCCACGTTCCCATCCACCCGTCCTCGCCTCCTTCTGCCACAGAAGCTTTCCTTTTTGTTGAATAGTTTTTTTCAACGAAACCAGTGACGGATATAGCAAACCGGGGAAGAGAGAGAATGGCAAGCGAGAGAGAGAAACCGAGAGAGAGAGAGAATAGTGAGCGAGAGAGAGTGAGCAGCGAGGGAAAGAAAGGGACTGTTCCCTTCGCTGTGCACACGCTGCCAGTGCCCAAAATAGGTCGAGTCTAACCTTGTCGAATTTTATGGAGAAATTGGGACTGAGTTATGTGATTTATTACTCTCTATACATGACTACTTTGACTTAGTACTCTTCATGAAATTCCTTCCTTTAGGTCTTGTTTACAACATGTCAAAATTTTAGAATTTTCTGAGTTCGTCTGGGGTTTTTCCAAAATTTTATCAAAACTATGCATTCTGATTTTTGAGCTGTTTTAATCCGAATTTGTACAATTTATCTCAAAGGCGAATGCATGTTGAGTTGTTATCCGACATGATTGTTTTTGTGGCACTCGACATGTTGTTCAATACTGAAATTTTGATGAAAACTCATGGGACTTCTGATGGCATTGCATCGAAAATATCTTTGGTGTTGAAATAAATGAAGATGTTAATGCTACTGTTGGACCCTCGGGTCAACGATGCCCCGGAGTCGGGATGCCTAAAGGTTCGAATGAATCGATGCCCATTGGATGTCCGAGGTCGGCAGAGTCTCGAGGTTCCCGGGAGTGTTGGGATGCCCGGTGGTATGTCGGTACGTAATTCCGGGGAGGCCTGGTGGTATGTCGTACGTAATTCCGGATGGCAGGGGTAACCATTTTCATGGAAATTCCCGAAGGTTCCTCGTGATGCCAGGTAGGGTGCAAGATGCCTAGAGGTGTGACGTAAACACACTCTGGATGCCTGGTGGCCCGGTGGTGTAATTCCAGAGGAATTCGCGATGCTAGGATTGGGTGCGAATGCCCAAACGGACGCAAACACTGGTCCTCTGGGGGGTGAAACCTTTTGAATATTAAAATTGATGGCTCTACTAAGTATGTGTGTGGTCTAGTTATAGGATTAAATTGCGTGGCATGGAATGGGACGTGTCATAACAGTTTGGTTTTATAATCAGGACTCGTGTGACTAAAATGGTGCATCTTAGCTTTGAAATTGCACTTGTCATTGCATTGAGAGGTTTTATGAAAAGGATGCACATCACTCATTTCCTTTGATTACACATGTTTTGTCTATCTTGCATGAAATTAGATTGTGATGGTTACGCATGATATAGTTTAGTGGATCTTTTACAGTTGAGTGGTTGTACTCACCCCTTTTGAGGACTAACATTTCAGACTAGACAAGATACCTTTGCTACCATTGCCACTAGCAGATGGACCGAGTGGTTGGATATGACCGCGAGGAGGAGGACAGCAATGGAAGGAACTTTTGGATGCCGACATTGATCGATGGACTTTAATTATACGACTGTTGGAAAAGATGTCGGTCATCTTTTGAAGTATAGCTGAGTATAGAAAACCTTGGCATTTTGATGTACCTGTGGCATCCTAAAATCTCATGACAACCTTTGGAGTACCATGAACCATGATTAGGTAATGGAAGTGCCATTGGATTTTGTATTAGCCATTGAATCAATGAATTTTAATTAATTTAAGGCCGAGCATTGTAATGGACAATTGTCCGGATGGAGATGTGTCTAAAAGTGACCCAAGGATTTTATTAAGGTACAAATTGATATAGAAATCTTATTCTTGGTGGTGCACTTTATAAGTATAATTCTATTTATTTAAATTTCAAAGTTTTGTGGGTTTATAAGTTGAAATTAGGTGTTTATTTAAATGATGATTAAATGGGATAAGAATAGGAGAGGGTGGACTGATTTTTTTTTTTTTTTGGCCAAAAGACTGTCCAACTAGCCCACGCAGCCCCCTATTCGATGGCCCATGAAGGCCCAAGACCGGCCCAATATTGAAGCGCATCAACCCTTGCATGTGAGTTGCCAAGTGGCAAGGAGGTTTAGCTAAGTGTGGCTGCCCCCATTGGCTCCTTTGGGCGGCTGCATACAATCAAATGATTACTAATGATTGAAGGGAAGAAATTAGGGGGATAGGGGCAGATTAGGCGAGGAAAAGGGAGAGAAAGAGAGGGTGTCGTCCGAGAGAGAGAGGAGAGAAAGAGAGAAAGGAAAGGAAATGAAGAAGGGAAGAGAGAAAGGAGAGGCCGTGCGTGCGAGAGGAAGGAGGAGGACCGTCCGCCGATCATCCGCCTAGCTCGCCGCCGTTCATTCGCTGCTTTGCCCGCCATCTTTGTTGCTGTTTGTGCTTAAGTTTGAGGCAAGTAGAGTCCTAAAACCTACCCTTTGCTTGCTGAGATGTGTGTATAGAAGATGGTGAATTTTGGTTGTAGTAGATGTGATGAAAGGTCGAAGCTATGGGGAGAAATTCATTGGCCTAGCATGCTGTTTCTGGAAAAAAAACCAGTCCGACCATCCATGAGTTTGTGTACTGCATGCAACTTTTTAGTTAGAATCTTGTTTTGATTTCTTCATGAAAGTTGTAGAGAACATCTTGAGGAACAACATACTAATATTTGGGACAAAACGAACAAGTAATGGTTAGTGAAATGATTTTTCCTTGGAGAAATTAGTTCTGGAATTCGATGTGCTGACCTTTAGAGATTTCGTAGTCTGTAAAGTAACTTTCTTGTGCAAATATCACTTTGATCTCTTAATGAAAGTTGTAGTGTACGTCTTGAGGTAGAACATATCAAAAATTTAGAGGAAATGAACAAAAATAGGTCGGTGAAATCATTGTTCTTTGAAGAAACTTGATCTGGGGAAAACGCTACCTCGACCTGGTATGATTTCGTGATTTTTATAAAATCATACAGTTGAAATTTGATCGTGTGTCATTAATTAAAGTTGTAATTAATATTCTGAGGAATAACATACTCAAAATTTAGAAGAAACGAACATATGTAGGTTGGTGAAACAAGTTTCCTTTGAAAGATGATAATCTGGAAAAAGACGACACCAAGAACAGGGGAAATTAATTGTCTATATATATTAATCTAAAATGATTTGAATTTAGATTTCTTCATGGGATATCTACCTTAACTATAACATGTCAAAATTTCAGAATTTTTGGAGTTCATTTGGGTATTTAATTTAACTACTTCCGAAACTGTGCAAGCTGGAATATTGAAATTTTGAAAACTGTGATGCGTGGACCGTACTGTTTTGTGTGAGGTTCTTTTGGTATGGTGTTATTCATGAGATATCTGCCTTTAGGTCTTGTCTATAATGTGTCAAGTTTTCAGAATTTATTAATACCATTTACTAATTTTTCTAGAGTTTTAACTAGAGGAATGCATTCTAATTTATTCGAAAAATTGATGTGTTTTGAAAAATAAATGAATTTATCTATATGATGTAATACTTTGAGTGGTTGATTTTGCTGCATATGTGATGACATATGGCATGTTATATGGCATGAAAATTTGGTTGAGACCCTTGATATTGATGCATCAAATGCCATGTTGAAATTGAGATAACAACAAGACCGTCGAAGGTGTGAGCTGACGATGCGCCGGGAGTATTGGGATGCCCGAAGTGTGTGTGCCGGATGCCCAAAGGTGTGGGCTAGAGGTTCCTCGCGATGCCAGGTGGGATGCGAGCGATAAATGTGGGACGCAAGCATTGGTCCTTGAAAGAAAATGATGTGATCTATTTGAAATATAAAGATCAAGAATTGAATCATGCACATGGAGGTGTGCATATGGCATGGTGATATATGCAAGACTATTTAATGATGAGTGCATGGTGGGATATGTACGTTGCATAATGATATAAGCATGGCTGCTTGATGATATAAGTACAAGTACATGGTGAATGATGCATGTCGTGTGATGAAATATGCATGGCTGTAAGGTGAGGTATGCTTGAATGCATGATTGATATGTACCTTGATTGTTCTGTTTGATGCATTGTGTAGTTTTGTGGATCTTTATTGCTGAGTGGTTGTACTCTCCCCTTTGAGGATTAATATTTCAGATTAGAAAGATGTCTTTTTCACCAGTTGTGCGTGGTACCTACTATGGCATACCTACTAATGTTGATGTGGAGTGTACGGAGCACATCTGTGCCGGTGCCCCTGGTTTAGTGTTTGTCCGAGTCCGTGTCTTGGTGATGTACGATGTGGGTCGAGCTGATGGCCCAGTTATCCAGGAGTTGTTATCTATCCATGTCTGGCGCGATGGAGTGATGCTAGGGATGCTATCGCCGCCGCCACTCGATGCACTGGGTTGGGTGTGATGGCACACATGACGGTGGGAGCTAACACTTTTAGGGATAGCCGACACTTGTAGATGGAGGAGTGTACATGTTCAATGTAGGGTCGAGTCCTCTTTTGAGTGATAGCCAAGTATAGTTAAAAATCTTGGCCTTTTGGTTGTACCGACCCGAAAATATCCATATTGAAAATATAAATAAAAGTGACTCGCTTTATCTTTTCAGTTGGAGCTTAGTTGGTGTGCATTGCATTATGGTTATTGGAGTAAGGGATGGTGAGACTTATTTATGCTTCCGCTAATGAACTACGCTGGGACCATTTTTAAAAAAAAAAAAAAAAAAAAAAATTCTCTAGTCAAAAAGGGTATTAATCTGTGAATATTATAGGAGATCGAGTAATTAAGAAATCACCCGTGGTGACCTCAAGCGAATTGGGGGTGGTGCCACGGTATCAACTAATGATGTCTATCAAGTTATGTAAATAAAAGTGTTCGGCTTTAACTTATAAAAGTTTTGGTTGGTGTGCATCGCTTTATAATTCAAAACTAGGAATAGTTTATGGATGTGCTTCCGCTATGTAAATTGCGCAGGGACCGATCTAAAAGATATAAACCCCCAGGACTTATAGACTTATTATAACTCTTTGGTATCAGAGTAATATATTATCAGGTCAAGAGAAAGGCAAGTGGACTATGGCAACCCTAGTAGATCGGGGTCGTTCGGGGGCGCCACAGCTCTACCATACAACGCTTCAAAATGCACCATTTGAATACTCTACTAGTAGCTATTATTGTAAGCAAACTCGATGAAATGAAGCTATTCCTCCCAGCTTCCTTTGAAGTCTAGCACACACGCTCTCAACATGTCCCCGAGAGTCTGAATTGTCCTCTCAAACCGGCCATTTGTCTCGCGGATGGTAAGCCGTACTGAATTGCAACTTCATCCCCAAGGTGATTTGCAAATTTTTCCAAAAGGCTACTGTAAATCTCAGGTCTCTATCGATGTAATCGTCATCGGCACTCCATGCAGATGAAAAATCTGTCGCATGTACAACTCGCATATATGTCCAAAGTAAGGTCCTTTTGTACGGTGATAAAGTGAGCTAACTTCGTCAGTCTGTCGACCACAACCCAAATGGAATCATTACCCCTCTAACTCCTCGAAAAGCCCATCACAAAATCCATTGTGATGTGTTCCCACTTCCACTCGGGAATCTTGAGAGGTTGCGAAGTCCTCCCGGCTTACAATATTTATGCCTTCACTTGTTGACTTGTCGACACTTCGCGACATGCTTTGCGATATCCGCCTTCATACATGTCCACCAACGGTGTTGACGCAAATTATGATACATTTTTGTACTGCTTGGATGAATGTTGTAAATGCTATGACGAGCTTCTGATAAGATCCCCTCCTTAAGCTCTGCATCGTTGGGTACACACAATTGTCCACGAAACCTTAGTGTTTCGTCATCAGAAATCTGAAAGTTAGCCTTTCTCTTTTCGGTATCCTCTTGCAGGATCTTCTGAATCTCTGGGTCTGTTAGCTAAAGCGTCTTGATCCTTATCTGCACTTCGAACTTAATTCTAAGGGTGGCCATAAGATTTGAAAGGTGGCCTACCTCAAATTTGAAAACCGAATCTCGAGCTTTCTCGAGTAAAATCCACTCTTTAACCATCATCTGTGCAACTGAAGATTTCTGACTCAGCGCATCTGCAACTTTATTCGCCTTTCTAAGGTGATACAAGATATCACAATCATAGTCCTTCAAAAGTTCCATCCAGCGACGCTGTCTCATATTCAACTCCTTTTGAGAGAATAGATACTTGAGACTCTGATGATCTGTAAAGATCTGGAACTTTTTTCCATACAAATAATTTCTCCAAATCTTCAGAGCGAAGATGATCACTATGAGTTTCAAGTCATGCGTCCAGTAATTTAACTCATGAGGTCTCAATTGACCGGACGCGTATGGAACGACTCTGCCATGCTGCATTAACACACAACCCAGTCCTCTAAATGACGCATCACTGTAGATCTCATACCCTCCAAGACTAGATAAAATTGTTAGCACTTGTGCGGTAGTTAGCTTCTTCTTAAGCTCTTGGAAACTACGCTCGCACTTATCGGTCCACATAAACTTCTCTTCCTTCTTCAGCAATCAAGTCAACGGCGAAGCTAATGCTGAAAGTCCTTCCACAAACTGTCTGTAATACCCTGCCAAACGCAAAAAGCTTCTGATCTCTGTTACTATCGTTGGTCTTGGCCAATTGATAACTGCTTTGATCTTGGTCGGGTCTAAAGAGATTCCTTCGCCTGAAATCACGTGACCTAGCAAAGCAACACGAGTCAACCAAAACTTGCACTTGCTGAACTTGGCGTACAATTCATGATTCCTTAGTGTCTGAAGTACCATCTTCAAATGCCCTATGCTCCTCTGGACTTCTCGAGTACACTAGGATATCGTCGATAAACACGATCACAAGGCGATCCATATACTCTTTGAACACCCGGTTCATCAGATTCATGAAAGCAGCTAGGGCATTCGTCAAACCAAACAGCATTACCGTGAACTCATAATGGCCATATCGAGTACGAAATGTTGACTTCGATACGTCCTCCTTTCTTATCCTCAGCTGATGATACCCTATCCTCAAGTTGATTTTAGAAAATATCGACTCTCCTTGCAGCTAGTTAAACAAGTCATCGATTCTCGGGAGTGGGTACTTGTTCTTGATCGTCACTTGATTGAGTTGGGGATAGTCGATGCACAGGTGTAACGAACCATCTTTCTTCTTCATGAACAGAACCGGTGCTCCCCACAGTAATGCACTCGGACGTATGAATCTCTTATCCAACAACTCCTACATCAGCATCTTCAATTCTTTCAACTCAGACAATGCCATCTGGTAAGGAGCCTTAGAGATTGGCTCTATCCCAATGGCTAACTCAATCACGAATTCAATCTCTCTCTCTCTCTGGCGACAAACCTGGTAATTCCTTCGGAAACACGTCTGGAAACTCTTAAACCACTGCGATATCTTCAATCTTCAGCTCCTCAACTGTCATATCCATGACAGTTGCCAAGTAACCTTGGCAACCCCCATCTAAAAATCGGTTGCCTCACGTGAAGAGATCAAGGTCATCGGGGGTCCTCCTCGACTCCCAGTAAACTCAAAACTTTCACTCGCTAACGGGTTAAACTAAATCACTTTACGATAGCAGTCCATCTTAGCTCGTTGCTTTGTGAGCCAGTCCATGCTAATTATTACATCAAAATCATACATGGCTAAGATTATCAAATCTATCCTCCCCTCTCTCTCATCAATCACTAACTTGTGATCAAGACAACCCACTGCAACTAATACCTTATCCTTTAATGGTGTAGATATGCTAACCACTGACTCCAACAACTCAAGACTCAATCCTACTAGCTTAACAAATTGCTCAACTGTAAATGAATAAGTTGCACCAGGATCAAATAAAGCATAAGCGGTGTGGTCGTTCAGCGAAATCGTACCTGTGATCACATCAAACGAGTCCTCTGCCTATCCTCTAGTGATGGCGTACACTCTTCCTTGCGCTGCTGGTATGTTTAGCCCACCCCGTTGTGCAATCGCGACGTGAACCCTTTATTCGACCTATCGGTGGTGGCGACGGTAATCGCTATAGTCCCCCGTTTTCTAGGACAGTCTCTAGCCTAGTGACCTTGCTGGCCACACTAAAAGCAAGCACCCATCCTAAAATGGCACGGAGTCGATCCATGTCGCCTTATGAAAAAGCGACACGCGCCATTCTGACTAGGCGTTGACTTTCCAATTCCACCATTCCTATTTGGTGGGACATGATACCTTCCTCCAGTTATAGGCTTCTTCCCAAACCGGTTTCCATCTCTATTCCAACCGAACCTCGATCCGATGAGGCGCCTTGCTCACTCAAATTCCTCTTTATCGGCTAGGCTCGTCCATATACCTTGTTGTAATCCTTGACATCGATTGGCACTAGCGGATTCTTCAGCTCTGGTCGAAGGCCATTCCTAAACCTCTGAGCTCCATCTTCAGGATCTTCCACTAGTCCGGGAGCGTACTGCGATAGCTCCGCAAGTTTAGCCTCATACTATTCCATGGTCATCATCCCTTGACGGAGACACTAGAATTCCTCCATCTTCGCTCTCGGGCGTTGCCAGAAAAATACTTGCTGTTAAAGGCTCTGAGGAAGGCATTCCACATTGGGACTAAGCCTTCTAGGAATATCGTGCCTCTGGTGGCCCTCCACCAAGTACTTGCGTTACCATGTAGCTGGTATACTACCAGGACAACCTTTTCCTCCTCATTGCACATCAGCAGTGCAAAGGTCTTCTCTAGGTCTTGTATCTAGAGGGTTGCAACTTCAGGATCTCCTGTGCCTGTGAACCTCAACGGGTTTAGCTTCAAGAACTGTTCCACCAACTTGTGCATCGGACTCTCTCTCTCTCTCTCTCTCTCTCTCTCTCTCTCTCTCTCTCTCAACAACCACGTTCCCAAGTGAAACTTCGGAAGGTGCAGCTGTGGCAGCAGCAACGGCAATAGTAGCAGCAGCTGTAGTGGCGGAGGCGGCTTGACTCTGGGCCTGCTGCCTCATCAGTGCTCCCAGTGTCTCTAGCGCTTGCATGATCCCGTTGATCCTTGGATCACCAGGGGCCATTACCCCAACATCGACTGGAGAAGGTGCTACTCCACTAGCGCTAGCTTGAGCCGGCGCTCTACCATGACACCTCGGGTACCGACCCTTGGCGTCCTACCCCGAGTCAGTGGTCCAATTGTACTCTTCCTAGGAGTCATATGCTCTTGATCACTCATTATGCAAGTTCTTTACAGGAACCTGCTTTCCAATTCCACACAAAATTAGAAGCTGAGCGATAACACCAAACAAGCTACCAAACAGCTATCAATCAAATGCATCGGCATAAAATAAAGGTCATTACTACTAACTACCGACTAGCTCTGATACCACTTTGAGTAGGGATGTCACGCCCCAAACCTCGAGCGTGCGCACATCCCTCGGTAGTCGATGAAATTGCAACGTCCTAGGACGCATCATTGACCGATTCATTTTATTACACATGCATAAGCGAATAAACAAATCCCTTGACAACAAACAGCGTGGGATAGAAAAGTAGGATAACAAATTCACAACCAAAACACGCTTTTATAAACAAACTAGGTTTATACGAAACTAGTCTTTTTACCAAAAAGATTGGCTCTAAAAAAGGAAACTGTCCTACGACCCACTAGTCTGATACTTTCACCGATCCTTCGGACTCCATAGGCTCCAGGGGCGCCGGGTCCTCCACAACACCATCAGGAGGGTCAGCTGCGCCCTCGCCTAGAGCGGTGTCGACTACCAAAGTGGGGATCTCAAAACCCTAAAGGGGACTAACTCTGTATCTATCAAGCCCGTAGCAAAACCACGCCCTAAATCGATGAGAACCCTCTAAAGTAGGCCCTCATCGACCCAGACGATAGTCATTACGAGCTCATAGACCCAGTGGCCCCTGGAAACAAAGAAGTCAATAATCAGCTCACTAACCCTCCGAGGCTAACCATAACGTACCGGAGAGGCTACCATCTAAGGACCTGAAAAAGATTGAGCTCACGACGGGGTGAGACAATGTCTCGGCAAGTTCACCCCCTAAACCCCGACTAGGAAGGAAAATACACCTAAAGGCAGTCTATACACACAAAACAGAGGACTTACCTCACCTCAGTTCCCTCCTGCATGTCAGTATAACTCACATACTCAATCAATCAATCAATCGATCAATCAATCAATCAATTCAATCAATTCAATCGATCCATCAATCAATCAATCCATCAATTACAGGGGTCCCGATTATAGGGCCAAATCGTTATGACACGTCTCATATTATGCCACACAATTTTGTCCCATAATCCAGCACTTCAATTTCAATCAAACACACGTTCCAACTTGATTACTGCCCGCACAGGCACAATATACCGACGCACATCGGTCTTCTGGCATAGCCAGGCTTCGTCTCACTTCTTTGAGCATGGCAATATCTACCGACGCACATCCGGGACAACATTCCCGAAAGAGCACCGGTCCATAATCTACTGTGACCGGCTTCTATTGTGCAAGGGCATCCCATATAGGGGCAACATCCTAGGACGGGTTCAGTTAGCCATCACACGATCAATCAATCTCAGCCAAATACATTGTGCTTTGCACTCAAATGCCTCAATTAAAATAATGACTTCGCTTATTTTCTTCTTATGAAAAATAACCTTGTGTGGGTACATGGTCAATTTGAGCCAAAAAATGCAATATCTTCCTTTTTAAAATCCCACTGTTTGATATAGTCTTTAAAACCATTTTTTGTGGCACCCCGAAATGGCCCCGATCCGTTAGGGTCGCCACAGTTCACTTACCTTTCCTTTTGTCCTAATAACATGTCACTCGATACCATTGAATTATAGTGGGTCCATAAGTCCTACAGATTTATATCATTTAAATCAGTCCCAACGCAGTTCATATAGCAAAAGCATATTCAAAACCTCCCTATCCCATACTCAAACAAAATAATGCAATGCACACCAACTACACACTTTATATATATATATAAGTTAGAGCCGAACACTTTTATTTACATAACTTGATGAACATCATGAGTCAGTATATCAAAAGGCCAAGGCTTTTCTAAGCTTGGCTATAACCAAAAGTACCCGACTCCCCAGCAGTCATGTACATCGATCCATCATTTAGTGTCGGTGGTCCAAAAGCTTCATCCTCCATCCATCGCACTCAGTCACACCTAGCCCGATCCGTCAGCTAGTGGTGGCGACAGCATCCTCAGCATAATCCCATCGCGACGGATATGCAAGGACAAAAACTCCTGAATGACAAGGCCGGCGGGTGATCCAACATCGTACAAAACCAAAACCCGCACACAAACAAAAACTAACCCCCGTATCTCGAGGTGATGATGCTCCGAACACTCGCACTCGACATCGATCGTATGCCATAGAAAGTACCGGGGTGACCGCGACGAGACATATCTCCTAGTCTAAAATGTTAGTCCCCAAAAGGGGTGAGTACAACCACTCAACAGTAAAAAATCCATCAAACTACACAATGCAACAAGCAAGACAACCAAGATTTCATGTGAAATGCACATATCATCTATGCAATCGTGCATATATCTCCATGAGATCCATTCAATGCCTTAATGACCACATTGTCAATGCCAAATAGTACCAATTCAAATTCATAGACAATTTATGTCCCATGCCATATGCACACACATGCGCATGATTCATTTCCCATTTTGATTTTCAAAAGGATCTCATTTTTCCCAGGGACCAATATTTGCATCCCTCATAGCTTTCGCATCCAACCTAGCATCACAAGACCTCCGGCACACACCTTCAGGCATCTCGCATCCCAACTAGCATCACGAGGCCTCCGGCACATACCTCCGGGCATCCGGCACACACCTCCAGGCATCCTGCACACACCTCCGAGCATCTCCAAACTCTCGAGAACAATCGGCACACACCTCCGGGCATCGTTGACTCAGTCGTCCGACGGTATCATCAACATCACAATATTTACATATATGTCTCACTTTAAAAACAACCTTTGATGCAATACAATCATAAGTTTCAATGAGTTTACAAAGCCTCATCAATTTCATTTTTTGATATCATATAATATTCTAAATATCACCTCATCCATTGTATAAATGACGACCCAAGGCATCACAACTCATAGAGCAATTCAATTGTTCTTGAAACAAAATAGTTTTTGGATAAAACAGAATGCACTCCTCTAATCGAAATACTGGAAAAATTAGTAAATGATCTTAGTAAATTCTAAGAATTTAACATGTTATAAATGAGGTCTAGAGAAAAAGTTTTTATGAAGAACACCAAGTCAAGATAATGTCGTATAAATCGCAATGGTCCATGCATCACAGCCATGAAACTTCAAGCATCACTATTGCACAGTTTTAATAAAAAATTCGGTATAACCCCTAAATAAACTCAGAAAATTCTGAAATTTTAATATGTTATAGCTTAAACCTAGAGGTAAAAGTTTTGTGAAGAAATAAAAGTCGGATTCATGATATATCAAGAGCTATAATCACTATAACTCTCCCTAACCCTCGGTAACAGTTTCCAGATTTAACACTTTCATAGAAAAATCGTTTCACTAACCAATACTTCCGCTTCTTCTCAAATTTTAGTATTTTACTCCTCAAGATGTCATCTACAACTTTCATCTAGGACATGAAGTCAAATTTCAACTAGATAATTGCATAAAATTCATGGAGTCGCGAAAGGTCAAGCTGTTTTTCCATGAAACAGTTTACTAGTCCGAAGGAACTACTTCTATCCTTTCGAATTTCCAACATTAGGCATCTCCAAAATCATTACACTTCACATACAGCCGTAGCAAGCATATGTAGATTAATGGACTTCATTTGTCTTAAGTCTGACGCAACCACAGAAGCAAAATGGGAACTTGAGGACTTCAGGCACAGCTCAATCGACGGCGAAGCTAGGCGGTGTCGACGGCGGCAGCAGGTGCACGCACTATGAGGCTGGTCTCCTTCTTCCACTCGCTGATGCACCCTCACAACTCTCTCTTTCTCTCGGTCACTTCCCTTTTCTCTCGATCACTCTCTCTCTCGGTTGCTTCCTCGTCCATTCCCCCTCTTTCTTTTCCTTTTAATTTCTTAATTAGCTAGTAATCATGAGGTTTTGCATGGGAAGGAGAAGTGGAAGATGGTTATGGACAAGTGTAAAATGGCATGCATCTTCCTCCCCTTGTCCGATTCTCTTCTTCCCCCCCCTTCTTTCGGTCGACGGCTTTAGGACCTCCATGGGCTGCTTGTGCCCAAAAGTTTTGGGGCCAAAAGAAAGTCCGAATAAAAAGGCCCATAAACTTTATAATATAAACCCATAATCTTTGCACCATTATGAAGCATTTCATTATTTTTCTTAAGGAAATAAATTTTGCATTCTCATAATCCAATTGCTTCATATATAACCAAAGTTCTTGCCTCGGAAAAGAAAATTCGATCAAACGACAAGATTTCTTTTCCTTACTTGTCGAATCACACAATGAAGAGATGTACATGATTCTCGGGTTCAACCCAACTCCTCAAAATTTTATCCTTAAATTTCAGCATGCATGTTCCTCACGCAGGACCGAATTCCATCCCTTCGTAACTTGAAAAATATTATTCACTCATAAATCGGTCCATTGCTAGACATATAACATCAATCCAATAAACAAATATGAATTAATGCCCATAAATGATATCAATGCCATAGTTCGACGATACTCCCATCGATTGATCATGACTGTCGCTTATCCGAGGATTGTCTAAATTTTTGGATGCCACATTTTTGGTGTCAAAACTTGACACTCGGGATTTTCTAATTAAATTTCAAAATTTCAAAATTTTGGAATAAATAACCAAAATCACAATCACCACTCATTTTGCACAAATTAACACTCAATTGCATAAACTAAACACACCACCGCAACCATCACAAAATTCAGGTCACCGACTATCCCGATATAATTTTCGAAAAATATAAAATAATTAAATAAATAGCAAAATTAATTAAATAATGCAAATTAAATACAATAAATACTAACTTAGGCCATAAATACTAATCTAACCACCTAAACGAGCCTGGAAAATTAATGCACATATCTAGATAAATAGTACAACCTCTTTAGCCCCTAATCAATCTATTCTAACCACCTAACATGCATGATTAAGCAATTAAATCACTAATCTAAAATAACTAACCACCTAATCCCTAATTAGCATAAACTAATCATTAACTCCTAAGTAGAGTTTAGCAAGTAAACTCACCGGTTTAGCGGGCTGGTAAGTCCACGGCGACGGCGACACGGAGGAGGGCGACACTTGAGCCTACAACGACATCGACGGAGGTCCGGGACGAGCCTAAAAATGCACCACGAAGCCTTAGCTAGGGGCTTAGCTTTAGCTTTTGCTTTGGGCCGAGAGAGCTGGCCGAGCGGTGAAATAGCACCGGACGAGTTGCGGTGGCTACGGCTACTCCGGGCGAGTTCAACGATGGCGGGTGGTGGCTGGCCGACGACGGATGACGGCCAAGCAAGCCGCTTCGATGACCTAGGCAACTCGGGATGGCGACCAAGGCACACAAGCGATGCGAGATGGCGGTTGGTGCGTGCGGGTTGGCGCGCAGCTCACGAGCGACGTGTGGCGGTGTCCGGGCGGCTTCGGGTGTCGGTCGATAGGCAAAGGCTGCTCTACTCAGTTTCCTCTAGAATTTTTAGCTCTTAAAACTCTCAACAATGGATAAAGCAAGCTCAAGGTGGAAGAAAGAAGACAGCTGCAGCAAGAGGGGCCCAAAAGCCTTCAAAGTCCACATAAATATCTTCAAACCATCATCAAACATGTCCCACCATGTCTAGCCCTCAACCCTCAGCCATTTGCACACCCAAACTTCCCTTAGAAGCCATTGAAGGAGTCGAAAATGTTGCTCCCCCTTGGCCTACGAATTTTGGACATTTTCCCTTCCAATCCACTTCAATTCTTCTCAAATTGAGCTCAAATTGGAGTCCAAAAATTCAGCCAATATGCCAACGTCTATCTCATAATTTTTCCTAATCAATTGAACCAACTTAACAACCAAAATTGCGACAAAAAAAAAAAAAAAAAAAACGGCCCTCTAATTTTCCCGGTCCAAAATAACCCAACTTTGATTTGTTTGCCAAAATCTCGAAAAAAAAAAAATCTTGAGAGGACAAGTCGAAGTTTCTAAAATGAATCGTGACATAACAGAACTTTCAATTTTTGAAATCGTGTTTAAATTCGCGGTTAATTTCAACCGGGCGCGATTTTAGCGTGACATAGCCTACCGGGTAGCTTTTAGGAATTTTTAGTGCAATTGCCCCGTGGTAGATTATTTTCGAGCCACATTGTGCATCTTTAACACATTGGCGACTCCCCGGTTGTCGTGAAAATCTCGGGGTTCCAAATATGGGCATAGGCTATTGAAATGACAGAAAAACCGGTCTAATGTCGTTCGGCAGAAATTTTGCAATCGGGTGGAATCACCCACGGTTTAATCACATACCTCGCCGAATCAACCTATCTCCGATCTCGATCGATTTTAACAAAGTGCCATATTGACCCTTACAGATTAGCACGGTCGAATAGTCGATTTCCGGTTGAATTCTCAAATCTATTGTGTTAAAATCCCTTAACGGCTTCACCGATAAACTAGTTATCTCGTAAGTGATCAACTCAGAGAAAAGAACTATAGGTGCGTCGATGAAAAGCTCAACTCATTCAATTGAAAACAGAATCAGATTTTCGAGATGTCACATACAAAGTTCTCCAAATGATCATAAATTTTAAAGAATATCCTTTTAGCTCAAATACCCTATTTTAACAAATCTGATTTGGATATGAATAATGAAAGTACTCCTTCGATCGATTTTCCTAAAGTTAAGGAGAGAGTTAGACAAAGACCTCCAAAATTTTCTTACAAAAATCATTTTCAAATTCTTTTTGTGAAACTTGTTGGCGGGAATGCTCTTAAATGTTCTAAGTGTAACAACTTAGAACATTTTGAGAATGAATGTCCTAAAGTTTGGAGACCTGTTAAGAAGGATTGGGAAAATGCAACCTTTAAACTAACTCGCTAGGGTCCAAGAAAATTTGGGTACTAAAGAAAGTTTGAGATTTCTTTTTACTATAGGTTATTGTTAAAAGAAAACACAAATGGTACTTGGACAATGGCTATTCTTGACATATGACTAGAGATTCAAGTAGTTTCGTAAAAACTAGAAAAACAAAAAAGGAGGAAATGTTTTATTTGGTGGGAACAATAAAGGAAAAATTATTGGACATGGAATAGTGAGAATTGGAAGTTTAATCATCAACAATGTTTCACTGGTAAAATGTTTGAATTATAATCTTCTAAGCATAAACCAACTATGTGATACAGGATTCAAAATCAATTTCCAAGAAGATATTTGTTCTGGAGTTAGTCTAGACTTGTCTCGATCCTTCACTAAGTGAAGACATAGCAATATTTATCTTCTGGACATAAGTCGATAGAGCTCTCAATGTCTTATTTCAATTCAAGATGAAGCATATCTCTAGCATTGCAAGCTTGGATTTGTGAGTATGAAACAGATTGCTAAACTTTCATCTAAGAAGCTGCTTCGAGGTCTTCCCAAAATGGTATACCAAAAGTCTGAGTTGTGTACTTCATTTATCTTGGGAAAATAGGTCATAAGCTTATTTAAACCTGTAAATCAAGTTTTCACTAATCGTCTCACAACTTCTTTATATGGATCTCTTTGGACCAACTAGAACACAGAGCATTGGTGGTAAGAAATATTGTTTAGTAGTTTTGGATGATTATTCAAGATTTTTTTGGGTTTTCTTCTTGGCAAATAAAACTGAAACCTTCTCTTATTTTTCAAAATTTGCTAAGAAAGTTTAGAACAAGAAAGGTTATGCAATTTCAAGCATTAGGACTAATCATGGGGAGAATTTGAAAAATCAAGACTTTGCAAATTTCTGTGATGAGAATGGTCTTCAACATGTTTTCTTCTTTCCATACACCGAACAAAATGGCGTTATAGAAAGGAAAAATAGATCGCTATAGGAGATGGCCGAACACTGCCGATAGAAAGTAAAGTCTCTTCTTGTTTTTGGGCAAAAGTAGTCTCTATTGCCTGTTATATAATTAATGGGTATTTCTAAGGCCCATCCTAGAGAAGACCCCTATGAAGTGTATAAAGGGAAGAAGCCAAATATCTCTTATTTTCATATGTTTGGTTGGAAGTGCTTCATTTTGAAGAATGGAAATGATCGGCCTAGAAAATTTGAAGAAATATTGAATGAAGGAATATTTCTTGGTTACTCTACTTTAAACAAAGCTTACAAGGTCTTCAACAATAATACACAAACTATCGAAGAATTCATGAATGTCGATTTTAGGATAATATTCAAAACCAACAAGATCATACTCAACTTGAAGAGTCTGAACTAGTTTCAGACTTAATAAAGTCTAATTCCCCAAGGACTTCAGTCTTCCGGTGATCAAAGTCAAGCAAAACAAAATTCTGAAGAATAAAAAAAAAACTAACGATCAGCAAATCCTTATAGGAAATGACAAACCTAACAGCAACTAGAAGACAAATCAAGCCATCCTAAAGAACTCATCATTAGCAATATAGAAGAAGGAATCTGTACCAAATCCAAAGCAAAAGGAGACTCAAGTGCACTAGCACTTATTTCTGAAATAGAACCAAAAGGAGTAGAAAAAGCGTTATCTGACGAAAGTTGGATAGAAGCAATGTAGGAAAAATTTAGACAATTCAATATTAATGATGTCTTGGAGCTAGTTCCAAAACCAAAAGGGAAATCTATGATTGGAACAAAGTGGGTGTTCAGAAACAAGATGGATGAAAAGGGCAAAGTAACTGGGAACAAAGCAATACTTGTTGTAACAGGTTATACGCAAAAAGGAAGGAATAGACTATGGTGAGACATATGCACCTATAGCAAGGTTAGAAGCCATTAGACTATTGCTTGCATATGCATGTTTTCATAATTTCAAGTTATTTCATATAGATGTCAAGAGTGCTTTCTTAAATGGATTTCATATAAGAAGAAGTTTATGTGGAACAACTACTAGGATTTGAAGATCCCAGAAAATCAGACTTTGTCTATAAACTGAAGAAGGCGTTGTACGGTCTGAAACAAGCACCTCGAGCTTGGTATGAGAGACTGAGTAAGTTCTTGGTAAGTAATGGTTTTAAGAAAGGAATAGTTGACACAACCTTATTTATCAAAAAGGAAGAAAATGACTTTCTACTTGTTCAAATATATGTAGACGATATAATCTTTGGGTCTTCTAACGAAAATCTATGCAAGAAATTCTCAAAGTCTACGCAAGAAGAATTCGAAATGAGCATGATGGGTGAATTAACCTGTGGCATCCCAAAATTCAAGACAACCTCTAGATGTATAAAAGCTCATGATTAGGTAATGAAATTACCTATGGTTTATGCTTTAGCCATTGGTTTTCTTTTAAGACCAAGTGTTATATATTTGTGTTCATGAGTTATTAAAAATTAGTATTGTAGGATAAATTAATGAGAAGAATTTATTCTTGGCTATGCACCTCATAGATTTAATCCCTCTAGATTGAATGTTACAAGATTATGGCCATATGAAATTTAAAAAATTTGAAATCTATAAAAGAGAGAATTAAAGATGAATAATTAAAAGTAAAAATGGACTTATTTAAGAAAATTTTGGGCCATTTAAGCTTGGACTTTAGGCCCAAGTGTGTTGGCCTAAAGTGGGCCAGAGGCTCGGCCCAAGGAACCCATGAAGTGGTCGACCAAGCTGGCCCAAGATTGGCCCAAGAAGAAGGCCCATCAACCTTGCATGTAATCGGACAAGTGCCATGAAGGGTTATCCAAGTGTCTTCGGGACAAGTGTCCCCCATGCAAAATGAGGATGCATGCAAGTATATAAACAACCAAGAAGAAAGAGAGAGAGAGAGAGTGGCTGGTTTTGAGAGAGTGAGAGAGAGAGAGAGTTGCGAGAGAGTGAGGAGCCGAGAGAGAGAGGGAGAAGCCAAGCGAGGGAGGAGGTCCGCTCGTCCGTCGCCGTCCGTCCACTCGTTCGTCGCCGTCCGTGTGCCGTCGTTTGTTCGATTTTGGAGGCAAGTTAGGATCTATATTCTGCTCTTGCATGTTGTGTCTTGCCTGTGTGTTTGAATGGTGGTGAATCTCGGACGTTTAGGGTGTGAGAAACCGAAGCTTGAGTGTGTTGTTCTTGAAAATGTGTTCTGTTTTTGAGTGTGCTGCCTGACCCAGAATTTTGTAGAGGCTCGTATGTGGGTTTTGAGTTGGATTTCGACTTTGAATTTCAGGAAAGTTGTAGAAAACATCTCAAAGTATAACATACTAAAATTTGAGACAAAATAGTTGATTTTTAAGGGGTAAAACCCTTCTTCTATGAAAACGCTAGATCTAGAACTGTTTTGTCGACCTCTTGGTGGATTTGTGTGTTGTATGTCACTTTTTACCGAGAATCTCACTTTGACTTCTTCACAAAAGTTGTAGAGAACATCCTGAAGATTAAAATACTCAAATTTGAGGTAAAACGAGCAAGTGTAGCCTAGTGAAACGATTTTCATTTGAAGACGGTAGATCTGGAAGTACGGTACTGGACTCCTGAGACTTTGTAGACTATATGGTGACTATTTTTTTGAGAATCTCATCTAGATCCCTTGATGAAAGTTATAGTGGACTTCTTGAGGCACGACATATCAAAATTTCAGCGGAAAGAAAGGAGGATAAGTAGGCGAAACCTCAATTTTTCGGAGACAGCTAAACTGGACTGTTTGGTACTAGGAACAGTAGCTTCGTCCGGCCATAGTAAATTATCTAGAGCGAATTTGGCCTTGATTTCTTCATGAAAAATATATCTTAGGGTCTCGACTATGACTTGGTAAAATTTCATAATTTTTTGAGGTCATTTGAATATTTTAATCGAAATATTTTAATAACTGCGCAATCTGATTTTATTCGAATTTTGCATGCTGTATTGTGTGAACTATATCTTCTCGTGTGAAGCTCTTTTGGGCATGTGTTCTTCATGGAGTTGCTACCTATTTGTCTTGTCTATAACATGTTCTGATTCCATGATTTTTGAAGATCATATGGATATTTAATTTACATGTTTTCCGAAATTGTGTAAGCTGGAATTTGGTAAATTTCAAAAAGACCTGGTATATGGATTATTCTATGTTATATGGACCTGTATTGTCATAAGTGATTGTGTCTTGTTGCATGTATGATGATGATTGGACATGCATATAAGAATCAAATGAGGAAAATGATCTTGTTTGCCATCACATTATATGCCATGTTGAAATTGAGCTATAATTGAAAATGAGATGTATGGGAATATGCATTGTGGTGATGAGAAGACCATCGGAGGTGTGAGTTGACGATGCCCCGGGAGTATCGGGATGCCTGGAAAGTGGGGGTGCCAGATGCCCAGTGGCCCAGTGGCGTAATTCCGAGGGGTCCTCGGGAATTTTGAGATGCCCGGTGGTATACGGTACATAATTCCAGAGGAGGGGGGAATCTTGATGGTATGTCGGTATGTAATTTCGGAAGCCCCAAAGGTTTGTGCACGGGGGGATGTCTCGTGATGCTAGTTGGGATGCGAGATGCCTGGCAGGTATTGTGCCGGATGGTTCTCGCGATGCCAGGAATGGGTGCGAGCGATAAATGTGGGATGCAAACATTGGTCTCAGGAAAGAGAAATATAGCGGCCAAAAATGAAAGAATAAAATTGAGAAATTGAAATTGAATTATGCATGGTATGGCAACATGTATGCATGAGTGCATGATGATGAGTGCATGGATGTATGTGCACCTATGGCATGATAGTACATGTGTGACATGATGATGGTGAGTGCATGGATGTATGTGCACCTATGGCATGATGGTACATGTGTGACATGATGATGGTGAGTGCATGGATGTATGTGCACCTATGGCATGATGGTATGTGTGACATGATGATGGTAAGTGCATGGATGTATGTGCACCTATGGCATGATGGTACATGTATGATATGACGGTGATGATTACTTGAGGCTGTGTGTACATGTGGTATGATGACATATGCATGGCTTCAAGGTAAGTTATGCATGGATGCATGAATGACATGTGTTATGCTATGATTGTTATGATTGTATTATGTGATGCATTGAGTGGTTTATTGGGTCCTTTACCTACTGAGTGGCTGTACTCACCCCTTTAGGGACCAACATTTCAAACTAGATAAGATACCTCTGCTGCCACTGCCACCAGTAGATGGATCAAGTGGTTGGATATGACTGCGAGGAGGAGGATAGCAAAGGAATGAACTTTTGGACGCCGACACTGATCGATGGACTTTAAGTATACGACTGTTTGAGGAGATGTCGGTCATCTTTTGAAGTATAGCCGAGTATAGAAGACTACGGCATTTTGATGTACCGATGAATGATGTCCATCTGGTTTAAGTAAATAAAAGTGTACGGCTTTTACTTATAAATGTTTTAGTTGGTGTGCATTGTTTTCTAAATATAGGGAAGAGAGTTATTGGATGTGCTTCCATATATGAACTGCGCAAGGGACCGATCTAAAAGATGTAAACCCTCATGGTTGTATGGACTCGCTGCAATTGAAATGGTATTAGAGTGACATGTTATTAGGTCAAGTGAATGGTAAGCGAACTGTAGCGACCCCAATCAGTTCGGGGGCCGTTGAGGGGTGCCACATAACCTTCTTTCGGGTCTACAAGTTAGACAATCAAAGAAAGGAACTTTCATTTATCAAAAGAAATATGCCCGAGATGTTATCAAGAAGTTTAGGATGGAAAACTACAAGAAAAGCGAGACTCCCGTGTCAAGTTCTTCCAAACTTGACAGGGATGAAGATGGAAAGAAAGTTGACCAAAAGACAACATACAAAAGCATGATTGGTTCTCTTCTCTATCTCACTACCTCTCAACCTGATATTCTATTCAGTATGTGCATGTGCGCTAGATTCCAAGCTGACCCAAGAGAGTCTCATCTTAATGTTGTCAAACGTATTATCAAGTATATTGCGACTTATCCAAAGTTAGGTTTGTGGTATTTAAAAGGAGGAGACTTTACATTACTTGATTACTCTAATGTTGATCTAGCTAGTTGTAAAGTTGACAAGAAAAGTACTTCAGAAACATGCCAACTATTAGGACAAAAATTAGTGTCATGGTTCTCAAAGAAGCAAAACACGGTGGCATTCTCAACAGCGAGAAGTAGAATATGTTACTCTTGGAAGTTACTGCTCACAAATTATCTAGATCAAGCAACAACTAAGGGAGTTTGGAATAGAAAAACCTTGCACTGAAAATTAGATGTGACAACACAAGTGCGATTAATCTGACCAAAAATCATATTCTTCATTCAAGGGCAAAGCATATTGAAATCTGCCATCAATTCATAAGAGACCATGCGTAAAATGGAGAAATTAATGTTCAATTCATTGATTCAAAGAATCAACTAGCAGATATCTTTACCAAGCCATTGGAGAGAAGCTTATTTGAGTCCATTCGTGAAAAGCTGAATATTACTCTTGCATCTAGCTAAAGTCTATGGATGAGCAGACTCATTAGTTCAACATATGGAAGATGCATCCTTTTGAAAGCCTTCAGATTTAGGTAGTTTTAATTCAAATTTTGGTGCGTAAGTTTCTTTCCTTCTTGAACAAGTACGATTATCCAGAATCATTACTTGCCTTTTATAATTTTGGAAATTGTCATATATCTGCTGATTTTTGGAATTAATTTTTCGAAAATTGTTAACAGTTATTTAAAAAAATTAAAACGGAAGTTTCTTTTGTGCCGGTTCGGTTGCCTTGCTTCATTTTCTTTAAATAAAATCTTTAACTCCTTTTTGCGATAACCAAACTAACTTCAAACCCTAATCTTACTCTCAAACCCTTGCTTCTCTTGATCTACTCTCACATTCTCTACAAAATTTCTCACCCAATCACACACAAATATGTCATCAAAGTCCTCCAAGTCTCGCTTCGATGTCCTATCGAGGAAATCCTCTCATATTGCTAGTCGTAGGCCACGGTTTGTCCCTAAAGATCCGACACATTTTGATCTCATTAGAGATTATTCGCCTCGAAGCTCAACTCGACAATCGGTGTAAGAGGAAGTTACTCGGGGAAGCAACTCCTATTTTGGTAAGAAAGCCTAAGGTACTTCTAAAGCATTATGAGTTTTTGAAAGAGGGAGGAAGTCCTATGGATTTCGTAAGTTCTTTCTTGAAAGAAAATGGCTATGGAAATGAAACCCTATTTTTGAGAGCCATGAAGAACTTAGGGTTGGTAGAGGCTGGAAGAGCAAAAAAGGAATTTTCAAATATTCCCGATGATCCTCGTTTTGGCACCGGGTCCTCATTTTGGCATAGAGGGTCGACTAAGAGCAAAAAGGAAGACAATGATGAAAGGGTTTTCAAAAATTTCAACCAAAAATGGGTGTTGCTATAGAAATCGTTGGAGAAAAAGAGAACTTATATCGGTCAAAGAACCATAAGAAAGTTTACTCTTAGATGCTAAATAGAGAGGTCATCAACCCTTGTACCGTGGATTTTGATTTTCTAGATTCCATCAATGTGAATCTAAGAGAAAAGTTTGCCAAGCTTCAAATGGAGAGGTTACGTATGGAGTCATCTGATGCTTACCTTGAACCGATAGCTTACTTTTATTCCACCCTATCTGTCTTGGATCCCACTCACATTCAATTTCTGTGAGTGATAAAGTGTTTGATGTTGATGTTAATCTATTGGCTGACATTCGAGGGTAGAAATGAGTGGATTCTTGCCCATTAATATGTCTAACGAGCAAGTCACCAAGTTTCGGTGAGGGACGGGATTCCTAGGGGAAGCATTACTTACTCTGGGATGTCTGCTTCTAATATTTTATTGCACAAAATCGTCATCAACTGCATCAAACACAAGGCTGCTTCAAAAACTAATGTTCCAGATTCGAAGCAAAAATGATGTGGGCCATTTGAAATGGTGTTGCTTTCTCACTCCCTCACACAATCCTACTGCACATGTACAGAGTTTTCATGAAGGGGAAGGGACAATTACATACACAACATTGGTAACCAAACTCTTCCAACACTTTCAAATTCAACTGACATCCAAGTTTTGCTCCAGAACCATTGTCCACATACAAATTGGACTAAAAATGATCTCAAAAATGAGATTAAAGGATCTCTCTAGAGCCCTGACACTTCTGAAGAAGGAATCTACTAGCAAAGCTAAGCCAGGATCTGCTGCTGACAAGAAGCACAAAGGGAAAAGCGTTGTCTCAATAACACCAAAAAGAAAAAGTGACATATTCTTCTCCAGGATGAAGAAGAGGAAGATGATGCAGACAAGACCATCTCTGTTATTGCCTTGCGTGATCTTGGAGGTATAGCTAATTTTGAGGAAGAAGAAGAGGATGAAAGCGAGAAAGAACCAAGAGAATAAAGTGATGGTGAAGAAACTGAAGTGAAAGAGAGTGAGGATGATGACTTAGATCATGAAGTAGGGGATGTCAATGTGAACAAGGAACAGGAGGACACTAACAAGGAAGGAGAAGATACAAGGGAAATTGATGCCCAAGATGTTGGGGATACAGAACGGTAAACAAACCCGTGCTAGTAGAGAAGGAGTTCGGGAATGAGAAGTTATTTCTCAAACGGAAGCCACCGAAACAGGGGGAGTAAGTGAGAAAACTCCTTTTATCGAACTAATGCTAGTGATGGCATCGGCCGATCTCCTCCAGATGCTGAAGATATTTATGCATCTCACTTCCCTAAAGTCTCACCGAGGGTCGGGACAAAGAAGCTAATGTTCAAAGGGAGCAACAAATTTCGCACATTCAGGTCAATGTTCTTTCACCTCTAGATACTCCACTGGTACAATTTGCGAAGCTAGTGCCCAAACAAAACCAAAATCCAACTATCCTTGGATAGTAGAACTCCTCTTGGAGATTAAGGCACAACAAATTGCGATGGAGTTTGAAATCCAGAAGTTGCATGCTACTCTTAGTACTACCTTAGAGTCTCTCACAAGAAAGGTACAATCTCTTGATGATAAATTCTAGACTATGAATCAGCAGGTATCATAGAATCTGGCAAAAGTTGAGACTGTTTTTTTTTATCAATGCCTAACTAAGCTTGAGGAGACTGTGTAGACCTTGGAGAATTTTTTACTTGTTTGTGTTCATAGACAACCCTGATCCTTTTCGAGCCAACCTCTTTTTATTAATGCTTATTTGATTTTCTCTTTTTGCTGTTGACAAAGAGGGGGAGAGTTTATGCAGATTAAAGCTTTGACTTGGTGAATTTTATTTGACTTGTGTTTGACTTTTTCTTTACTGGTGTGGTTTATACAGACTTTTGATTGATGTGTTTTGTGGATGCAAACTATGTGTATTTTGTGCAACACTCGATGGTACCCGTCCTTTCCTCACTCTTTGGAGAGAGATGGGTGGATCGTGCGACTTTATTGTATTTACTGCCTGTTATCTTTATTAATTATCATGTGCTGCTAAAGTGTTGTTTTGCAAGATAACTTTTATATTATGCTTAAATTTGCATGATTGTTACCATAAAAAATGGGAAGATTGTTGAGAAAACTCCTATCAGATTTTGAAGTTGACAAAACTTTCTTGTTCTTATTCTGAAGAATACTAGACCTCTATAGTCATATCGCAGACTCTTGTCAAAGTCTATTTATTCCAGAAGTCTTTCCCACTCTGACGTGATCCAGACTGAAACCAAGTCTAGAACAAAGATATAATTAGACACATAATTATTGATCTTACTATAAGGATTCAGTATGAACGTTATAGAGATTTATCTTTAATATCTGGCTTTCTAGCGAACAATCTCACTTACCTTTTATAGATATATCGATGAAATCAATCACGAATTGATGAAATCAATCTTGAAGACAAGTTCCTTTTTTGGAATCATTTACTTATGGAAACTTAGATTCGATTGTATGGGTGACGGAATCATCGAATTTTCATCTCAATCTTCAAACGGCTACAAAATTTCCTTAATATATTTTGTCCAACGGATTGATTGGAAGAAATTCCTCCGGAGAATGCCAACTGCTAGAAAAGCATAGATGAGTATTTAAGGAGGTCATTCAATCCATTTGAGATAATGCATGAAAATTGAAATTCCAAAGCTTGAAGCCTTTTCAACCACTTGTTCCTCAATATCAATGCTTACAAAATGTATTCAAGGGAGAAAAACACAAGAAGAGTGACTTAGTGAGAGGAAAAGAAATCTCCCACCGAGTGTTTGCACTCGAACCATTGTACTTCTCTGTTGATACTTTAGTGAATTACAGCCAGAAGGTTATCGGTGTAGGAGAGTGGACATAGACTTAATCAAAGCCGAACCACTATAAATCTCGTGTGCAATTTTCTCTTCCCTTAACTCTTTATTCGTTGCAACTTTTTAAACTTCTCAAAACTCTAAACCATCTCTATTTAAGACTGAATTTATTTCAAAAGTCTGGAGCCGCTTTTGGTCAAACTTTGACTCTTCCTTAGACTTTGCTTGCAACTTGATTTATTCTGCATTTATTTGCTTAATTTTTTTAACACCTATTCACCCCCCTCAAGGTGGTAGTACTAACATTTTCACATCACAACCACAAAACCCCCAAACTAGATCACAAATTTAGAAATCACTATCAATCAAAACTTGGGCAGACATTGCTCAAGAAAATCCATCAAAACGAATTGAGATCACTTTGAATCTATCACCATTAGCTTCTCATAATCCAAAAGAATCATAATCACTTAAAAAGATAAACAGTGAAGTTGTCACAAATCATCATATTCCTCTATGATAGCAAAGCCTTCTACACTTCGGTAATAACATCATAATCTTTAGTCAAATCACAATTTATTACTAAAAGCCCGCATCAAGACCTCATGATATTTAACAAAGAATACCACCAAGGTTTATGCAAAACATGTTTTCCCAAAAATTGACATTACCCACCGATTGATTTGTGAAAACCTCAAATCTTACTATGAACAAATTCTTGTCAAAACCAAATTTGTCACATTTAAACATTTTGTATCCCCTAAAAATCTGAATGATATCACTAATTCGAAAGCTACAATCCTCCAAGTCATATCTTCAAAAATGTGGAAACCCAATCGTCATACCCAATTACGATTCAAAGCTAGACTAACCACCAAATTACCATATCTTCCAACTTTCACTTATTGGGATTACCAAGAAGCCTGGTGGAATGCCTTTTTCACCAAAATGACGATGATAGTCACACCTGGTTTTTTATTTCAAAATAGACTTCAACACTTAACAATTACCCTTTTGGTTCCAAAAATGGTGGAGTCACTTTGGCCCTGTCATTGAAATATTACCTCTACAGTTTAAAACCAACCTAAAAATCTTTCACACTCATTTCAAACCAACTAATCATGAATTAAATTTTTCAACTCTTATGCATTTTTTCATTAATTTTCAGGTTTCTCGGGTAACTGTCTGGGAATTTGATTATAATCAACCCTCTCATCATTCTCATCCCCAACACCTACTTAGAAGATTCAAAACTAAATGGTGGGACAATTGCAAATTCACGAAAACCTTTTCGAGGAAGCGGTTTTGCATCGGCTAAATCGACGAAATCACAAATCACCTTATCACAAAATTATTGAATTTCTTTAGTAAAAATCACTGGCTCAAGCCCATCTAGCCGCCATAGGGTCACCAGAAGAATATCGCCTTGCATTGGCAAAACTCATGTCGAATTTCCAATCACTAAGCCGCCTCTAAAATCTCCAAGTTCCTTTGAAGATGATGATGATCAATCTTATCGCAGTGGCAATACCATTGAAGATGATTGCTACGGCATCAATTTGTCAGATGGTGATGGAGAAAAATAGAGGAAATTACTAATCCCCAAGGAAATTACCGACCACCAAAATGGAGAAAAATAAAAATAAAAAAGACAAAAATTGACTTTCGAAGCTCATGATCATTTTTCATTTGAAGAATCTCCTTATGTAGCAGGTGGATTGAAGATAGATTGAAGATGCTACTGCAAATTCGTCCAAAAGCCAAAAAACAAAAAAAAAAAAAAAAAAAAATCGTCCAAGCTTTGCCTAAAAAAAAAAAAAAAAAAAGTGCAGAAGAAAAGGGGGCACAAGTTGCCTTCAGCCTACTTGCTTTCTTAAGCTCTTGCCTTCTTGCATCCAATAGCCTCCTTTGATTACAACCCTTCACTTTCATATATCCATCACTTTTATCCTCCCGTAATCACCCCGATCACTTGTAATCACTTCTTCAAGATATCTCCGATCACTTGTAATCATCTCCAATAACTTGTATCAATTGTCGCAAGTGGGATCTCTACTCGCAAGCGGACTACCGCCCTTGTAGAAGGTCACATTTTCTTTTATCACTCATATTAATGGGATCTCTGCTTGAGTGTGGACTACCACCCCGCGTGAGATCACATTGTTGTTTTAATTACTATTTATGCATATTAGTGGGATCTCGCTGAGTGTGGACTACCGCCCGCGTGAGATCACATTGTAATTTTAATTACTTTCTATACCATTTTATAATTGAAATCTATATATCATACATTCCATTTCTTATTTATTATCATTATCACTCTTGGATTATTATATCTTGTATTAAATAATTCACATATATCACAAATCACATATTATCACTACTATATTTCTTATCTTGTATATAGTACCCTATATCTTGAGGGCTATCTGGTGTGTGTGTGTGTGTGTGTGTGTGTGTGTGTAAGGTGAAATCCTTGGCCAGAAGATAGTAGTTAAAAAAAAAAAAAAAAAAATCTTTGTCACCAAATAAAGTCACATGTCACCGAGTCCGACTTTAGACTATTCTTCATTCTAGACATGATCTCAATCGGCCTTCGTCGAATAAGAAATGTTTCTAGGATGAAATAAACTCAAGCAAGAGTTTTCAATAGAACCTTGATAAATCCTCGAAACAACTCACAAGTAATTTGAGAATTAGAAATAGAAAGTTTTGTCAACTTCAAAATCTTGGTAGGAGTTTTCTTAAGAGTAGGTGCGAGACGGTGGAGACTTAAATACTTAGGCTGGAGGCACAAACGCATGGGGAGTTGCTGAGAAAACTCCTCTTCGTAACCGTGCTCTGAGCAAACTTTTAGTGAGATTCAAGTCAACCGCTCCCCACCAAATGCAGAAGACATCTATGCTTCTCATTTTTATGAGGATTCTATTGGTGACAAGGAGAAGCGGAGGCTGATGTTCGGGGGCACAACACATTTCCAAGGTATAAACCCATCTTCCATCAAGTTTGGATATCCCTTAGTACAATTTGTAGAGGCTAGTGTGTTGAGAAAACTCCTACCAAGTTTTGAAGTTGATAGAACTTTCTAGTTCTTAATCTGATTTTGAAGAACATAATGCTTCTAAAGATATATTGAAGACTTTTGCCAAAGTCTATTTATTCCAAAAGTATTTCCCATTCTAATGTAATCCAGTTGAAACCGTGTCTAGAACAAGGATGAAATCAAACTCAAATTTATTGATCTTGCGACAAGAATTCAGAATGAACATATTAGAAATTTGTTCTACAACATCTAGCTCTTTGGCGAAGGATCTCACTTTCCTTCTATAAATACATTGATGGAATCAATCACAAAATGATGAAATCAATCTCGAAGACAAGTTCTTTTTTGGGAAGCATCTACTTATGGAAACCTAGATTCGATTGTATGGGCAATGAGAATCAACAGATTTTCATCTCAATCTTCAAATGGGTATAAGATCTTCTTAGTCAATTTTGTCCAATGGATTGATTGGAAGAAATTCCTCCAAAAAATGCCAATGGTTAGTGAAGTGTGCAGGAGTAATTAAGGAGGTCATTCAATCTCTTTGAAGAGAGGATGTGGAAATTAAAATTCCAAAGTCTCAAGTCTTTTTAACTACTTGTTCTTCATCGACGGTCCTTATAAAGTGTATTTAAGAGAGAAAATCACGAAAAGAGTGACTTAATGAGAAAGAAGGGATCTTCCACTGAGTGTTTGTACTCAAAAATTGTACTTATCTATTGATGCTATAGTGAATTCCAACGGTAAGGTCGGGTGGGAGAGTGGACATAGGCTTAATCTAAGCCGAACCACTATAAATTTCGTATGCAATCTTCTTCTCCTTTAACTCTTTTATTTAAATCTATTGCGTTCTTATAGGTATCACAAAAATCAATTTCATCTGTTATTTGATTCGAACATTCATCGAAGTCCGATGGCTTGTTTATCGACTCTCGCTCATTACTTAGACTTTGTTTGAAATTTCTTTTATTTATCAAAATTTCTTTTAAACACATATTCATTCCCCTCTCGATGTTCGTACTAGTATTATCAATTGGTATCGAGCCATGTGCTTATCTCGTTGAAGTGTTTTTATTTTTAAGCTAAAGATCTTATATGCCTAGTATTTTAGCACCGGGTCTCGTGGAAGGACAGAGCAATACCAAGCCACCTTATTTTGATGGAAAAGAATACAAAGTGTGTGGAAGAATAAAATGAAGGCATTCTTAAGATCCAGAGGTCCTCCGGAATGGGATGTTGTAGAAAAGGAATTAACCTCGAAGGCAACTTATGGATCGACAAGGATACCGAGAAAATCAATCAAGTAGAAATTACCAAGAGATAGGCTCTTGATGCAAAAGTCATCTATTTTTTAAATCGTGCTTTGTCCTCTACTAAATATAACAGAATTTCTTCATGTGAAACAACTAAAGAAGTTTATGACAAACTTCATGTTACCTATGAAAGAAGAGATTGTGTAAAGGAGACAAAAATAAATATGAATCCTTCCAGATGAAGCTTGGAAAATCTATTGGATATATGTTTAGCTGATTTATAGAAATTGTAAATGGCTTGGCATATCAAGGTCGATCAATTTATGCCCCCAATGAAGGTCAACAAACTCCGCGAGGACTTTCAAAGGATTGGGACCATGTGAAAACATCAATCCGGGAGACACGAGAGAATTATGCCCATCTTTGTTGATGAATTGATAGGCACTCTTCAATCTTATAAAGTGGAACATATCAATGAAGAAGAGGATCCAAAAAGTAATAAGTCAATTGCACTTAATTCTAATGCCGATTTCGATGACACAGACACATATGATAACATGGACGACGAGGAGCTTGCTCTCTTGATAAAGAAATTTAGGAAACTAAAGAAAGGAAGAATATTCAACTAGAAAAAGCAAAATTTCCAAAAAAGATCAATGGAAGATGTTGAATCTAGCAAGGGTGTGATATGGTTTGAATGCAAGAGGAATGGACACATCAAGCCTAACTGTCCCTTGTTCAAAAAGAAGAAAGTAAATATGAAAAATACAAGAAAGCTCTAAAAGCATAAACCTGGAATGACACAAAGTGCGAGGAAAATGTAGAGGAGTTTGTGAATATTTGTCTAATGGCTCACTCGAAATCAAACTCAAAATCGAATCGACTCAAACGCATACTCGAATCGACAAGGAAATTGAGAGAAGTCATTTAGAAGTTCCTATTAAAGTTTCTAAATATATAAATGAGCTTTGCTTAAACCTCAAATCTTCTCTTAAAAGGAGCTCTGAATTAAAAAAAGGAAAATTCAAAACTCAAAAAACAGGATAATTCTTGAAAAGAAAAGTTTGAAAGTTTAAAAAATAATTTTGGTGATTTGAAGGAAAGTTCTTATTCTCTTTCTACAAAGTTCTCTAAAGGCTCAAAAACTTTAGGCCTAAATAAAGAAAGTGTTCTTTCGATTGATTTTCCAGAGGTGAAGGAGAGATTTAGACAAAGAGATCCTAAATCTGCTCACAAAAATCACTTTCAAAGAATTTTTATGACACATGTTGGTTGGAGTGCTCTTAAGTGTTCTAAATATGATAGCTCATAATATTTTGAGAATAAATGTCATAAAGTTTGGAGACCTATTAAGAAGGATTGGGAAAAAACTTTCTTTATAACTAACTACTCATGACCCAAGAATATTTGGGTACCGAAGAAAGTTTGAGATCTCTTTTTGACTACAAAGTTACTATTAAAAGGAAAAGCAAATGGTACTTGGATAGTGCATATTCTAGACATATGACTAGAGATTCAAGCAGTTTCATAAAATTAGAAAAACAAAGAGGAAGAAATGTTTCTTTTGGTGGAAACAGCAAAGAAAAGATTATTGGACGCGCAATGTGAAGATTGGAAATTTGATCATCAACAATGTTTCCCTAGTGAAAGGTTTGAACTACAATCTTCTCGAGCATAAACCAGCTATGTGATACAAGGTTCATAATCAATTTTCAAGAAAATGTTTGTTCTGGAGTTAGTTGAGACTTCTCTCAAACTTTCACCGGTCAAAGACATGGCAATATTTACCTTCTAGACACAAGTTCAAAGAGTTCTCAATGTCTTATCTCAATTCAAGATGAAGCAAATCTCTGGCACCACAAGTTAGGGTATGTTAGTATGAAACAGATTGCTAAATTGTCTTCTAGGAAGCTGGTCCGCAATCTCCCTAGAATGGTGTATTATAAATTTGAATTGTGTACTCCATGCATCTTGGGAAAATAGGTCAGAAGATCATTTAAATCTATAAATCATGTCTCTACTAATTGCGTCTTGTAGCTTCTTCACATGAATCTTTTCGAACCAACTAGAACTCAAAGCACCGGTGGTAAGAAATATTGTTTGGTAGTTGTAGACAACTACTCAAGATTTACTTGGGTTTTCTTATTGGCAAATAAAGTAGAAACATTCTCATAATTTTCAAAATTTGTTACAAATATTCAAAATGAGCAAGGTTATGCCATTTCAAGTATAAAGACTCATCATGGAGGAGAATTTGAAAATTAAGACTTTGCAAATTTTTCTGATGAAAATGGTTTCAACATGTTTTCTCCTTTCCTTACACTCCAAAACAAAATAGAGTTGTAGAAAGGAAAAATTGATCTTTACAAGAAATGGCTAGAACTCTATTAATTCAAAGTAAAGTCTCTTCTTGCTTTTGGGCAGAAGTAGCTTTCACTGCTTTTATGTAATCAACAGAGTATTTCTAAGGTCGATCTTAGAAAAAGCCCGCTATGTAGTTTACAAAGAGAAAAAACCAAATATTTATTATTTTCACGTGTTTGGTTGCAAATGCTTTATTTTGCAAAATGGAAATGATCGGTTAGGCAAATTTGAAGAAAGATTGAATGAAGGGATATTTCTTGGATACTCCACTTCAAGCAAAGCTAATAAGATCTTTAACAAGAATACATAGATTGTCGAAGAATCAATGAATGTCAAGTTTCAAGAAGCTATCCAAAACCAACAAGACCAGACTCAACTTAAAGAGTCTAGGTTAGTTTTAAACTTAATGAAGTCTAAATCCCTTGAACAAACTCCGCCTTCGGTGAACAAAGTCAAGCTGAAGAGAAGTCATAATATTCAAAGGAAATAGAGGTTTAGCAAACTCTTGTAGATAATGATAGATTCAACAATAACTTGAAGCACAAATCAAATCATCCTAATGATCTCATTATTGGCAACATAGAAGAAAGGATTCATACTAGATCTAAAGTAAGAGGAGACTCAAGCGCTTTAGCGCTTATTTTTGAGATAGAACCAAAGGGAGTAGAAGAAGCTTTAACAAATGAAAGCTGGATAGAGGCATTGCAAGAAGAACTCGACAATTCAAAATCAATGATGTCTGGGAATTGGTTCCAAAATCAAAAGGAAAATCTGTAATTAGAACAAAGTGGGTGTTTAGGAACAAAATGGATAAAAAGGGAAAAGTAACCAGAAATAAAGCAAGACTTGGTGCAAAAGGATATATGCAAGAGGAAAGAATAGAGTATGATGAGACATATACACTGGTAGCTAGATTAGAAGCTATAAGATTATTACTTACATATGCATGTTTTCATAATTTTAGGTTATTCCATATGGCTGTTAAAAGTGCATTTCTAAATGGTTTCAATCAAGAAGAAGTCTGTGGAACAACCACCAAGATTCGAAGACCCTAGAAAATCAGACTTTGTCTACAAACCGTAGAAAGCTTTGTACGGTCTGAAAGAGGCACCTGAAGCTTAGTATGAGAGATTAAGTTTCTAGTAAGTAATGGTTTCAAGAAATGGATGGTTGACACAACTTTCTTTATCAAAAGGAAAGAAAAAGACTTTCTACACGTTCAAATATATATAGATGATATCATTTTTGGCTCTTCTAATCAAAGTCTCAGTGCAAGAAATTTTCAAAGTCTATGCGGGAAGAATTCGAAATGAGTATGACAGGTGAGTTAACATTCTTTCTAGGTTTACAAGTTAGACAATCAAAGTAAGGAACCTTCATCTATCAAGAGAAATATGCTAGAGATGTCATCAAGAAGTTTGGGATAAAAAACTATAAGAAGACTGAGACTTTTATGCCAAGTTCTTCTAAACTCGATAAGGATGAAAATGAAAATAAAATAAACTAAAAGAAATACAGAAGCTTGATCGATTCACTTCTTTATCTTATTGCTTCTCGACTTGATAGTTTATTCGGTGCGTGCATGTGTGCTAGATTCCAATCTGATTCTAGAGAATCACATCTCGGTGCTATCAAACATATTATTAAGTATATTGTAACAAATCCAAAGTTAGGTCTGTGGTATCCAAAAGGAGGAGACCTTACCCTACTTGGATACTCAGATGCTAATCTAGCCGGTTGTAAAGTTGACAGAAAAAGTATATTTGGTTCATGCTAACTCTTGGGTAAATATTACTGTCCCGGTTCTCTAAGAAGCATAACACTATGACACTCTCAACGGCGAAGCAGAATATGTTGCTCTTGGAAGTTACTATTCGCAAATTATTTGGATTAGGCAACAACTAAAGACTTTGGAATAGAAAAACCTTGCACTGAAATCAAGTGTGACAACACAAGCTCGATCAACCTCATCGTAAAGCCCATTCTTCACTCAAGAGTAAAGCACATTGAAATATGTCATCACTTCATAAGAAACTATGTACAAAAGGGCGAAATCAATGTTCAATTCATCGATTTTAAGAATCAACTAGCAGACATTTTTACCAAGCCACTAGAGAAAGAATTTTTCAAATTCATTCATGAAAAGTTGAACATTACCCATACATCTAGTTAAAGTCTATATAAAGCATACTCATCAGTTCAACCTTTTGAAAGAAACATCCTTCTTAAAGCTCTTACAAACTCAGGTAGTTATATTCCAAATTTTGGCACGTAAGTTTCTTTCCTTTTTCAACGGGTTTGAGTATTTTATTTGAATTATTACTTGTCTTTTATATTTTTGGAAATTGTTATATTGTTACTATTTTTAGGAGTCATATTTCAAAAATTATTTACAGTTATTCTTTTGTAAATTTTCAAAATGGAAGTTATTTCTTTTCTTTTTTGTGCCGTTAGTTTGCCCCGGTTCACTTACTTTAAATAAGTCTTCAATTTCTTCCCGATCACTAGAGTCTTCACAAACCCTATTCTCACTATCTATGCAAATCTCTCTCAATCACTCACAAACATGTCGTCAAAATCCTCCAAGTCTATTTTGATGTCTTCTTAGAGGAGGTCCTCTCGCATTGCCAGTCATGGGCCTAGTTTTGTGCCTAATACTCAGACGCATTTCGATCTTACTGAAGATGAATCACCAAGGAGAACAAATCGACCATTTGTGGACGAAGAGGTTACTCAAGATGCAATTCCTCTTTTGATAAGAAAGCTCGAAATTCTTCTTAAGCACTATGAGTTTCTGAAAAGGGAGGAAGTCCCATAGATTTTATAACATCGTTCTTGAAAGAGAATGGTTATGGGAACAAAACTTTACTTTTGAAAGCCATGAAAAAATTAGGGCTGGTAAAATCTAGGAGAGCAGAAGAGAAATTTACTATCTTTCCTTATGATCCTCATTTTGGAATGGAGGGTTAAATTGGAGGGAAAAAAGAAGACACCGATGAGAGAATGTTCAAAAATTCCCAACCCAAAATGGGTGTTGCTGCAGAAATTGCTAGAACTAAAGAGAATGTTTCGCTCACAAGAACATAAGAATGTCTATGTGCAGATGCTAGACAAACGAGTCATCAACCTCGAATAGTAGACTTTGATTTTCTAAATCGATCAAAGTAAATTTGCGAGAGAAATTTGCCAAACTACAAATGGAAAAGTTCTGTGTGGAGTCATCTAATGCCTATCCCGAATTGACCACGTATTTTTATTCAAACTTGTCGTTTTGGATCCCACTTATATTCAATTCACTATGTGTGAAACAAATTTTGATGTTGATATTGATCTATTTGATGATATTCTGGGAGTGGAACGAAATGGATTTATGTCCATAAATATCTCAGATGATGAAGTTATCAAGTTTTTGACGAAGGACAATTTTCTTAAGGGAAGTATTACTTATTCCAGGATGTCTACCTCTAACATTTTGCTCCACAAGATTGTTATCAACTGCATTAGACCCAAAGTTGCCTCTAAGACTGATATTTCGAAATTTGAAGCCAAAATGATATGGGCTATCAACAACGAAGTTGTTTTCTCACTTCCTCATACCATTCTACTACACATGTATAGAATGGTAATGAAGGAGAAAGGTTAGCTTCCTTATGCTGCTTTGGTGACCAGACTTTTCCAACACTTTTAGATTCAACCACCATCTAACTTTTGCTTTAGAACCATCCTTCCCATGCAAATTGGACTCAAAATGATCTCAAAAATGAGATTAAAGAATTTCTTTGGAGCTTTGAAACTTATGAAGAAGGAAATTGCTAGTAAAGCTACAACGGGATCTACGGCTGAAAAAAAAAAAAAAAAAAAAAAAAAGAGAGAGAGAGAGAGAGAGAAAAGGGAAAAGTGTCGTCTCGCGTACTCCAAAAAGGAAAAGATTTGTTCTTCTTCTACAAGATGAAGACGAGGAAAATGATGAAGACAAGACTATTTCTAATATTGTGGCAAATATTGCAATGAGAGACCCCGTTGTAGGACTAGTTGATTTTGAAGAAGAAGAAGAAGAAAGCGAGAAAGATGCAAAAGAGGAAATTGAATGAGAAGACACTAGAGAAAAAGAAAGTGAGGAGGATGACTCAGATGAAGGGGAGAGAGATGCAAATTTGAATAAGGAATAGGACCAATCTGTTAAGGAATGAGATAACAAAAGGGAACATGATGAAGGAGATGCGGAGAGAAGAATAAGGAAACGGTGAACAAATCAAAGTGTCGAAAAAAAGGAATGCAGGAAGGAGAATGAGTTCTTCCTTAGATTGAAGCCACTGAGACAAGGGAAGCAGGTGAGAAAACTCCTCTTCAGGACCAGATTGCAGAACCAACTATAAGTGATGGTGTCAATCGATCTCCACTCGATACGAGAGGACATTTACGGATCTCATTTCCATGAAGACTCTTTTGGGGTTGAGGACAAAGAGGATAATGTTCGGGGGAGCAAGACATCTCCAATGTTCAAATAAATATTCCTTCACTTTTGGATACCTCTCCAATTCAACTTGCAGAAGCTAGTGCCTAAACCGAACTAGATTCAAACTATCCTCAAATAGTGGAACTTCTTTTTGGAGATTAAGGCACAGCAGTATGAGATGGATGTTGAAATCCAAAAGTTGCATGCTACTCTCAATACTACCTCAGAATCTCTCATTGGAAAGGTACAGTCTCTTGATGACAAAGTTCAACACGTTAATTAGCAAGTCACTCAGAATTTGGCTAAAGTCAAGACTGTCTTCAATCGTGCCCGACCAAGCTTGAGGAGACCATGCAGAATTTGGAGGATTTCGACTTGTCCGTGTTCCAAGAAACCCCGATCATTTTCTAGCACAATCACATCTCTCCTTTTTTTTGTGCTTGTTCGTTTTTTTCCTTTTTTGTTGTTAACAAAAAGAGTGAGACGTTTGCGGATTTAAATATTTGACTTGCTATTTGTGTTTTCTATGTTTTACTAGTGTGGTGTGTTTTTATAAGGACTTTATTGTGCAAACCAGACTTTAGAAAACGTTTGCTCGTATAATGCTTATGTTTGTACACTATCTATTATCTATATCTATTGTCTTGTGTTGCTAAAGCATGGTTTTACAAGATAACATAAACATTATGCTTAAATCTGCATAAAAGTTTTGTCACCATAAAAAAGGGGGGAGATTGTTAAAAGACCACATACCAAGTTTTGAAGTTGACAAAACTTTCCAATTCTTACTCTTATTTTGAAGAACATAATGCTTCTAAAGATATATCGAAGATTTTTGCCAAATTATATTTATTGCAGAAGTATTTCCCACTCCAAATCAATCCAGACTAAAAATTGTATCCAGGATGAGAATTAAATCCAACTCAGATTTATTAATCTTACGACAAGAATTCATAATGAACGTATTAGAAATTTATTCTACAACATCTAGCTCTCTTGCAAAGGATCTCACTTTCTTTCTATAAATACATTGATGGAATCAATCATAAATTGATAAAATCAATCTCAAAGACAAGTTTCTTTTTTTGGAAGTACCTACTTATGGAAACTTAGATTCGATTGTATGGATGACTAGAATCAACGGATTTTCATCTCAATCTTTGAACGGCTATAAGATCTTCTTAGTCGATTATGTCCAATGAATTGATTGCAAGAAATTCTTTTGGAAAATGCCAACTAGTAGTGAGGCATAGAGGAGTATTTAAGGAGGTCATTCAGTCTATTTGAAGAGAGGATGTGAAAATTGAAATTTCAAAGTCCGAAGTCTTTCCAACTACTTGTTCTTCATCGACAATTCTTATAAATTGTTTTCAAGAGAGAAAATTGCAAAAAGAGTGACTTAGTGAGAGAGAAAGGATCTTTCATTGAGTGTTTGCACTCAATAATTATACTTCTCTGTTAATGTTATAGTGAATTCCAGCTAGAAGGTTATCAACGTGGGAGAGTAGACGTATGCTTAATCTAAGCTGAACCATTATAAATTCCGTGTGCAATCTTCTTCTCATTTAACTATCTTTATTTAAATCCGCTTGCGTTCTTATAGGTATCACAAAAATCAATTTCATCACTTATCTAATTCTGAACATTCATCAAAAGTCTGGTGGCTTGTTTATCGACTCTACTCGTTACTTAGACTTTGTTCGAAATTTACTTTATTTATCAAAATTTCTTTTAAACACCTTTTCACCTCCTTCTAGTTGTTCGTACCAGCATTATCATAATTCTTAGACCGAATTGGATGCAAACTATCATCGAATAGTTGAGCTCCTTTTGGAGATCAAAGCATAACAATATGGAATGACGGTTGAGATCCGAAGATGTGCGCTTCTCTTAATGCAGAAATTGAGGACGCTTTTGGTCAATGCATGGCAAAGCTTGAGGTGACCATGCAGAACATGGAAGATTTCCATCTTGTTCGCATCCCCAAAAATCCCTAAATCCAAAAACATCTATCACTTCGTGGGGTTAAACTTTTGGGGTGTTTTTTATTTACAGTTTTTTGGTTCCATTTGCATTTTAGATCCTCTTTGATGCTAACAAAAAGGGGGACTTTTGCAGATTTAAGTGTTCTTGGTGTGTTTAGTATGTGGTTGCAAATTTAAATTTATTTGCTATGTGATTTTTTTATGATGTTTGATAATGTGTTTGCAGACTTATATTTTTGAGATTGTCTTTAGTAAATATTAAGTTTATCTAATGACTACTTATTCTGTCTACTTATTCACTCATTCTTAATTCCTATAAGTTGAGCCGTTCAAGTGTTCTTTTGTAGGTTATTATATTCTCAAGTGTTTAAATCTATTTTAAAGTTTTGTCACTATCAAAAAGTGGGAAATTATTGAGAAAACTCCTACTAGGTTTTGAAATTGAGAAAACTTTCTGGTTCTAGCGCATATCTTAAGAACATATTATTTATAAGTTGTTTCTAAGGAACCATTGAAGACTTCTATCAAAGTCTACTCTATTCCAAAAGCATATCCTACTCTAATGAGTCCATAATGAAATAGTGTCCAGAACAGGGAAGAGTCCAAAACCATACTTATTAATTTTTGCGACACGGATTCAGGATGAACTTATTTGGAAATTATTCTACAACGACAAGTTTTCTAGGAAAAGATTTTACTTTATATGTATACAAATATTGATTGAATCAATCACAAATCGATGAAATCAATCTACAAGATAAGTTCCTTTTTGGGAAGCACTATGTCACGCCCGAACCTCAAGCATGTGCCCATCCATTAGTGGTCGATAAATTTGCGACATCTCAGGACGCTTCACCGACCCATTAAATTTTAATGCACATACGGAAGCAAACAATTACCCCGACAACAACCAGCCTAGGAAAGAAAAGCAAGAAACACATTCACAACCAAAAGACTTTTATAAACACCCCGTTTATATACACACTAGACTATAAACAAGAATCCACATAAGACCGCCTCTCAAAACGAAGCTATCCTATGACCAGCTAGCCGGACACATTTGTCGATCCTTCAGTCTCCACCGACCGGTGCGTCGGGTCCTCCACAAAGACCATCGGGACGGTCACCGCACTCACCTAAAGCGGTGTCGACTACCATAGAAGGGATCTCAAAACCTTGGAGGGGCCCATGGAATCCATTGAAACCATAGTGAAACCACACTCTAAACCAAGGAGATACCCTCTAAGGTAGGCCCTCATCGACTCAGACGGTGGTCACCACAAGTTCATAGACCCATTGACCCCTTAGGACATGGTAGTCAAAACTCCGGTCAGTAACTCTCATAGGCCAACCAAAACGTTTCGGAGGAACCGCCATCTAAGGATCTGAAAAGATTGAGCTCACAACGGGGTAAGACAATGTCTCAACAAGTTCACCCCCTAAACTCCGACTAGGAAGGGAATACGCCTAGAGGCATCTATACACACAAGTCAGAAGAGTTACCTTGCCTTAGTTCCCTCCTGCACGCCAGTATAATTCATATACTCAACTAATCAATTCAATCCCATTGATCATTCAATCCATCCATTCAATCAATTCAATTCGATACGATCAATACCATCTATGATACCAATAAAGGGATGTGGCACCCCTCGACGGCCCTCGATCCGCTAGGGTCACCACAGTTCGCTTTTCCTTTTTTCTTTCCCAAATAACATGTCACTCTGATACCATTCTTAGTTGCAGCGGGTCCATATAACTATGGGGGTTTACAACTTTTATTAATGGTCCCTTGCGCAATTTACATAACGGAAGCATATCCAACAATTCCCTCCCCTACATTCAGAAATCGATGCACACCTACTAAACATTTATAAGTAAAAGCCGTACACTTTTATTCACTTAACCCAGATGGACATCATTCATCGGTACATCAAAATGCCGTAGTCTTCTATACTCGGCTATACTTCAAAAGATGACCGACATCTCCTCCCACAATCGTATGCTTAAGGTCCATCAACCAGTGTCAGCGTCCAAAGGTTCCCTCCTTTGCTATCCTTCTCCTCGCGGTCATATCCAACCGCTTAAACCATCTACTAATCTGAAATGTTGGTCCCCAAAAGGGGTGAGTACAACCACTCGGAGGTAAAGGAATCCAATAACCACTCAATGCATCATACAAGTCATACATGCATTGGGGGCATTACTTACCTTGAAGCCATGCATATACTATCATGCATCATCACCACAATCATAACACATACACGTGTATCATCATGTCATACTCATATCATCGTCATCATGACATTATTATATCACACACATGTCATTATCATCATATACATGACACCATCATACCATACACATATCATCATCATCATGACATCATCCTATCACACATGTCATCATCATCATGACATCATCATATCACACATGTCATCATCATGACATCATCAAATCATACATGTCATCATGCCATATCATATATCATCATCCTCATCATCATCATCATGCATATCATCATGCCATATCATATATCATCATCATCATCATCATCATCATCATGCATATCATACTATGGGTTAATTTTCATCTTTATCTTTAAATTTGATCACCACATCACCCATTTCTCAAATCATCAATTTCATCATCCCCTCGGGCAAAGACCTTCGAGGCTTCCAGCATTCAGCCATCCTAGGCCACCGGGCATCCGGCCCCCCACATTCCGAGCATCTCGCATCTCAACTAGCATCACGAGGCATTCCCTTCGAGCAGAAACCTCCGACGGGGCTTCCGGGATTTACACTCCCCGGCCGGGCATCCCGCACCCCAATCCCGGCATCGCAAGGCATCCCCCAGGCACAAACCTCCGGGCTTCCGGAATTATGTACCGACATACCACCAGGCCTCCCGGAATTACGTACCGTATACCACCGGGCATCCCGACACTCCCGGAGCATTCCGGCAATACATCTTATACATTCCGAGTATCATCCTCCACCACAACCACTTCCTCATTTACCATTATCCACATTTACCATTATTTTGATCTCAAATTAACATGGCATATGGCGTGACATCAAATAAGTCATAATTGGCATAAGATTCACACATGCAATCTCAATTCAATATCATACATACACTAAGACTTTATCACACATGCAACATGATAAATTTATTTATTTATTTATTTATTTATTTATTTATTTATTTATTATTTATTTATTTATTATTTATTTATTATATATTATTTTTTATTATTTTTTATTATTATTATTTTATTTTTATAATATATCTTAATCATCATTTAAATAAATACCTAATTGCATAAATAATAAGGCCATTAAACTTATAGTCACATGTGACACCCCGAACCCTTCGCAGTCGTCACCGGCGCCGATGTTACACCTTATTACCCTTTGTTCTTATACTTAGAACAAACGCCGTTATTCACAGCATTTTTTTTTTTTAAAGCGGTCCCAGGCGCAACTTATTAGCGGAAGCAAATTAAACATCACCGTCTATCCCCCTACCAATACATGATACCAATACAGACCAGCTAAACATCGGATTTTATAACCAAGCTTCGACACTTTACTTACATACATATATGACAAAATGGGATTCCCTTCAGGTTGGTACAACAAAAGGAAAAGCTAGGACTCAGCCACGTCCAACCTAAAACCTCAAAAAGAAACCCTTGACCGTCAATATCATACGAGTACAGACCCCAATCAAAAGTGTCGACTATCTACATCAAAAAGATCCAGCTCCTACTCATCGTGCGCTACGGGTCTCATACCCAACCCGGTGCATCAGGCGGTGGCGGCGGCAACATCCCTCGCATCGCTCCATCCCGACGAACGTGCACAGAAATGAACTCCTGAATGACAAAGCCCCAGCCATGCCTATGTCGTACATCACTAGACAGCGTACTCGAATAAAAGTCAGTCCGGAACAGAGGGACAGTCTATCTCGAACACTCGACCTCTACATCGGATGGTAGACCATAAAACACCCCGCAAGACGGCAGGGAAGCGGCATACCGCTAATCTGAAATGTCATTCCCAAAAGGGGTGAGTACAATCACTCAGCAGATAGAGAAATCCAATAACAACTCAATGCATCATACAAGTCATACATGCATTGCAGGCATTACTTACCTTGAAGCCATGCATATGTTGGAGAAATCGTCTTAAGATTTTGAAGCCGACAAAACGTTTCTATCGGCCTAGTCTGGAAATTTGCAGATTGTCGAAGACTTTCGATCACTCGACTCTTAACTCAAGACTCAAGAATCAAGACTCAAGACTTAAGACTCAAAATTATTCTCATTGACAAGTCTATCGATTCAAAGTGTCGAAGGAAATCCAAATCCGAAGAAAATGATTAAGGATTTCATCTTAGTTGCTGGAGAAGATATTTTGGCCGGATAAATATAACGGATTCTTTGATTCGTATCTAAATCAATTGAAGATCCGATGATCGACGAAGTATTCTTGGAAGGTTCTATTCATGGAAACCTAGATCCCGATTGTATGGGCGAACAGATTGATGGGCTATCGTCGATTCCTTTAATAGCTCGAATGATCTTCTTGATTGATTCCGTCCAACGGGTAGATTGGAGGAATTCCTTTGGTAAGTGCCAACGGGTATGATGGCATAAAGGAGTATAAAAGGAAGACGTTCTAGTTGTTTTATAGAGTGTGATCGATAGAGAAATTCCGTGAGTCCGAAGCACCTTGATTATTAGTCGATACGGTCTGAGCAAACTTGTATACACAAAGAGTGTCTATACTTGGTGATACCTTGAGTGAGTGTGGTAGTTCATCTACACCCGAAATCAAGGAAGATCAACGCCGTAACATCTCTTTGTTCATAGTGGAATCCAGCCGATTGGCGGTCGGCGTAAGAGTGGACGTAGGCTTGAATCAAGCCGAACCACTATAAACCGCGTGTTTAATTCTCTCTTTCATTCACCGAGTCTTACGATTGATTGTTACTTGTTGCAATTTCTTAACCGTCTAAGTATTGTGCGTCTATCAAGAAAAATCGTTTATATACCTATTCACCCCTCTAAGTACTAGCACTAGCAATATCAATTGGTATCGAGCTCGTGTTCTTACTTTATTTGAAGTGTTTTACTTGAGTAAAAGATCCATGGCTAGTATGCGGCACCTGTGGCTGATGGAAGGGCAAAGCAATACTGCACCTCCCTACTTTGATGGAAAGGATTACAACATCTGGAAGAACAAGATGAAAGCCTTTCTATGATCAAAGGATCCTCCGGAATGGGACGTTGTGGAAAAAGGGATCACTCCTACCGCCTGCATCGAGTCTCGAAAGAGGAAAAGAAACAATTGAAACCAAGTGGAATGACTCAGAAGAAATAAATAAGAGACAAGCACTCGATGCAAAAGCAATTTACTCTTTATATTGTGCTTTGTCACCAACCGAATATACAGAATATCTTCTTGTGTTACAGAAAAGAAGTATGGGACAGATTACACATCACCTATGAAGGAACAGATCGAGTGAAGGAGACCAGAATCAACATTCTCCTTGGTCAATATGAATCCTTCAAAATGAAACCAGGAGAACCTATAACTGACATGTTTAGTCGTTTTACAGATATTGTCAATGGTCTTGAGAACCAAGGACAAAAAATCACTGATCCCATGAAAGTGAACAAGCTACTGCGTGGACTCTCTAAGGATTGGAATCATATAAAGACTTCAATAAGAGAGACGCAAAGAATTATGCCGCTATCTCGTCGATGAGATGAGTGATTGGAACTCTTCGCCTTATGAAGTGGAACGAATTAATGAAGACGAAGATCCAAGAGGTAAGAAATCCATTGCATTAAAATCAAATGATGATTCGATGATGCAGATTCTCGAAGATGATCGGACGATGAAGAGCTTGCTCTTATGATAAGAAGATTCAGTAAAACTGAATAGGAAAGGAAGAAGATTCAACTCTAAGAAACAAAGCTTTCAAAGACAGCAGTCCAAGTCTGTTGATGATGAGGAACCGAACAAAGATGTAGTTTGTTTCGAATGTAAGAAAAAGGGACACATAAGACCCAACCGTCCTCTTCGAAGAAGAAGAAAGGAAAAGCTGAAAAGTTTTGAAAAGCACTCAAAGCCGAAACTTGGAGTGATACCGAGTGTGAAGAAAGTGATGATGAATATGCCAATCGTGTCCGATGCCACAATCGACTCGACTCGCATTCCGGGATCGACTCGCATGCAGTGAATTTGAGGTAAGTGATTTTAAAATCCCTGTCAAAGTCTCTAAATATATTGATGAACCGTGTTTTAATCTTAAGACTTCTCTCAAAAGAGTTTCCAAACTAAAAAGGAAAACTTAGTTTTAAAACAAAAAGAAAACATTTTAGAAGAAAAAATCAAAAGTTTAGACTTGAATGTTTCCACTCTTAAAGAAAAAGAAGATAATCTCTTAAAAGAAAATACTTTTCTAAAAACTGACTTATCAAATATTTCAAGGAAATTTTCTATAGGATCTGAAAAACTTGAAAAAGTTCTTTCAGTTCAAACTTGAAAAAGTTTGGTCTAGGTATGACAGCAGAAACAATTCCCTTGATTGATTTTCCTAAAGTAAAAGAAAGAATTAAGAAAAGACCATCGAAAGAGGCTTACAAAAATCATTTCAAGAAAGTTTTTGTAAAATCTGTAGGTCGAAATGCATTAAGATGTTCAAAGTGTAACAAGAAGGATCACTTTGAAAAAGAGTGTCCTATGATTTGGAAGCTTGTTAAGAAAGCATGGCCTTATAATGATTATTCTACTAACACCAAAGGACCCAAGAAAATTTGGGTACCAAAGAAAGTTTGAGACTCTCTTTTGAATGCAGGTCTCCGTCAAGAAAAAGGTAAAATGGTATCTTGACAGCGGATGTTCAAGACACATGACAGGAGACTCAAATTGCTTCATAAAGCTTATTCAAGTGAATGGAGGAAAAGTTTCATTTGGAGGAAACAGCAAAGGAAATATTGTGGGATTTGGAACTGTCAAAATTGGAAATCTCACAATAAACAATGTTTCTCTAGTAGAAGGACTCAATTACAATCTTCTCAAAGATCATCAACTATGTGATACCGGATTCAAGATTTTCTTCCAAGAAGGAACATGTTCTGGAATCGCAAAGACTCTACTCAGTCTTTCAAAGGTCGAAGACATGGAAATATCTACCTCCTAGACGTAAAACCAAATGAATCGCATTGCTTAATCTCAATTCAAAACGAAGCAAGTTTATGGCATAGAAAGCTCGGCCATGTCAACATGAAGCAATTGGCCAAAATCTCATCAAAACAGCTTGTTCAAGGACTACCAAAATTATCATATCAAAAGACCAATCCATGCACACCATGCATTATGGGAAAACAGGTAAGAAATTCATTCAAACCAATAAATCATGTCTCTACTAATCATGTACTTGTTTTGCTTTGCATATGGATCTCTTCGGACCAACCGAGAACCCTGAGTATTGGAGGTAAGAAATATTGCCTAGTAATTGTAGATGATTACTCTCGTTTTACTTGGGTATATTTTCTTGCAAGTAAGTCGAAACACTCTCGTATTTTGAAAAATTTGCTAAAAAGATTCAAAATGAAATTGGATGTGTTATATCAAGTATAAGAACAGATCATGGAGGTGAATTTGAAAATCAAAATTTTACAAAATTTTGTGATGATTCTGGATTTAAACATGTATTCTCCTCTCCATATACTCCTCAAAGAAATGGAGTTGTGGAAAGGAAGAATCGATCTCTTCAAGAAATGGCTAGAACTCGTTAATTGAAAGTAAAATTTCTTCACGATTTTGGGCCGAAGTCTGTTTCAACAGCATGCTATATAATCAATAGAGTCTTTCTAAGACCTATTTTGGAGAAAACCCTTGTGAATTATTCAAAGGAAAGAAGCCTATTGTTTCATACTTTCATGTTTTCGGATGCAAATGTTTTATATTGAAAAATGCAAAAGATCAAGTAGGTAAGTTTGAAGAAAGATCAGATGAAGGCATCTTCCTTGGATATTCTACATCAAGCAAAGCCTATAGAGTCTATAATAAGAAGAGCCGGTCTGTGGAGGAGTCAATGAATGTCAAATTCCAAGACTCTACGCAAGATGAATCTAGTCGACTCGCATGAAGAGTCCGAACCCGCTCCCGCACCCTCAAAATATTACAACTCAAGAGGCTTCTCGACTCGGAAGATCAAAGCATCAAGCTACTCGTGAAGACTTAGATAAAGAAAGAGATCTTCAACCAATCAAATCAACCAGTAACTGGAAGCATAAATCCAATCATCCTAAAGATCTCATTATCGGAGAAATTAATGAAGGAATTCGCACCGAGATCCAAAAGGCGTGAAGAGTCTAGTGCTATAGCTCTTATTTCTGAAATTGAACCAAAAAGCATAGAAGAAGCTCTATCCGATGAAAGCTGGATTGAAGCCATGCAAGAAGAGCTCGCAGGTTCAACATAAATGACGCCCGGGGATCCGACATCTAAACCAAAAGGTAAAACCGTTATTGGAACCAAATGCGTGTTCGAAACAAGATGAATGAAGAAGGAAAAGTCGTACGAAACAAAGCAAGACTCGTGGCAAAAGGATATACGCAAGAAGAAGGAATAGACTATGATGAGACTTACGCTCCCGTGGCAAGGTTAGAAGCTATTCGTCTATTACTTGCGTTTGCTTGTTACAAAAATTTCAGGTTATTCCAAATGGACATCAAAAGCGCTTTCCTAAATGGATTTATCCATGAGGAAGTTTACGTGGAACAACCTCCGTGGTTTGAAGACCCAAAGAAGCCAGACTCAGTCTTCAGACTGAAAAAGGCTCTGTATGGTTTAAAACAGGCACCTCGAGCTTGGTACGATAGACTAAGTAAGTTCTTATTAAAGAATGGTTTTGCCAAAGGTAAAGTTGATACTACTTTATTTGTTAAACAGGAAAACAAAAGTTTTTTACTTGTTCAAATATATGTGGATGATATCATATTTGGTTCCCCTAATGAAAGTTTGTGCAAGAAATTTTCAAAGTCTATGCGGGATGAATTTGAAATGAGTATGATGGGAGAATTAACATTCTTTCTTGGTCTTCAAGTAAAGCAATTGAAGGAAGGAACTTTCATTTGTCAAGAAAAATATGCTAATGATCTTGTCAAAAGGTTTGGATTGGAAAATTGCAAAAGATCGATATACCAATGTCAAGTTCGTTGAAAATAGACAAAGATGAAGAAGGGAATAAAGTTGATCAAAATCTGTACGAAGCATCATCGGTTCACTTCTTTATCTTACCGCCTCTAGACCGACATTTTGTTGAGTGTTTGCATCTCGTGCTAGGTTTCAATCGGATCCTAGAGAATCTCATCTCAAGGCTGCAAAACGTGTTATTAAATACGTTGCCTCGTCTTCTAGCATCGGTCTATGGTATCCTAAGAAGGGAGACTTCAATCTTCCGGGATATTCGAGACGCAGATCTGGCCGGTTGCGAGTCGATAGAAAGAGTACTTCAGAACCCGTCGATTCTTTGGGAAGCGGGGACGAGTGTCTTGGTTTTCAAGGAAACGAGCACCGTAGCTCTCTCTACTGTGAAGCAGTATGTAGCACTTGGAAGCTGCCGTTCGCAAATTCTATGGATAAAACAACAGCTACAAGACTTTGGGATTGAAGACTCATGCACGTAAATCGAGATGTGACAACACCAGCGCAATCAATCTCACCAAAAATCCAATCCTTCATTCAAGAGCAAAGCATATAGAGATTCGACATCATTTCATTAGAGATCATATTCAAAATGGAGAAATCTCAATTCAATTTGTTGATTCAAAAAGTCAACTAGCGGATATATTCACAAAGCCTCCGGAGAAAAATCAATTCGATTTTATCCGTACCGAGACTCAACATTTTGAAGCTTGAAGAGGTTAAAGTCGAAGAATCTACATTTCTTATCAATCGGACTCTAACCATCGATTCTGAATTCTCGAGACTCGGACCTTCACTATATAGGCGTAAGTTATCTTTATCTCGAAAAGGTACGATCATTCATTCGGTTATAATTGATTGATACAATCTTTAATTTCCGTAAAAAAAAAAAAATTGGAAACATGCCTTTTTCAAAAAGGGATAACCTCTTTTAAAATGGCAGTTATTATTATTTTAAAAGAAAGACGACTGTTCACTTTCCTTCGTATCGATTGATCTTTCCTTTTCAAAACTGAGTTATATATACACAGTTTTCTCTTTTCTCAAAACCCTAAAAGGCATTCTTCTCTCAATCCCGTTTTCTACTTCGTATTCATACTCGAGAAAGTTGTCATTTTTCTTGGGAAAGCGAGTGAAGGAATCTTTCATTGACAAGAAAAGATGTCTTCTTCGAGAAAGTCATCAAGGATCGCAAGCGGGGGTCCACGAGAGAATGAAGGAGGGACCTACGCACTTCGATCTCACCGAGGAAGATGATTTGTCAAGACAAAGCAACGAGTTCTTTTCCTTCTCCACCTCATCACTCACCATTTACCCCACAAGATGCGGGTCATCATCAGGAGGAAGTCATACTAGAGGACGTTGAACCTGTGAGAGCTCAAAAACCCTCTTTTATTTACAAGCTCTATCGTGCGTTGAAAGCTTCGGTTCTCCTCGAGTTATATAGATGGTTTCCTTAAAGATAAGAATTATGGGAATGAGTACAAGTTTTTGAAGCGAATGGAGGAATTGGGAATTGCTCCCAAAGGAAAGGTGAAGAGGCACTTGCGAACATTCCAAGTGACCCTCGTGTTATAGGAACGAATCTCACTAAGGGGAATGATGATGATAAAATGTTTAGTGATTTTCAACCGAGAATGGGCATTGCTGCAAAGGTGAAGGGAAAGAAGATGGAGTTGTTTAAATCGAAGGAACAGGAGAACTGTTCTTGATGTTAAAACGAGGGGTGATAAACCCCGGGAGTGTTGATTTTAATTTCCGGATGCTTTGTTAATGTGAACTTAAGGGAAAAGTTCAAACTGCTTCAACTTGAGCAGTTTTGCACCGATACTACAGATGATTATGCACACTTGACTGCATATTTCTATTCAAATCTCAGTTTTCTAGATACGAATAGAATATCATTCAGTGTTCAAGATCAGGAATATGTGATAGATGTGGACATGCTAGCAGACATAATTGGTGTTGAACGAGGACGTTATCAACCAATCAAAGTCTCGATTGCTCGTGCTACTCGGAGCTTGTCAAAAACAGAGATACGAGGCGAGAATTACCTACTCGAAGATGAGTGCCATCAATATTGTGCTGCACAAAATTGTGATCAATTGCATCAGGCCAAAGTCTACATCAAAGGCGATGTATCTAATTCGGAAGCAAAATTGATGTATGCAATCAACTCGGGGAAAAAGTTCTCTCTCGCCTCATACTATTCTCTTCCATATGTACAGAGCAATGTCAAAGAACAAGGGTCAATTGCCTTACCCAAATCTTGTGACCAAGATCTTCAGACACATGAATATTGAACCGCCACAAACTCTCTGTGTTCGACTGTGCGATAAAATGGTGGTAGGTTTGAAGATGTTGATGAAGATGCGTCTACAAGAACTTAGCAAGGAAATGGAAAAGTTCAAAGTGAAAACTCCACTCTCTTCTGCATCAAAGAGAAAAGGGAAGGAGCCCATTGGTGCTCCATCCAAAAAGAGAAGATCTCTCATCTTTGAGGATGAAGAAGAAGATGAAGATCTTACTATTTCTGCACTGGTAAGGACTAGACGTTCTGTACCTCGATCATCGAAACTTCAGTCGAAGCAAAAAGAAGAAGAAGATCAGAGAGAGAAAGAGATAGAAGCTGAAGAAGAAGGAGAAGAAGAGAAAGAAAAGTCTCGCTGAACTGGAGAGAAGGAAACAGAAGAGCATGATCATCACTCCTCCCATCTTGATGTCTTAGAGACAGGGGAGTTGGCGAGCAAGATTCGATGTCTTAGAGACAGGGGGAGTTGGGGAGCAAGAAAATCCTCACCTCATATCTTTTGCTCCGAGAAGAGTTTCGGGCTTCTCAATTGCCTCGAAGAAGAACATGATACATCATCAAATCTGCAAGGTTATACGAAGCGCCATCGTCCGCATTCACTCCATCCGAGAAAGTAAATGCTCGTACGCAGACATGACAATTCAGCAGATTTTCATCGTATTCTTGATGTTCTTACGGAAATGCGGGGCCAAATCTATGCTCGGACTATGAGATTCAAACCATCAAGAATGCTGGACAAGCATCTTCGGTTACTCCCCCGGAGGAAAGAATGAAAGACCTCGCTCTGACTTCAAGCCAATGCCAAAGGAGAGGAGGTAGCTCAATTAAGGGAAGACTTGAAGAGGCTCGAAGGCATAGTATAGTCCATGGGAGATTTCCAGATCGTGCGCATTCCCAAGCAAACCTGACTCTTTTCTCACCTTTTTACTGATGACAAAAAGGGGGAGAAGAAATTTGAACCAACCAACTCTTTTTAAACCTTGATGTTAAATTTGTTTTTGTGGTTGTGAGTTTTTAAGTATGACTTGTGTGAACTTGAGTATGGACTGAATTTGGCTGTGGATTGTGATGCTTGACTGTTGGCATTTATATCAAGTGTTGTTATATGGTATTACTCATGAAAGACTAACCAATTTTCTGTGAATGTAGAGTCTGGTTGTTTTATTAATCTTTATGAGATAGCCATATTGCTTGAGAAATGTTTTTGCAGGTCAAGGTTGTTCAAATCTACAGGAAAGTTTTGTCATCATCAAAAAGGGGAGATTGTTGGAGAAATCGTTCCGAAGATTTTGAAGCTGACAAAACGTTTCTATCAGTCTAGTCTGGAAATTTGCAGATTGTCTGAAGACTTTCTGATCACCAGACTCAGAATTCAAGACTCAAGAATCAAGACTCAAGACTTAAGACTCAAAATTATTCTCATTGACAGTCTATTCGATTCGGTGTCGAAGGAAATCCAAATCCAAGAAAATGATTAAGGATTTCATCTTAGTTCTTGGAGAAGATATTTTGGCTGGATAAATATAACGGATTCTTTGATTCGTATCTAAATCAATTGAAGATCCGATGATCGACGAAGTATTCTTGGAAGGTTCTATTCATGGAAACCTAGATCCTGATTGTATGGGCGAATAGGATTGATGGGCTATCGTCAGATTCCTTTAATAGCTCGAATGATCTTCTTGATTGATTCCGTCCAACGGGTAGATTGGAGGAATTCCTTTGGTAAGTGCCAACGGGTATAATGGCATAAAGGAGTATAAAAGGAAGACGTTCTAGTTGTTTTATAGAGTGTGATCGATAGAGAAATTCCAGAGTCTGAAGCACCTTGATTATTAGTCGATACAGTCTTAGCAAACTTGTATACACAGAGAGTGTCTATACTTGGTGATACCTTGAGTGAGTGTGGTAGTTCATCTACACCCGAAATCAAGGAAGATCAACGCCGTAACATCTCTTTGTTCATAGTGGAATCCAGCCGATTCGATTGGTCGGTGCGAAGAGTGGACGTAGGCTTGAATCAAGCGAACCACTATAAACCGCGTGTTTAATTCTCTCTTTCATTCACTGAGTCTTACGATTGATTGTTACTTGTTGCAATTTCTTAGCTGTCTAAGTATTGTGCGTCTATCAAGAAAACTCGTTTATATACCTATTCACCCCCTCTAGGTACTAGCACTAGCAATATCAGCATATACTATCATGCATCGTCACCACAATCATGACACATACATGGGTATCATTATGTCATACTCATATCATCGTCATCATGACATCATTATATCACACACATGTCATCATCATCATATACATGACACCATCATACCATACACATATCATCATCATGACATCATCCTATCACACATGTCATCATCATCATGGCATCATCATATCACACATGTCATCATCATGACATCATGACATCATACATGTCATCATGCCATATCATATATCATCATCATCATCATCATCATCATCATCATCATCATCATCATCATCATGCATATCATCATGCATATCATACCATGGGTGATCATCATATCACATCACATATCATCACCATTATCATCATCATCATTATCATCATCATGCATATCATCATGCATATAATATCATAGGTGATCATTATATCACATCACATATCATCATCATGGTTTAACTTTCATCTTTATCTTTAAATTTGATCATCACATCACCCATTCTCAATCATCAATTTCATCATCCCTTCGAGCAAAGACCTCCGATAGGGTTCCCAGCATTCAGCCTCCCAGGCCACCGGGCTTCCGGCCCCCCACATTCCAGGCATCTTGCATCTCAACTAGCATCACAAGGCATTCCCTTCGGGCAGAAACCTCCGACAGGGCTTCCGGCCTTTACCCTTCTAGCAGGCATCTCGCACCCCAAATCCTGGCGTCACGAGGCATTCCCTTCGCGAAACCTCCGACAGGCTTCCGGCCCCCACATTCCGAGCATCCCGAATCTCCCTGGGGAATTCCGACAATACATCTCCGTACATTCGGCCTCATCCTCCACCACAACCACTTACTCACTTATCATTATCCACATTTATCATCATTTTTATCTCATATTACGTGGCATATGATTCACACATGCATCACATTTCATGGTCATACATACACTAATGTCATGTAACAATGCATAATTATTTATTAATAAATTCAATGGAATTTATGGCCAATAAAATAATCCCTTTTTATTTTATTATTATTTTATTATTTATTTAATTTTATTATCATATTTATTTATTTTCATAAATAAATATTAAATTCAATATCTATGATTTTCCCAAAATCATAATATTCAAATAAACATTAAAAAAACCAATAGGATGACAATTTCATGCAAAATTCATGGCCAAATTGAAATTCACACAATTTCACAATTCCCACAAAATAGCACATGATATTCGGATAATAACCAGAATGCACAGTTTCCAAATAAATTCGATTAAAATATTCATAGCCAAGACATTTTCGTGCAACTTTCATGAAGAACTCCAAGTCAGATTCTTTTTAGATTAATTTATACAACCTCACGAAGCTTCGGAACCATTACCGCATTGTCCAGAATACACATCTCCGAAATATTAAGATTTCACCAATCTATTCTATTTCGTTTCCTCTGAAATTTGGATATGTTATGTATCAAGGTGTCCTTTACAAGTTTCATGAAGAGATCTAGGTCAAATAACCAAATTATGGTCACCATTTAAGTCCATGAAGTTTCGGGTGTCTCGGAACATATCACCAGAATCATCGTCTCCAAGATCTAGCCAATATACTAGGCTATACTGGTTAATTTCCCTTAAAAATTTGAGTATGTTGTATTTTAAGGTGTTACCTACAACTTTCATGAAGAAATCAAAGTCAAATCTCCAACAAAAATTAACATGCAATCAAGAATCCAGCAAGAGGTTAGTGAAAACTTCACAGATCTGGGGTCTCCGTAGAATAGGACTTTAACCCCTCATATCTCCATAATTTTCCATGAAATTTTATTGTGTTATAGTGCAAGATGTTAGCTACAACTTCCATGAAGACATCGAAGCCAAAATCGGACTCCAAACACACATGCAAGCTCAAACAAGTTACTGACTCCCACAACCCGAGCAAGAACAGTCACCCGACTTAAGAACAAGCCAACCTTACCTCGGTTTTTCTCACTAAAAACACCCAGAATCTAACATGCAAACCATATACAAGCATGCAAGAGAAGTTAGAGGACTCCACTTGCCTCTAGGATGGACGGTCGACGGCGTACGGTGGTCAGACACGGCGAACGGACGCCCGTACACGGCCTCGGCTCCACCTCCTCTCCCTCTCTCTCGTGATTTTTCTCTCTCTCTCTCACTCTCTCTCTCGACCGAATGGAACCGGCCACCTTCTCTCTCTCTTCCCCTCTTATACTCCCTAATCCTCATCATTTGTAATGATTGTTTTGCCTCAACCATGGCCAATGCATGGCCTTCCCCTTTGCCACTTGTCACATTGGATGTTGAATTGAGCTTGGGCCTCTTGGGCTTGGGCCATCCGGCCACTCCTCCTTGGGCTGGTCAACAGCCCCCTTGTGGGCTTCAATGGGCCGGCCGATTCCCCTCTTGGGCCGACTAACTTGGCCCATCAAGCTTAGGCCAATGGGTCTAAGGCCCATTCGAAAATTAACCCCTTTTTTCCTTTTTTTTTTTTTTTTTTTTTTGAAATTCTTCTATAAATATTTTTGAATTCCAATTTTCATCTTGGCCAAAGTCTTGGGACATTTTTGTTCATTGAAATTTAAATCATATGGCCAAGCATAGATTATTAATCTATTAAATTTAAATTTCCACAATCACAAGCACAAATCATCAAATTAAAAGACTAATGGCTAAAACATAAGCCATGGAAATTCTATCACCTAATTAAAGACTTTAACACACCTTATGGCTTGGCTTTGAATTCTTGGGATGCCACATCACAAATCCATAAATCCCAATTTATAAAACACATGGCCAATGATAGGATTTTCTTTCCTATCACATAATTATCCCTTAAAAACTTAGCCATATATCTTATTGCAAATTATGGATTAAATGGCCATAAAATAACTTGATGGTACTTCCATCACCTATCCATAGACTTTACCTATTTTCAAAGACTATCATTGTTATACCGCTGTGTCTTTGAAATTCCTATTTTGCATTATTTGATATCATGAGGTGGAATTTTCGAGAACTCAAAGGATTTTCCACATTGGTGATTTGAAAACATTTTGACATGGAAATGACATATGATTTCAAAGCTTGCTGTTGTTGTTGAATGCTTTTGAAAACCTCAGTTTGTATTGTTTGATTTCATGAAGGAAGATTTTCAAACGTTCCAAAGAAATTTCAGATGTGATTATTGTTTTAAAACTGTTTATGATGTTGAGATCATTTAAGATATGTTAAGAGCTTGCATCCTTAACTTAAGAGGAAGTATCAGCCCGATCTAGGACACATACTCGATCATGAAGCCATCAAAATAGACGAGAAAGTGAAGTACATTAAGGAGCCTATGCTGATATTGGATCGGAAGGAACAAATTCTCAGGACCAAGAGAATTCCATTGGTTGAGATATTATGGCGATATCATGATGTGGAGGAAGCCACATGGGAGAGTAAAAGTGAGATGAGGGAAAGGTACCCTCACTTGTTTAAGAGACATAGGAAATGTCTAATTTCAAGGACGAAATTCTCTAAGGAGGGGAGACTTGTGGCATCCCAAAATTCATAATGACCTCTAGTTACATTAAAGTCTATGAATAGGTGATGGAAGTACCATCAAGTTATTTTATGGCCATTTAAATCCATAATTTGCAATAAGATATATGGCCAAGCTTTTAAGGGATAATTATGTGATAGGAAAGAAAATTCTATCATTGGCCATGTGCATCATAAATTGGAATTTATGGATTTGTGACTACAAGTTTTATGGCCTTATTACTTTTGCAAGTTAGGTATTTATTTAAGTGGAAAATGTTAATAGATTATTAAAAGGTTAGTGGGCCAAAAATTCTAAGGCCAAGCATTGTAAAGGATGATTGTTGGGATGGAGGTGTGTCTTCAAGTGACCCAAGGAATCATTAAAGTGCAAATTGATGTAGAAAATATTATTCTTGGTGGTGCACTTTATAAGTAAAATTTTATTGACATAAATTATAGAGTTTTGTGGGCTTATAAGTTGAAATTAGGTGTTTATTTAATTGGGGATTAAATGGAATAGGAATAGGAGAGGGTGGGCTGATTTTTAGGCCCAAAGCCCATCAAACCAGCCCACACCAGCCCCTATTCGACCAGCCCATGAAGGCCCAAGCCCGGCCCATTGTCGCATGGAGGGGTAGCCGCATGGCCTCCAAGTGTCTTCGGCCAAGGAGACACTTGTCTCCTTCTTAAGGACAAGTGTCCCCCATGCAAAGAGGGGATACATGCAATATAAAAGCCACCAAAAAGGAAGAGAGAGAGAGAGAGAGAGTGGCTGATGGTTGAGTGGCTTGTTCGGCCAAGAGAGGGAGAGAGGGAGAGAGAGATTTCGAGAAAAAGAGGGAGGAGGAGACGAGGAGGAGGAGCTCGCCCGCTCGCACGCCGTTCGTTCGTTGCCGGTGTGCCGTCCGTGTGCTCATATTTGCTCGGTCTAGAGGCAAGTGGGAGTCCTCTAGCTTCTCTTGTATGCTTGTATGTTGTTTGGATGTTGAATTTTTGAGTGTTAGATGGGAAAAACCGAAGCACGGATGAGTAGTGTGTGAGAAGTGTGACTGTTTTCGTTCGGATCATGTGAGTCAGAAACTTGTTTGAGCTTGCATCTGTGTTTGCAGTTCGATTTTGGCTTCGATGTCTTCATAAAAGTTGTAGCTAACATCTTATACTATAACATACTAAAATTTCGTGGAAAATGATGCATATTTGAGGGTTAAAGTCTTATCTTACGGAGACCCCAGATCTGTAAAGTTTTTACTGACCTCTTGCTGGATTCTTGATTGCATGTTGGTTTTTGTTGAAGATCTCACTTTGATGTCTTCATGAAAGTTGTATTTTACATCTTAAAATACAACATAATCAAATTTGAAGTGAAATGAACAAGTATAGCCTAGTAAATCGGCTAGATCTTGGAGACGATGATTCTGGTGATGTATTCCGAGACACCCGAGACTTCAAGGACCTAAATGATGACCATACTTTGGTTATTTGACCTAGATATCTTCATGAAACTTGTATAGGATATCTTTATGCATAACATATCCAAATTTCATAGAAAACGAAAGATATTAGGTAGGTTAAATCTCAATATTTCGGAGATGTGTATACTGGACGATGCGGTAATGGGTCCAGAAGCTTTGTGAGGTTGAATAAAATAATCTATAAGGAATCTGACTTGGAGTTCTTCATGAAAGTTGTACGAAAATGTCTTGGCTATAACCCAGTAAAATTTCATAATTTTTGGAGGCCATATGAATATTTTAATTTAATTTATTCGGAAACCGTGCATTCTGGTTTCATCTGAGAATCATAGGATGTTTGTGAAAAACGTGAGATTGTGTAAAAATTCAATTTGGCCATGAATTTTGCATGTAATTATCATCCTATTGGTTTGTTTAATAATTTCTTGAATTTTTCTAATTCTGAGAATTTATGGATATTAAATAAATAATAAATAAATAATATATAATAAATAAATAAAATAATAATATTAAATAAATAAATAAATTTATCATGTTGCATGTGTGATAAAGTCTTAGTGTATGTATGATATTGAATTGAGATTGCATGTGTGAATCTTATGCCAAGTATGACTTATTTGATGTCATGCCATATGCCATGTTAATTTGAGATCAAAATAATGGTATATGTGGATAATGGTAAATGAGGAAGTGGTTGTGGTGGAGGATGATACCCGGAATGTATAGAGATGCATTGCTGGAATGCCCCGGGAGTGTCGGGATGCCCGATGGTATGCGGTACGTAATTCCAGGGGAGGCCTGGTGGTATGTCGGTACATAATTCCGGAAGCCTTGTCGGAGGTCTTTGCTCGAAAGGATGCCTCGTGATGCCAGGATTGGGGTGCGAGATGCCTGGCTAGAAGGGTAAAAGCCGGAAGCCACATCGGAGGTTTTACGCCCGAAGGAATGCCTCGTGATGCTAGTTGAGATGCGAGATGCCGGAATGTGGGGGCCGGAAGCCGGTGGCAGGAGGTTGAATGTTGGGAGCCTGTCAGAGGTCTTTGCCCGAGGGGATGATAAAATTGATGATTTGAGAAATGGGTGATGTGGTGATCAAATTTAAAGATAAAGATGAAAATTAACCCATGGTATGATATGCATGATGATATGCATGATGATGATGATGATATGTGATGTGATATGATGATCACCCATGGTATGATATGCATGATGATATGCATGATGATGATGATGATGATGATGATATATGATATGGCATGATGACATGTATGATGTGATGATGTCATGATGATGACATGTGTGATATGATGATGTCATGATGATGATGACATGTGTGATAGGATGATGTCATGACGATGATGATATGTGTATGGTATGATGGTGTCATGTATATGATGATGATGACATGTGTGTGATATAATAATGTCATGATGACGATGATATGAGTATGACATGATGATACACATGTATGTGTTATGATTGTGGTGATGATGTATGATAGTATATGCATGGCTTCAAGGTAAGTAATGCCCGCAATGCATGTATGACTTGTATGATGCATTGAGTGGTTATTGGATTCATTTTTACCTCTTTGAGTGGTTGTCTTTCACCCCTTTTGGGGACCAACATTTCAAATTAGTAGATGGTTTAAGCGGTTGGATATGACCCCGAGGAGAAGGATAGCAAAGGAGGGAACCTTTGGACGCCGACACTGGTTGATGGACCTTAAGCATACGATTGTGGGAGGAGATGTCGGTCATCTTTTGAAGTATAGCAGTATAGAAGACTGCGGCATTTTGATGTACCGATGAATGATGTCCATCGGGTTAAGAGAATAAAAGTGTACGGCTTTTACTTATAAATGTTTAATAGGTGTGCATCGATTTCTGAATGTAGGGGAGGGAATTGTTGGATATGCTTCCGTTATGTAAATTGCGCAAAGGGACCATTAATAAAAAAATGTAAACCCCAAGTTGTATGGACCGCTACAATTGAAATTGTATCGAGTGACATGTTAATAAGAAAAGTGAAAGGTAAGTGAACTGTGGCGACCCTAATCGGATTGGGGGCCGTCGAGGGGTGCCACGGCCCTTTTGGTATCGAGCCAGGTTTCGATCCGAGACTGTGGGTTAGGTATTATGGCGATATTATGATGTGGAGGAAGCCACATGGGAGAGCAAAAGTGAGATGAGGGAAGGTACCCTCACTTGTTTAAGAGACATAGGAAATGTCTAATTTCGAGGATGAAATTCTCCAAGGAGGGGAGAATTGTGGCATCCCAAAATTCATAATGACCTCTAGTTACATTAAAGTCTATGAATAGGTGATGGAAGTACCATCAAGTTATTTTTGGCCATTTAAATCCATAATTTGTAATAAGATATATGGCCAAGCTTTTAATGGATAATTATTTGATAGAAAAGAAAATCCCATCATTGGCCATGTGTTTTATAAATTGGGATTTATGGATTTGTGACTATAAGTTTAATGGCCTTATTATTTATGCAATTAGGTATTTATTTAAATGATGATTAAGATATATTATAAAAATAAAATAAAATAAACTTGGGCCATTTAATTTTGGACCTAGGGCCCAAGTGAGATGGGCCTAAAGTGGGCCATAAGCCCGGCCCATTGTCGCATAGAGGGGAGGAGTGGGAGCCGCATGGCCTCCAAGTGTCTTCGGCCAAGGAGACACTTGTCTCCTTCTTAAGGACAAGTGTCCCCCATGCAAAGAGGGATACATGCAATATAAAAGCCACCAAAAATGAAGAGAGAGAGAGTGGCTGATGGTTGAGTGGCTTGTTCAGCCAAGAGAGGGAGAGAGGAGAGAGAGATTTCGAGAGAAAGAGGGAGGAGGAGCTCACCCGCTCGCACGCCGTTCGTTCGTCGCCCGGTGTGCCGCCGTTCGTGTGGTCTAGAGGCAAGTGGGAGTCCTCTAGCTTCTCTTCCATGCTTGTATGTTGTTTGCATGTTGAATTTTGAGTGTTAGATGGGAAAAACCGAAGCATGGATGAGTTGTGTGTGAAAGGTGTGACTGTTCTTGCTCGGATCATGTGAGTCAGAAATTTGTTTGAGCTTGCATCTGTGTTTGGAGTCCGATTTTGGCTTCGATTTCTTCATGAACATTGTAGCTAACATCTTGTTCTATAACATACTTAAATTTCGTGGAAAATGATGGAGATTTGAGGGGTTAAAGTCCTATTCTACGGAGACCCCAGATCTGTAAAGTTTTTACCGACCTCTTGCTGGATTCTTGATTGCATGTTGGTTCTTGTTGAAGATCTCACTTCGATGTCTTCATGAAAATTGTAGGTGACATCTTAAAATACAACATACTCAAATTTTAAGTGAAATGAACAAGTATAGCCTAGTAAATCGGCTAGATCTTGGAGACAACGATTCTGGTGATGTGTTCCGAGACACCCGAGACTTCAAGGACCTAAATGATGACCATACTCTGGTTATTTGACCTAAATCTCTTCATGAAACCTGTAGAGGATATCTTGATGCATAACATATCCAAATTTTAGAGAAAAAAAAAAAGAGAATAAGTAGGTTAAATCTCAATATTTCAGAGATGTGTACACTGGACGATGCGGTAATGGGTCCAGAAGTTTCGTGAGGTTGAATAAAATAATCTATAAGGAATCTGACTTGGATTTCTGCATGAAAGTTGTACAAAAATGTCTTGTCCATAACCCAGTAATATTTCATAATTTTTGGAGGCCATATGGATATTTTAATTGAGTTTATTCGGAAACCGTGCATTCTGGTTTCATCCGAGAATCATAGGATGTTTTGGGAAAATTGTGAGATTTAGTAAAAATTCAATTTGGCCATGAATTTTGTATGTAATTATCATCCTATCGGTTTGTTAAATGATTTCTTGAATTTTTGTAATTCTGGGAATTTATTGATATTAAATAAATAAATATATAAACAAATAAATGAATAAATAAATAATATAATATAATATAATAATAATTAAATAAATTTATCATTGTTGCATGTGTGATAAAGCCTTGGTGTATGTATGATATTGAATTGAGATTGCATGTGTGAATTCCATGCCAATTGTGATTTGTTCAATGTCACGTCATATGCCATGTTAAATTGAGATCAAAAATGGTAAATGTGGATAATGTTAAATGAGGAGATGATTGTAGTGGATGATAATGCCCGGAATGTATAGAGATACATTGCCGGATGGCCCCGGGAGTGTCGGGATGCCCGGTGGTATACGGTACGTAATTCCGAGGAGGCTTGGTGGTATGTCGGTACATAATTCCGGAAGCCCGGAGGTTTGTGCCTAGGGGATGCCTCGCGATGCCGGGATTAAGGTGCGGGATGCCGGCCAAGGAGTGTAAATGCCAGAAGCCCTGTCGGAGGTCTTTGCCTGAAGGGAATGCCTCGTGATGCCAGTTGGGATGCGAGATGCCCGGAATGTGGGGGGCCGGAAGCCCGGTGGCCTGGGATGGCTGAATGCCAGAAGCCTCGGAGGTCTTTGCCCGAGGGGATGATAAAATTGATGATTTGAGAAATGGGTGATGTGGTGATCAAATTTAAAAATAAAGATGAAAATTAACCCATTGTATGATATGCATGATGATATGCATGATGATGATGATGATATGTGATGTGATATGATGATCACCCATGGTATGATATGCATGATGATATGCATGATGATGATGAGGATATGTGATGTGATATGATGATCACCCATGGTATGATATGCATGATGATGATATATGATATCACATGATGATATGCATGATGATGATGATGAAGATGATGATATATGATATGGCATAATGACATGTATGATGTGATGATGTCATGATGATGACATGTGTGATATGATGATGTCATGATGATGATGATATGTGTATGGTATGATGGTGTCATGTATATGATGATGATGACATGTGTGTGATATAATAATGTCATGATGACGATGATATGAGTATGACATGATGATACACATGTATGTGTTATGATTGTGGTGATGATGCATGATAGTATATGCATGTCTTCGAGGTAAGTAATGCCTGCAATGCATGTATGACTTGTATGATGCATTGAGTGGTTATTGGATTCTTTTACCTGCTGAGTGGTTGTACTCACCCCTTTTGGGGACCAACATTTCAAATTAGTAGATGGTTTAAGCGGTTGGATATGACTGCGAGGAGAAGGATAGCAAAGGAGGGAACCTTTGGATGCCGACACTGGTTGATGGACCTTAAGCATACGATTGTGGGAGGAGATGTCGGTCATCTTTTGAAGTATAGCCTAGTATAGAAAACTATGGCATTTTGATGTACCGACTAAAGATGTCCATCTACTATATGTAAATAAACGTGTTCGGCTTTTACTTATAAATGTTTAGTAGGTGTGCATCGATTTCTGAATGTAAGGAAGGGAATTGTTGGATATGCTTCCGTTATGTAAATTGTGCAAGGGACCGTTAATAAAAGATGTAAACCCCCATGGTTGTATGGACCCGCTACAACTAAGAATGGTATTAGAGTGACATGTTATTTGGGAAAGAAAAAAGGAAAAGCGAACTGTGGTGACCCTAACGGATCGGGGGCCGTCGAGGGGTGCCACATCCCTTTATTGGTATTAGCAATTCAATCAATTCAATTACTACTCACACAAGCTGAGGTATATTTATGCTCACACAAGCTTATATAGAATATTGCTCTCACAAGCTAACATATTAATGCTCACACAAGCTGACGATTCAATACTCTCACAAGCTGATGTACAATAATGCTCGCACAAGCTAACGATTCAATGCTCTCACAAGCCGACAAATCAATGTGAACCAGAAAAATTGATATTCACACTTTAAAATCCCACGATTCAATCAGGTCCTCAAAACCATTTTTGACACTCGAGATTTTTCCAATCAAATATCAAAATTCCACAATTTTGGAATAAATTCCCAAAATTACAACTACCACTCAATTTGTACAATTTAGCATTCAATTACATAAAACTAAGCACACCATTGCAATCAGCATAAAATTCCAATCACTTGGCTATCCCGGTATAATTTTCGGAAAATAATAAATAATTAAATAAATACAATTAATTACCAAAAATACCAATTAAGGCTGAAAATGCTTAATTAATCCCCCGAACGGGCCGGGAAAATTTTCGAACCTATCTAGATAAATAGCGCGATCTATCTAGTCCTTAATTACACCGTTCTAACCACCTAACATACACAAACGAATATTAAATCACTAATCAATTCTAACTAACCACCTAAACCTTAATTAGCCTAAACTAATTAACCCCTAATCATCTTTAACTCCCTAAGCAGAGTTAAGCAAGTAAACTCACCGGTTTAGCGTTCCGGTGAGTCCACGACGATGGTGACGCGAAGACGGGAGACAACGACCCTCGGACGACACTAAACGGAGACTAGACGAGCCTGAAAACGGGCCTTGAAGTCTCACGGCCCTTGCTGGCCTTTAACTTCTACTCTTGGGCCGAGCAAGCTGGAACGACGGCGGGTTGGGTTGGAAAAGGCAAGGCAGGTGGACGTGTGACATCCTAATTTTCAAGTCTGATTTCGATGAGATGTAATGGGCCTTTCACCGACATGCTTATGGCCTTATTCTTTGAGTAGGCCACTCATGAGATAACTAACCTATCAGGTGAAGCCATTAAGGGATTTTAACGCAATAACCTTGAGAATCCGTGTGGCACCCCGAACCCCTCTTAGGACACCACAAGCACCAGAATTACTCCTTATTACATTTCTTCTTAAAAGAAGCATCGTAATTCATAGACACATTTTTTTTAAAAGCGGTCCCAGCGCGACTCATTAGCGGAAGCAAAATAAAACATCACCATCTCACCCTCCGCCAACCATGATAAAAATACACACCACTAATCATCATGATTAAAAGACAAGCCACGACACTTTATTTACATATTTTCAAGATGGGCTTTCTTGGGTCAGTACATCAAAAGGAAAACCCAGGACTTAGCCACACCCGGCCTAAAACCCCAAAAAGAAACCCTCGACCCACTACAACTCACGTGCATGATCCCCATCACAAGTGTCGGCTAACTATCCCAAAAAGCTCCAGCTCCTACTCGTCACGCACAGGCCCTCACACCCATCCCGATGCATCAGGCGGTAGTGGCGGCAACATCCCACGCATCACACCGTCGCGACGAATGTGGACGGATATGAACTCCTGGACAACAGGGCCCCTAGCCAGGCCTACATCGTACATAACTAAACAGTGCACTCGAATATACGTCAATCCAGGAACGGAGGGACAGCCAAACTCCTGGCACTCGACCTCTACATCAGATGGTAGGCTGTAAAACACACCCCGCGTGACAGCAAGGAGCGGCATGCTGCTAATCTGAAATGTTGGTCCCCAAAGGGGTGAGTACAACCACTCAGTGGGTAAAGGAATCCAATAACCACTCAATGCATCATACAATACAATCACAACATCAAACATTCCATTCATGCATCCATGCGTACTTACCTTGATGCCATGCATATACCATCATATATCATCATCACAATCATATCATATCATCGTCATCATAACATCATCATATCATACACATATCATCATCATCATGCCATAGGTGATTATCATCATATCATACCATATATGCATATCATCATCATGCCATAGATGATCATCATCATATCATATCATACATGCATATCATCATGCCATGGGTGATCATCATCATATCATATCATACATGCATATCATCATCATGCCATAGATGATCATCATCATATCATATCATACATGCATATCATCATGCCATGGGTGATCATCATCATATCATATCATACATGCATGTCATCATCATGCCATAGATGATCATCATCACATCATGTCATATATATTTCAATTTCCACTTTTAACTTTCAATTCGATCACCACATCACCCTTCCTCGGATCATCAATTTCATCCCATACTTTACACTTGCACCCCATCTTGGCATCCCGAGAAAAACCTCCGGCATTCAGCCATTTAAGGTCACCGGGCATCCGGCACCCCCACATTCTGGGCATGTCGCATCTCAACAGGCATCACGAGGCATCCCCTTGGGCAAAGACCTCTGAGGCTTCCGGCACCCAACCATTTCAGGCATCCTGATACTCCCAAGGCCATCCAGCAATGTATCTCTATACATTCCGGGCATCCGGCACCCCCCATCTCGGGCATCCTGATACTCCCAGGGCATTATCATCCGCCACAACAATTTCCTCATTTGTCATTATTCATGTTCACCAATTTCGGTCTCAATTTAGCATGGCACATGATGTAATGGCAAACAAAATTATATTCATCATTGAATTCATACATGCATCTCAATTCATTGTCATGCATGCATCAAGACCTTATCATACATGCAACAAGGTACAATTATTCATAAAATAAAATTTATGGAATTCGTGCCAATTAAAATAATCCATTTATCATGCCCTTTTTACATTTATTTAAATTCCAGCTTGTACCACTTTCAAAAATATTTAATTTAAATGTCCATATGATTCTCAAAAATCATAAAATTGAGGCAAGTGATAGACAAGACAATAGGATAAAGGATTTCATGCAAAATACATGGCCAAATAGAATTCCACACAAATTCATAATTCACACAAATACAGCATGTAATTTCGGATGAAATCAGAATATACAGTTTCCGAAATAATTTAATTAAAATATCCAGACGACCTCCAAAATTACGAAATTTTACCAAGTTATAGCCAAGACACTAAAGTAGATTTTTAATGAAGAATTCCAAGCCAAATTATTTTTATATTATTTTCTACAGTCACACGAAACTTCTGGATCTAACACCGAAACGTCCAGTGCATGCTTCTCCGAAATACTGAGTCTTCACCCACCTATTCTTCTTCGTTTCCTCTGAAATTTGGATATGTTTTACATAAAGATGTTCTCTACAAGTTTCATGAAGAGATCCAAGTCAAATATCCAGAGTATAGTCGTCATTTGGGTTCATGAAGTCTCGAGTGTCCTGTACCACGTCTCCAGATTTACCGTCTTCAAGATTAAGTTGATTTACTAGGTTGTACTTGTTTATTTTACTTCAAATTTGAGTATGTTATATTTTAAGATGTCCCCTACAACTTTCATGAAGAAATAGAAGAGATATTCTTAGTGCGAATCAACATGCAACCACAAATCCACCGAAAGGTCAGTAAAATCGTTCCAGATCTGATGTCTCCGTAGGATGAGAGTTTTACCCCTTAAATCTCCATCATTTTGTACCAAATTTTAGTATGTTGTATTTTAATATGTTAGATACAACTTTCATGAAGAGATCAAAGTCAAAATCGAACTCAAAACATGCATGCAAACTCTCACAAAGTTCTGACTCAAACTGTTCATGCGAAAACAGCATGCATCTCAAGAACAAAACACATTAGCTTCACTCCCATGCCTCCAAACGTCCTAGATTTCGACCATACATGCAAGACATTGGTGCAAGAGTAGAAAGTAGACTCCCAACTTGCCTCTAGACCGAACGAACGAGGGCACACGGCGGCAAACGGGCGGCGCACGGGCGGACGGACGGCGTGCGACGGCGACTCCTTCCTCTCGGCTTCTCCTCTCTCGGCCTCACTCTCCCTCTCTCTCGCACAATCTCTCTCTCTTTCTCACTTGGACGGTAACCCAACCGGCTACCTCTCTCTCTCCTCTTCCCTTTTATTCCCCCTAAACCTCATCATTTGCAATCATTAGATTGCCTTTCAATTGGCCAATGCATGGAGGTTCTTCTTGCCACTTGGCAAGACCCATGCATGGGCTTGGGCCTCCTCTTCTTGGGCCTCCTTTTGGGTGGGTCGACAGCTCCATCCGCAGGCCTAATTGGGCCGACCAGCTTGGCCCACTAAGGCTTAGGCCAATGGGCCTAAGGCCCAACCTAATTAAAAATTAAATTTTCCCCTTTGTATACTTTCTTCTATAAATTTTAAATTTTAAATTCCACATGGCCAAAGTCTTGTGACATTTTATTTATAGGAATTTAATTCATGAGCTGCATGGCCAAGCATAGATTATTGTCATTAATCTATCTAATTTAAAATCTCATAAACACAAGCACAAATCACCTAATCTTAAAAGGAGACTAATGGCTAAAGCATAAACTGTGGCATCCCGGAAATTCAAAGCCAAGCCTTAAGGTGTGTCAAATGTCTTTAATTAGGTGATAGAATTTTATGGCCTATGCTTTAGCCAATTTATCTTTTAATTTGATGAATTGTGCTTGTGATTGTGGAAATTTAAATTTAATTTATTAATGCTTGGCCATATGATTTGAAATTCAATAATTAAAAATATTCCAAGACTTTGGCCAAGATGGAAATTGGAAATTCAAAAATATTATAGAAGGAATTTCAAAAAAAAAAAAAAAAAAAAAAAAAGAGAAAAAGGGCTAATTTTTGGAATGGGCCTTGAGCCCATTAGCCTCAAGCTTGGAGGGCCAAGCTAGTCGGCCCATTGGGCCCAAGAGGTGGCTGTCGACCAGCCCAAGGGGAGTGGCCAGTTGGCCCAACTCCAAAGCCCATTAAGCCCAAATTGAATTCAAAAATAGAAATGAAAAGTGGCAAGGGATTCTCACATGCATTGGTCATTGGATAGGTGAGTAATCATTGCCTATGATGAGCCAAAGGGGGTATAAAAGGGATGAGGAGAGAGAGTGACCGGTTTTCTTCATTTGGCCGAGAAAAGAGAGAGTGCGAGAGAGAGAATTCGAGAGGGAGAGAGGAGAAGCCGAGAGGGAAGGAGGCGGAGCCGGAGGAGGGTGCCGTTCGTTCGCCGTCCTACGCCGCCGTACGCCGTTGTTCGTTGCTGTCCGTTCATCTTGGAGGCAAGTGGGGGTCTATGACTTCTCTTGCATGTTGTTTTTGGTGTTTGCATGTTAAGTTTTAGGGGTGTTTTGGGCGAAATACCAAGCAAGGGTTGCATGTGTTCATGTTATGTGGCTGTTTCCGTTCGGTTTGTGGTAGACAGTTTCTTATTCGAGCTTTCATGTGTATTTGGAGTGTGATTTTGGCTTCGGTGTCTTCATGAAAGTTGAAGCTAACATCTTGAGGTATGACATACTCAAATTTCATGGAAAACGAAGGTGATATGAGGGGTCAAATGCCTTGTTATACGGAGGTTCTAGATCTGCGAAATCTTCACTGACCTCTTGATGATTTCTTGGTTGCATGTTGATTTATGTTGGAAATCTCACTTTGTTGTCTGCATGGAAGTTGTAGGTAACATCCTAAACTACAACATACTAAAATTTGAAGAGAAATGAACCGGAATAGCCTAGTAAATCGTCTAGATCTTGGAGACGATGGTTCTGTTGAAGTGAACCGAGATACCCGAGACTTCAAGGACTTAAAAGAGGATCATACTTTGGTTATTTAACCTAGATCTCTTCGTAAAACTTGTAAAGGACACATTTATGCATAACATACTCGAATTTCAGAAGAAACGAAAGAGATTTAATGGGTCAAATCTAAGTTCTTCGGTGATGTGTGTTCTGGACGAAACGGTAGAGGTTCCAGAAGCTTCATGGAGTTTTATAAATTAATCCATAAAGAATTTGGCTTAGTGTTCTTCATGAAAAAGGTACGAAAATGTGTTGGCTATCACCCTGTAAAATTTGGGAATTTTCGGAGGTCATATGGGTATTTTAATTGAATAAATCCGAAAACTGTGCAATCTGGCCATTATCCGAATATTGAGTGTATTTGGTGGAAATTTGGGAAACTATCTGAAATGCAAATTTGGCCATGAAATTGTGTGAAATTGTGATTCTAATTGGTTGTTTAATGATTGTTTGATTTTCATGATTTTTGGAAAATCATAAATATTAAAGATAATATTTATTTATGGAAATAAATAAATATAATATTAAAATAATAATAATAATAAAATAATAATAAAATAATAATAAAATAAAAGTGGATTATTTTATCGGCCATGAGTTCTATTGAATTATGATGCATTGTTATATGACATTGATGCATGTATGATCGTGAATTATGATGCATTGTTATATGACATTGATGTATGCATGATCGTGAACTATGATGCATTGCTATATGGCATTGATGCATGAATGATCATGAATTGTGATGCATGTGTGTGAATCATATGCCATGAAATAATGAGATGAAAAGAATGATAAAATATGGAAGTGGTATGTGAGTAAGAGGATGTGGCGGAGGTTGATGTCGGTGGCCGAGTGGCATAATTCCAGAGAGATTCCCTAGGAGTTTCGGGATGCCGGAATGTGGGGGCCGGAAGCCCTGTCGGAGGTTTCTGCCCGAAGGGAGTGACTCACGATGCCGGGATTAGGGTGCGAGATCCCGGTTAGAAGGGTAAAGACAGGAAGTCCCCTGTCGGAGGTTTCGCCCGAAGGGAGGTTTCTCGTGATGCTAGTTGAGGTGCGAGATGCCCGGAATTTGGGGGCCGGAAGCCCGGTGGTCATGAGATGGCTGGGATCTTTGGGATCCCTGTCGGAGGTTTCGCCCGAAGGGAGGATGATGATGGTGGAATTGATGAATTGAGAAAAGATAATGTGGGATCAATTGATAAATAAAAGTGAAAATTGATCTATGATGTGATATGCATGGTGATGCATGGTTAATGATGATGTGATATGCATGGTGATGCATGGCCAATGATGATATGATGTGGTATGCATGGTGATGCATGGTTAATGATGATGTATGCATGGTGATGCATGGCCAATGATGATATGATGTGGTATGCATGGTGATGCATGGTTAATGATGATGTGATATGCATGGTGATGCATGGCCAATGATGATATGATGTGATATGCATGGCGATGCATGGTTAATGATATGATATGATATGCATGGTGATGCATGGCTAATGATAATGATGACGTGATATGCATAGTGATGCATGGCCAATGATGATATGATGTGATATGCATGGTGATGCATGGTTAATGATATGATGTGATATGCATGGTGATGCATGGCTAATGATGATATGATGTGATATGCATGGTGATGCATGGTTAATGATGACGTGATATGCACAGTGATGCATGGCTAATGATGATATGATGTGATATGCATGGTGATGCATGGCCAATGATGATATGATGTGGTATGCATGGTGATGCATGGTTAATGATGATGTATGCATGGTGATGCATGGCCAATGATGATATGATGTGGTATGCATGGTGATGCATGGTTAATGATGATGTGATATGCATGGTGATGCATGGCCAATGATGATATGATGTGATATGCATGGCGATGCATGGTTAATGATATGATATGATATGCATGGTGATGCATGGCTAATGATAATGATGACGTGATATGCATAGTGATGCATGGCCAATGATGATATGATGTGATATGCATGGTGATGCATGGTTAATGATATGATGTGATATGCATGGTGATGCATGGCTAATGATGATATGATGTGATATGCATGGTGATGCATGGTTAATGATGACGTGATATGCACAGTGATGCATGGCTAATGATGATATGATGTGATATGCATGGTGATGCATGGTTTATGATGATGTGATAATGATATATGAGATGCCATGATGATGATACGTATGCCATGATGATGCATGAATACGCTTGACATCGAAAAGGTAAGTAATGCCTGTATTGTATGATGGTATGCATGGTGCCTTTGAGTTGTTATTAGATTTCCTATCTTTGAGTGGTTGTCTCACCCTTTTGGGGATAACATTTCAGATTAGCACTATGCCGCTACCTGCTGTATCGCGTGGCGTGTTTTACGGTATTCCGTCTGACGTTGAGGTGGAGATGACTGAGATAGATTGTCCTTCGGTACCCGGATTGACTTTTATCCGAGTACGATGCTTAGTCATGTATGATATCGGCCTGGCTGGGGGCCCTGTCATACAAGAGTTTTTGTCAGTGCACATACGACGGGATGGAGTGATGCGGGGGATGCTGCCGCCGCCACCACTTGACGCACTGGGATGGGTGTGAGATCGCGCGCGAGGAGTAGGAGCTAGATCACTTTTTGGTATAGATAGTTGACGCTCGTGATGGGAGGGTTTTTGTGCTCATATGATGTTAGAGGTCGGAGTTCCTTTTTGAGATTTTAGGTAGGACATGGTAGAGTCCTAACCTTTTCCGTTTCTTTTGTACCGACCCGAGGGAAAACCCCATCTCGCTATAAATATGTATGTAAGCAAAGCATCAACACTGTTTATAAAATCGTGGTGCTTAGTTGGTGTGTATTTCTATCATGGGATAGAGGGGAGATAGATGGTGATATTTATTTGCTTCCGCTATGAGTCGCGCATGGGACCGCTTTTTAAAAAAAAAAAAATGCCTGTAATCTGGCAAGGCTTAATTTAGCCAAGAGATAGAGATGGTAAAAGATGTAACATCGGCACTGTTAACGACCTGCGAAGGGTTCGGGGTGTTACATAAACCATAGGTAATTTCATTACCTAATTACGAGCTTTAATACACCTTAGAGCTTGTCTTGAATTTTTGGGATGCCACAATTCGACCAAGAATCAACCGCGCTAATCTGCAAGAGTCATTACAGCACCGTCGAAATCGATCAGAGACCGGAGATAAATCGATTCAATAAAGATATGTGATTATTGTGTAGATGATTCCACCTAATTGCAAAATTTCTATCGAACGACACTAAACCGATTTTTCTGTTGTTTTCATACCCTATGTCCGTATTTGAAACCTCAAGATTTTCACGACAACCGAGAGTCACCAATGAGTCAAAGATGTATATTGTGGCTTGAAAATAATCAACCACGGGTCAATTGCACTAAAATTCCTAAAAGCTACCCGGTAGGTTAGGACACGCTAAAATCGCGTCAAATTGAAAATAACTGCGAAATTGAACCAAATTTCAGAAATTGAAAGTTCTATTATGTCACATTTCATTTTGAAAACGTCGACTCATCTTCCGAAAATTTTTCTACAAACCGAGATTTTTTACGGAATTTCAAATTAGGGTCGTTTCCGACCGGAAAATTCAGGGGATCATTTTTTATTGCGTTTTTAGGATGCAAGTTGGTTCTATTGGTGAGGAAAAATGTCAATTTGATCATGGACACCTTGGTGGGATTTATAGACTTCGAATTGAGTTAATTTAAAGTGGTCCGGCACCACAACATGAAGGAGCAACTGGGAAAGTGAAGATTCGATGAAGCAACTGTACCCCCACCTTTTTGTTTAAGATTTGAAATAGGTTTAAATTTTGAGGACGAAATTTTTATAAAAGGGGAAGAATTGTGACATCCCGATTTTCAAGTCTAATTTCGATGAGATGAAATGGGCTTTTCATCGACACGCCTATAGCCTTTATTTTCGAGTAGGCCACTCACGAGATAACTAGCCTATTAGGTGAAACTATTAAGGGATTTTAACGCAATAACCTTGAGAATTTGACCAGGAATTGACTGCTCAACCATACTAATCTGCAAGAGTCATCACGGCACCGTCAAAATTGATTAGAGACAAGAGATAGGTCGATTCGATAAAGATATGTGATTATTGTGTGGTGATTCCACCTAATTGCAAAATTTCTAACGAACAAACATTAGACCGATTTTTCTGCCATTTTTGTACCCTATGTCCGTATTTGAAATCTCAAGATTTTCACGACAAGCAAGAGTCGCCAATGAATCGAAGATGTACATTGTGGCTTGAAAATAATCAATCACGAGTCAATTGCACTAAAATTCCTAAAAACTACCCGGTAGGTTAAAATACGCTAAAATCACGCCTGATTGAAATTAACCATGAAATTAAACCAGATTTCAGAAATTGAAAGTTTGTCATGTCACATTCATTTTAGGAACATCGACTCGTCTTCCAAAGATTTATCTACAAACCGAGATTTTGGCGGAATTTCAAATTAGGGTTGTTTCGACTGGAAAATTCGGGGACCATTTTTATCGCGTTTTTGGAATGCAAGTTGGTTTTATTGGAGAGGAAAAATGTCAATTTGATTGTGGACACCTTGGTGGGATTTATAGACTTCGAATTGAGTTAATTTGAAGGAGAATTGATGGGGAATTGAATCCAAATTGAGTGGGCAATGCTCAAATTCGTAGCCCCCATGGTGTGCAACTTTTGAACCCTTAGAAGGCTTGCTAAGGAAGCCTTGGCAGCTGTAAATGGCTGTGGTTGACAGCCAAGCTTGGTAAGGCCATGCCAATGAGTGTTTAGGATATTTTGGTGGCCCCTTCCTTGACCAACAACCCTCTTCTACCTTCAGTAGTCACTTTCTCAATTGTTGTTGAAGTTTAGAAGCTTAAGAAACCAGAGGAAACTGAGCCAGCTCTCCCTTGCCCGTCGCACGTTCGCCTAAAACTTGTCGGAGCCACCGCTCGCCCGCGCACCTGCCTGCGCATCCCCACACCCTAGTCGCCCATCGTTCGGCTTCACCGGTGTTGTATGGCCATCGTGGAGGTCATCGGAGCTCGGCTCGCTGCTGTCCAGCAGCTGTTTCCACTCACCGGCTACCGCTATCTCGCCTGGTCCGTTTTAGCCCCAAACAGCCACCAATTTGGCCCTTCAACCAGCTGAGCGAGAACTAAACCTCTCGGCTCGGCTAAGAGCCTCATGGAGCTTTTCCAAGCCTTTCTCGACCTTGTTTGGCGTCGCTGCTTCAAAGTTTATCGCTAGTCTCCGTGTTGTCGTCGCCGTGGACTCACCGGCTTGTAAATTCGGTGAGTTTACTCACTAAACCTTGTGTATTAGGTTAATTATGCTTAGGGGTGGTTAGCTTATGTTAATTAAGGATTAGGTGGTTAGTTAGATTTAATTAGTAATTAAATTATCCAATTTTGCATGTTAGGTGGTTAGATTAGATTAATTAGAGATTAGAAAGGTTGTATTAATTATCTAGATTGGTTCAGAAATTTTTCGGGCTCGTTCGGTATTTAATTAGGCTTTTCCAGCCTAAGTTTGCATTTTTGGCATTTATTGGTATTTATTTAATTAATTTTGGTAATTATTTAATTATTTATTATTTTCCAGAAATTAGAATGAGATAACCGGTGACCGGAATTTCATGCTAATTGCAATGGTGTGTTCGGTTTATGCAATTGGGTGTTAATTTGTGTAAATTGAGTGTTGGTTGGATTTTTGGTCATTTATTCGCAAATTTGTGAATTTTAATATTTATTCAAAAAATCCCGGGTGTCAAGTTTTAATACCGGAAATATTTTTATATACTATATAGAATAATGGGATTTTAAATTGGATGATATCAATTTTTCTGGTTCGATCTAACCTTGTACTCACACACGACTATTTTCATCGGGTAGTTTTAATATAGAGAAAATAGGTTAGGATTATTATTTTAATTGAGGCATTTAAATGCAATGCACGGTGTCCTAGGCCGAATTTGAATGGTCATGTGTTGGTTAAGAGAACCCGTCCCAAGCATTTACGCCAGACATTACCCACTTAATGGGATTTGAGTCGCAGTAGCTTCTGGACCTATGCTGCTTCGGGGAAGCCGTCTTTGAGAGATGAAGCCATGCTTAATGGTGGTGAGACGATGCCTGGCTACGCTAGTAGACCACCAAACTTAGAGTTGGCCATACCCTTTAGGGGTGTAATTAACAATTGGAACACATGGTTAGTTGAGTTAGCTAAGCCTGATTATAAGACAAAACTGTGTGGCATGGTATGGGACGTGTCATAATTATTTGACCTTATAATCAGGAACCCTTATGTCTGTTTGAGTTGAGTGAGGTGTTTCAATTGTTATGTGCCTCGATTGTGCAATTTGTGTGTATGAACTATGCTGACATGCAGAGGGGGAACTAAGGCAAGGTAAGTTCTCTGTATTATGTGGCTAGGCCACCCTTGGGTGTATTTTCTTCCTAATAGGGGTTCAGGAGGTGAACTTGCTGAGACAATGTGTCACCCCGTCGTGGGCTTAACTTTTCAAGTCCTTAGATGGTGTTGGTGGAGGAGTCTAAAGGATCGGCATATGTGTCCGACTAGTTATCGTAGGATAGTTTCTTTTTGAGAGCCAATATTTTGTTGACTTTTGTCCAGACCCTTTTGTACTTAAACCCATTTATTTATATAAAGTTGGCTTTTGTGAAATGTTGCTCTGTTTCCCTATCCCATGCTATTTGTTGTCAGTGGTTTATTGTTTCTCTTCCGCATGCGTACTAAAACGAATTGGGTCGGCGACGACACCTGGGAATCTCGCATTTTTATTATCGACCATTGAGGGATAGGCGCGCACTCGAGGATCGAGGCGTGACATCCCCGTTTAAGCGGTATCAGAGCAAGGTCTGTGTTTGGAGTGATAAGATGCAATGAGTCATGGGATAGTTAGTAGGAAAGGCTTTTAATATGCTGATGCATGTGAGTGTTAACTAATTGGTAGTTTGCTTGTGAGGTCACTCAAATTCTATTATGGTATTGGAATTGGGAAAACAAGTTTCTAGAAAGATCATGTAATATGAGTGACCAAGAGCAGAGGACTCTTAGAAAGAGGACCATTGGATCGGCAACATAGGGTAGGACGCCGACAAGGGTCAGTACCCGAGGGGGTCGTGGTCGAGCACCGGCTTAGGCTAGCGTTAGTGGAGTAGCACCACCTCCTGTTGGTGCTGGTATAGCAGCACTGGTGATCCAGGAACTGTCAGGATCAGGCGCTCGAGGCCTTAGGAAATCTGATGGGGCAACAGCCCAGAATCAAGTCGCCGCCATTACCACCGCCGCTACGGCTACCACTACTACCGCTGCCAATGCTGTTATTGCTGCCACCACTGCCGTACTTGTTGCCAATGTTGTTATTGCTTCCACCTGGGAACGTGGTCACTGTGAGGCTGATGCATAAACTAGTGGAGCAATTTCTGAAGTTGAACCCGCCAAAGTTCACTGGTATAAGGGATCTCAAGGCTGCAGCCCTATGGATCTAGGGTTTAGAGAAGGCCTTTGCACTACTGATGTGCACCGAGGCAAAGAAGGTTGTCCTTGCAATCTATCAACTGCAAGGGATTGCAAGCACTTGGTGGAGAGCCACCAGAGGAATAGTGTTCCCGGAAGGTGTGGTTCCGAAATGGGACGCCTTCGTCGAAGTGTTCAACGTCAAGTATTTTTCTGATAGTGCTAGAGAACTGAAGATGGCGGAATTTCATTGCCTTCGCCAATGTACAATGACAGCGGATCATTATGAAGAGAAGTTCGTCGAACTATCGCAGTACGCCCCTAGATTGGTCGAAAATCCGGTAGCCAAGCTAGGAGATTCAAAGATGGACTCAAACAGGAGTTGAGGAGTCCGCTGGTGTGGTTCAATTTGAAGGGCTACAACGACTTGTATGAACGAGCCTAACTGATAGAGAGAGACCAGCACAAGCCATTGCATCTAGGTCGAGGTTTGGTTCGAACTGGGATGGGAATCGGTTTGGGAAGAGACCGATTACCAGAGGAAGGTATCCTATTCCACCCAAAAGGAAGGGTGGGATAGGAAAGTCAGTGAGCCAAAATGGAGTGTGTCATACCTGCGGGAGACAACATGGATCAGCCCCGTGCCCCGCTAAGATGGGTGTTTGTTTTGTATGTGGCTAGCAGGGTCACATAGCCAGGAATTGTCCCAGAAGACAAATGGGACCGTAGTTATTGCCACTGCCACTGTTGGGTTAGATTCGAGGAGTTGCACCACCGAATGCACCACAAGGTGGTTTGAATCGACCTCCAGCTCAAGGAAGGGCGTACGCTATCACGAGAGGATAGGCTAAGGATGTGCCTGATGTGATCATAGGTATGGTCTCGTTGAACGACCACGCTGCTTATGCTTTATTTGACCCTAGAGCTACTCATTCATTTATAGCTGAGTAGTATGTTAAGCTGGTAGAATTGATTCCTGAGTTGTTGCGGTTAGTGGTTAGTATATTTACACCATTAAAGGATAAGGTGTTAGCCATAATGGGTTGTCCTAGTTGCAAGTTAGTGATTGGTGAGCGAGAGGGGAGGATAAATTTGATAGTCCTAGCCATGTATGATTTTGATGTGATAATTAGCATGGACTGGCTCACCAAGCAACGAGCTAAGATGGACTGATATCGTAAAGCGATTCAGTTTAACCTGTTAACAGGTGAAAGTTTCGAGTTTATTAGGAGTCGAGGAGGATCCTCGATTACCCTAATCTCGTCACTAAAGGCAACCCGGTTGTTAGACGGGAATTGTCAAGGTTACTTGGCGACTGTCATGGATACGAAAGTTGAGGAGCTAAAGATCAAGAACATTGCAATGGTGCAAGAGTTTCTAGACGTGTTTCCGAAGGAATTGCCAGGTCTGCCACCAAAGAGAGAGATTGAGTTTGTGATTGAGTTAGCCTTTGGGACAGAGCCAATTTCTAAGGCTCCTTACTAGATGACGTTGTCGAAATTAAAAGAACTTAAGGTGTAGATGCAGGAGTTATTGGATAAGGGATTCATACGTCCCGTTGCATCACCTTGGGGAGCACCGGTTTATTCGTGAAGAAGAAAGATGGTTCGTTGTGCACGTGCATCAACTATCGCCAACTCAATCAAGTGACGATTAAGAACAAGTATCCATTGCCGAGGATCAATGACTTGTTTGATCAGTTGTAAGTAGCATCAATATTCTCTAAAATTGACTTGAGGACAGGTTATCATTAGCTGAGGATCAAAAAGGAAGACATATCGAAGTCAACATTTCGTACTCAATATGGCCATTATGAGTTCACTGTAATGCCGTTTGGATTGACAAACGCCCCAGCTGCTTTTATGGATATAATGAACTGTGTGTTCAAGGAGTATTTGGATCAGTTCGTGATCATGTTCATCGATGATATCCTGGTGTACTCAAGAAGTCCTAAGGAACACGAAAGACGTTTGAGGATGGTACTCCAAACTTTGAGGATTCATGAGTTGTACGCTAAGTTCAGCAAGTGCGAGTTTTGGTTGACTCTTGTTGCTTTCCTAGGTCACGTGATTTCAGGTGAAAGAATTTCCGTGGACCCCACCAAGATTGAAATAGTGATCAACGGCCAAGACCAACAACCGTGACGAGAGATTAGAAGTTTTCTGGGTTTAGTAAGGTATTACAAACGGTTTGTGGAAGGATTTTCAGCATGAGCCTCGCTGTTGACTCGACTACTGAAGAATGAAGAAAAGTTCGTATGGACAGATAATTGCGAGCGTAGTTTCCAAGAGGTTAAGCAAAAGCGACTACCGCACAGTGCGACCATTCCATCCGAACCTAGAGGATACGAGATCTATAATGATGCGTTGTTTGGAGGACTGGGTTGCGTGTTGATGGAACATGGTAGGGTTGTTTTATACGCGTTCCGTCAGTTGAGACCTCATGAGCTGAATTACCCGACGTATGACTTAGAACTCGTAGCAATCATTTTCACTTTAAAGATTTGGAGACACTATTTGTGCAGAGAAAGATTCCATATCTTCACAGACCATCAAAATCTCAAGTATCTATTCTCTCAAAAGGAGTTGAATATGAGACAGCGTCGCTGGATGGAACTCCGGAAGGACTATGGTTGTGATATTCTGTATCACCCTGGAAAGGCGAATAAGGTCGCAGACACGTTAAGGCGAATAAGGTCGAGGAATGGATTTTACTCGAGAGAGCTCGAGATTCGGATTTCAAATTTGAGATAGGCCACCTTTCAAATCTTATGGCCACCCTTAGAATTGAGCTAGAAGTGCGAATCAAAATCAAGATGCTTCAGCCGATAGACCCGAATGTTTAGAAGATCCTACAAGAGGATACCAAAAAGAGGAAGGCTGATTTCCAGATTTCTGAAGACGAAACACTAAGGTTCCAAGGACAATTATGTCTACCTGACGACGATGTATCAAAATCTACGTCAACATTATTAGTGGTCTGGTATGAAGGCGAACATCGCCAAGCATGCCGCCAAGTGTTTGACGTGTCAATAAGTGAAGGCACGGCACTGTAAGCCCGGAGGATTTCTACAACCTCTCGAGATTCCATAGTGGAAATGGGAACACGTCACAATGGACTTTGTGATAGGCTTACCAAGGAGTCAGAGAGGTAATGATTCTATTTGGGTAATGGTTGACAGACTGACGAAGTCAGCTCACTTCATCACAGTTCAAAAGGATCTTGAGTTGGATAGACACATAGAATTGTACATGCATCAAATTGTTCAATTGCATGGAGTGCCGGTGATGATTATTTCAAACCGAGACTCGAGGTTCACATCCACTTTCTGGAAAAGTTTGTAGGCCGCTTTAGGAACGAAGTTGCAATATGGTACGACCTATCATCCTCAAACGGATGGCCAGTCTGAGAGGACGATTCAAACCCTCGAAGACATGCTGCAAGGTTGCATGTTGGATTTCAAGGGAAGCTGGGAGGAACAGCTTCATCTTGTCGAGTTTGCCTACAACAATAGCTACTAGCAGAGCATTTAGATGGCTTCTTTCGAAACATTGTATGGCAGAGCGTGCAAAACGCCAGTGTGTTGGGATAAGGTCAAAGAACATAAGATCACCGGTTCGGAGTTAGTCCAACAGTCAGTGGATGCAGTTGCCGTCTTCAAAGACAAATTAAAGACCGCTTATAGAAGCCATAAAATCTATGCCGATAAGCGTCGTAAACCATTGGAATTCCAAGTTGGTGATCACGTCTTTCTGAATGTGTCACCAATGAGGGGTACTTCACGTTTTGGCAAGAAGGGAAAGCTGAGTCCGAGGTACGTAGGTCCCTTTCAAATTCTTGAAAGAATCGAGATCCTACCATATCGTCTTGCATTAACGCCGAGGTAGATGCAAGTGTATGACATCTTTCACATATCGATGTTGAGGAAGTATGAGCCTCGACTCGACACATGTGCTGAATTTTGAGGATTTAGACGTGGACGATAGAGTGTCGTACATGAAAAGCCCGGTTCAGATTTTGGATTGGAAAGAACAAGTTCTACGCACCAAGACGATTCCGTTGGTTAAAGTGGTCGGCACCACGACACCTGAAGGAGCAACCTGGGAAAGTGAAGATTCGATGAGGCGACTGTACCCCCACCTTTTTGTTTAAGATTTGTAATAGGTTTAAATTTTGAGAACGAAAGTTTTATAAGAGGGGAAGAATTGTGACATCCCGATTTTCAAGTCTGATTTCGATGAGATGAAATGGGCTTTTCATCGACGCGCCTATAGCCTTATTTTCTGAGTAGGCCACTCACGACATAACTAGCCTATTATGTGAAACTCATTAAGGGATTTTAACGCAATAACCTTGAGAATTCGACCAGAATTGACTGCTCAACCATACTAATCTGCAAGAGTCATCACGACACCGTCAAAATTGATTAGAGACAAGAGATAGGTCGATTCGATAAAGATATGTGATTATTGTGTGGGTGATTCCACCTAATTGCAAAATTTCTAACGAACGGCACTAGATCGATTTTTCTGTCATTTTTGTACCCTATGTCCGTATTTGAAACCTCAAGATTTTCACGACAACCAAGAGTCGCCAATGAATTGAAGATGTACATTGTGGCTTGAAAATAATCAATCACGAGTCAATTGCACTAAAATTCCTAAAAACTACCCAATAGGTTAAAATACGCTAAAATCACGCCAGATTAAATTAACCATGAAATTAAACCAGATTTCAGAAATTGAAAGTTCTGTCATGTCATAGTTCATTTTAGGAACATCGACTCGTCTTCCAAAGATTTTTCTACAAATCGAGATTTTTGGCAGAATTTCAAATTAGGGTTGTTTTTTACTTGGAAAATTCAGGGGACCATTTTTTATTGTGTTTTTGGAATGCAAGTTGGTTTTATTGGAGAGGAAAAATGTCAATTTGATTGTGGACACCTTGGTGGGATTTATAGACTTCGAATTGAGTTAATTTGAAGGAGAATTGATGGGGAATTGAATCCAAATTGAGTGGGCAATGCTCAAATTCGTAGCCGCCCATGGTGTGCAACTTTTGGACACCCTTAGGAGGCTTTCCAAGGAAGCCTTGGCAGCTGCAAATGGCTATGGTTGATAGCCAAGCTTGGTAAGGTCATGCCAATGAGTGTTTAGGATATTTTGGCGGCCCCCTCCTTGACCAACAACCCTCTTCTACCTTTAGCAGCCACTTTCTCAATTGTTGTTGAAGTTTAGAAGCTTAAGAAACCGGTGGAAACCGAGCCAGCTCTCCCCGCCCGTCGCACGTCCGCCCAAAACCCGTGGAAGCCACCACTCGCCCGTGCGCCTAACTTGCTCACACGCCGCCCGCGCGTCCCCGTGCCCTGCTCTCCCACTATTCAACTTCGCTAGCGTCCCTTGGCTATTGTGGAGGTAACCGAGCTCAACTCAATTGAGGGCTTCGTGGAGCTTTCCGAGCCTTTCCCAGCCTTGTTTGGCATCGCCACTTCGAAGTTTATCACTCGTCTCTGCGTCACCGTTGCCGTGGACTCACTGGCTTGCAAATCCAGTGAGTTTACTCACTAAACCTTGCTTAGGAGGTTAATTATACTTATGGGTGATTAGCTTAACTTAATTAAGAATTAGGTGGTTAGTTAGATTAGATTAGTGATTTAATTATCCAATTTTACATATCAGGTGGTTAGATTAGATTAATTAGAGACTAGACAAGTTGTATTAATTATCTAGATTGGTTCAGAAATTTGAGTGTTAATTTGTGCAAATTGAGTGTCGATTAGATTTTGTCATTTATTCCAAAATTTGTGAATTTCAATATTTATTCAGAAAATCCCAGATGTTAGATTTTAACACCAAAAATAGTTTTATATACTGTATAGAACAGTGAGATTTTAAATTCGAGGATATCAATTTTTCTGGTTTGATTTGACCGTGTACCCACACACGACTATTTTCACCAAGTAGTTTTAATAAGAAGAAAATAGGCAAGGATCACTATTTTAATTGAAGCATTTGAGTGCAATGCACGGTTTCCTAGGCCGAATTTGAATAGTCGTGTGTTGGTTAAGAGAACCTATCCCAAGCGTTTACACCAGACGTTACCCACTTAATGGGATTCGGGTCGCAGTAGATTATGGACCTATGCTCCTTCGGGGAAGCCGTCTTTGAGAAACGAAGCCATGCTCAATAGTGGTGAGACGATGCCTGGCTACGCTAGTAGACCGCCAAACTTAGAGTTGGTCGTTCCCTTGAGGAGTGTAATTAACAATTGGAACGCATGGTTGGTTGAATTAGCTAAGCCTGATTATGAAACAAAACTATGTGGTATGATATGGGACGTGTCATAATGGTTTGGCCTTATAATCGAGACCTCTTATGTCTGTTTGAGTTGAGTGAGGCATTTCAATTGTTATGTGCCTTGATTATGTGCAATTTGTGTGTATGAAATGTGCTGACGTGTAGAGGGGGAACTAAGGCGAGGTAAGTTCTCTGTATTGTGTGGCTAAGCCACCCTTGGGTATATTTTCTTCCTAATAGGGATTTAAGGGGTGAACTTGCTAAGACAATGTGTCACCCTGTCATGGACTTAACTTTTCAAGTCCTTAAATGGTGTTGGTGGAGGACCCGAAGCCTGGAGTCTGTGCAGATGAAGTCTGAAGGATCAGCGTATGTGTCCGACTAGTTGTCATAGGACAATTTCTTTTTGAGAGCCGATATTTTGTTCACTTTTGTCCAGACCCTTTTGTACCTAAACCTAATTGTTTATATAAAGTTGGCTTCCGTGAAATGTTTCTTTGCTTCTCTATCCCATGATGTTTGTTGTCAAGGGTTTATTGTTTCACTTCCACATGCGTACTAAAATGAATTGGGTCGGCGACGAAACCTGCGAACGTCGCATTTTTATTATCAACCATTGAGGGATGGGCATGCGCCCGAGGATCGGGGCATGACAGGACGGGCGGCTGCAGTGGGCTAGGCGGAGGCAGACAACGGCTGAACGACAGCCAGGGGGCTTCAACGGTGGCCTAGGCAACACAGGGGTCGACGAGGTGACTCGAGACGGGCGGGATGACGAGTAGGAGGCGATGACTGGCAAGGTGACACGCCACTAGCTCGAGCAGCGCGTGATGGGCTCAAGCAACGCGAGCGGCAGCTCCAATAACTCGGCAGGCGTGCGACAAGCTAGAGGGAGGGGCTACCGATTTTCTCTGGTTTCTCTAAGCTTTCTCAAGCCACACCAATGGATAAAGTGGCCCCTTGAAGAAGAAGAAGAAGACAGGCTGAAGATAGAGGGGGTCCCATAAGCCTCCAAAGTCTTCTATTCTCCTTCTATTCTATCCCTTTGTGCTCATTGGCAAGGCCCCACCACTTGGGCTATCATACTTGGCCAATTTGCAGCCCACAATCTTCCCTAGCAAGCCAACCAAGTGGTCCAAAAGTTGTGGCACCCTTGGCCTACGAATTTTGGGCCATTTTCCCCCAAATTGAACAAAATCCCCTCCAATTGGATACAATTTGATATCCATAAATCCCACCAAGGTGCCATCATCCAAAACAACATTTTTCCTAACCAATTGAACCAACTTGAATCCCAAAAACGTGACAAAAATGGCCCTCGGATAAACTCGGTCCAAAATACCCTTACTTTGAATTTTTTAGCAGAAAATCCCAGTTTGCAGAAAAATTTTCGGATGGTGAGTCGACGTTCAGAAAATGAATTATGACATTATAGAACTTATCGGGTTTAAATTCACGGTTAATTTCAATCTAACGCAATTTTAGCGTGACTTAACCTACCAAGTAGCTTTTATGAATTTTTAGTGCAATTGACTCGTGGTCAACTATTTTCGAGCCACATTATACATCTTTGACATATTGGCGACTCTCGGTTTTCGTGAAAATCTCAAGATTTCAAATACAAACACAAGGTACCAAAACGACTAAAAAAATCTGTCTAGTGCCGATCGACGAGAATTTTGCAATTAGGTGGAATCACCCACACCGAATCACATGACTCGGTCAAATCGACCTATTTCCGTATCTAATCAATTTTTAATCGTGCCATAATGACCCTTGCAGATTAGCACGGTCGAGCGGTTGATTTCTGGTCGAATTCTCAAATCTATTGCGTTAAAATCCCTTAACGGCTTCACCAGATAGACAATGGTCAAATTCTCAAATCTATTGTGTTAAAATCCCTTAACGGCTTCACCGATAGACTAGTAATCTCATGAGTGATCGGTTTAGGGAAAAAACTGTAGGCGCGTCGATGAAAAGCTCGATTCTTTCAATTAAAAATAGAACTGAAAATTCCGGATGTCACAACTCTTCCCCTCTTATAAAAATTTCGTCCTCAAAATTTAAACTATTGTAAATCTTTAAACAAAAGGGTGGGGATACAAAAGTCGTCTCATCGAATCTTCACTTTCCTAGGTTGCTCCCTCTGTACTATGGTGTTGCCAAACCACTTTAACCAACGGGATTGTCTTGGTATGTAAAACCTTCTCCTTCTGATCTACAATCCAAACCGGTCTTTCCACGTACGACACTCTATTGTCCACGTCTAACTCTTAAAAATTTAGCACGTGGGTCGGGTCGATTCATACTTCCTCAACATTGGCACATGAAAGACGTCATGCACTTGCGCCAACCTTGGCAGCAATGTCAGATGATACGCGAAGGTCCCTATTCTTTCCAGAATCTCAAAGGGACCTACGTACCTCGGACTTAACTTTCCCTTTTTGCCGAAGCGTGAAGTACCTCTGATTGGTGACACCTTCAGAAAGACGTGCTCACCAACTTGGAATTTCAAAGGCCTTCGATGCTTATCTGCGTAGCTTTTATGACAACTCTGAGCAGTCTTTAGTCTATCCCTAATGACTACAACTGCATCCACGAATTGCTGAACTAACTCTACGCTTATGATCTTCCGTTCTCCAACCTCATCCCAACACATTGGCATTCTGCACGCTCTGCCATACAACGCTTCAAAAGGTGCCATCCGAATACTCTGCTGGTAGTTGTTATTGTAGGTGAACTCGACAAGATAAAGCTGTCCCTCTCAGCTTCCTTTGAAATCTAGCACACATGCTCTCAACATGTCCTCGAGAGTCTGAATCGTCCTTTCAGACTGACCATCCGCCTAAGAATGATAGGCCGTACTGTACTGCAACTTCGTTCCTAAGGTAGCATGCAAACTCTTCCAGAAGGGAATTGTGAACCTCGAGTATCGATATGACATAATCGTCACCGGCACTCCATGCAGACGAACAATCTGACGCACGTACAACTTTGCATGCCTATCCAATTCAAGGTCCTTTCGTACAGCGATGAAGTGAGCCGACTTCGTCAATCTGTCGACCACTACCCAAATGGAATCATTACCCCTCTGACTCCTTGGTAAGCCTATCACAAAATCCATTGTAATATGTTCACGTTTCCACTCGGGAATCTCGAGAGGTTGCAGAAGTCCTCCCAGCTTACAATGCTGTGCCCTCACTTGCTGACAGGTCAGACATTTGACAACATGTTTGGCGATATCCGCCTTCATACCAGACCACAAATAGTCTTGACGTAAATTCTGATACATTTTCGTACTACCAGAATGAATGCTGCAATTGCTACGATTAGCTTCTGACAAAATCTCCTCCTTAAGCCCTGCATCGTCAAGTACACATAATCGTCCTCGAAACCTTAGTGTTCGGTCTTCAAAAATCTAAAAATCAGCCTTTCTCTTATTGGTATCTCCTTGCAGGATCTTCTGAACATCTGGGTCTATCAACTGAAGCGTCTTAATTATGATCTGTACTTCTGGCTCAATTCTAAGGGTGGCCATAAGGCTTGAAATGTGGCCTACCTCAAACTTAAAAATCAAATCTCAAGCTCTCTCGAGTAAAATCCATTCCTTAACCATCAACTGTGCAACTAAAGGCTTCTGACTCGAAGCATCTGCAACCCTATTCGCCTTCCCAGGGTGATACAAGATATCACAATCATAGTCCTTCAGAAGTTCCATCTAGCGACGCTGTCTCATATTCAACTCCTTCTAAAAGAATAGATACTTAAGACTTTAATGGTCAATGAAGATCTCCACACAAATAATGTCTCCAAATCTTCAAAGCGAAAATGATTGTTGTGAGTTCTAAGTCATGCTTCGGATAATTCAGCTCATGAGGTCTCAATTGATGAGACACATATGCAACAACCTTACCATGTTGCATTAGCACGCAATCCAACTCGTAAACAACACATCACTACAGATATTGTATCCTCTAGGACCAGATGGTACGGTCAGCACAGGTGCGATAGTCAACTTCTACTTAAGCTCTTGGAAACTACACTCGCACTTATCGTCTCGCACGAACTTCTCTTCCTTCTTTAGTAGTCGAGTCAATGGCGACGCTAACACTAAAAATCCTTCCATGAACCTTCTGTAGTAACCTGCCAAATCCAAAAAGCTTCTGATCTCTGTCATGGTAATCGGTCTTGGCTAGTTGATAACTACTTCAATCTTAGTTGGGTCCACGAAGATTCCTTCGTCTGAAATCACGTGACCTAGGAACGCAACACGAGTCAACCAAAACTTGCACTTACTGAACTTAGCGTACAGCTCATGATTCCTCAAGGTCTAAACTACCATCCTCAAATGCCTTTCATGCTCCTCAGGATTTCTCGAGTGCACGGGGATATCGCCGATAAACATGATCACAAGCTGATCCAGATACTCTTTAAACACTCGGTTAATCATATTCATGAAAGCAGCTAGGGCGTTCATTAAACCGAACGGCATTATAGTGAACTCATAATAGCCGTATCGAGTACGAAACACTGACTTCGGTATATCTTCCTTTCTAATCCTTAGCTGATGATATCTCGTCCTCAAGTCGATCTTTGAAAATATCAATGCTCCTTGCAACTAGTCAAACAAGTCATCGATCCTCGGGAGTAGATACTTATTCTTGATCGTCACTTGATTGAGTTAACAATAGTCGATGCACAGACGCAATGAACTATCTTTCTTCTTCACAAACAGAACTGATGCTCCCCAAGGTGATGCACTAGGACGTATGAATCCCATATCTAACAACTCCTGCATCTGCACCTTCATTTATTTCTACTCAGACAATGCCATCCAGTAAGGAGCCTTAGAGATTGGCTCTATTTCGAATGCTAACTCAATCACAAACTCTATCTCTCTTTCTCTCTCTGAAGGCAAGCCTGGCAATTCATTCGGAAACACATTTGGAAATTCTTGTACCACCGCGATATCTTCAATCTTCAGCTCCTCAACTGTCATATCCACGACAGTCGCTAGGTAACCTTATGTGGCATTCCAAAATTCAAGACATCCTCTAGAGGAATTAAAGCCAATAATTAGGTAATGAAATTACCTATGGTTTATGTTTTAGCCATTAGTTTTCTCTTAAGGCTATGTGTTATATGCTTGTGTCCATGAATTTTAAAATTAGAACTATAGGATAAATTAATGAGAATAATCTATGCTTGGCTATGCACCTCATAAATTAAATTCCTATAAATAAAATGTTACAAGACTTTGGTGATGTGGAATTTAAAATTTAAAAATTATAGAAGAAAGTATAAAAAGGGGAAAAATTTAATTTTATCTAGGTTTGGGCCTTAGGCCCATTGGCCTAAGCTTTAGTGGGCCGAATGGCCGGCCAAATTAGGCCCACGAATGGGGCTGTCGCTGGCCCAAGGGAGGCCCAAGAAGAGGAGTGGCCGGCCCATTGCATGCGTCTTGCCAAGTGGCAAGAAAAGCTTCCATGCATTGGCCAATTGGAGTGGCAAGTAATCATTGCCAATGATGGGGATTTGGGGGAATAAAAGGAAGAGGGGAGAGAGGTGGCCGGTTGTTCGGCCAAGTGAGAAAGAGAGAGAGTGAGTTGCGAGAGAGGGAGAGTGAGGCCAACAAGAGAGGAACCGAGAGGGAGGAAGGAGCTCGCCGTCCATCCGCCCGTCGCCGCCCGTTTGCCACCCGTTCACTGCCATGTGCTTGTCGCTAGCTCGGTCTAGAGGCAAGTTGGGAATCCGCTTTCTACTCTTGCACTAATGTCTTGCATGTGTGGTCGGAATCTAGGATGTTTGGAGGCATGGGAGTGAAGCTAATGTGGTTTGTTCTTGAGTTTGCATGCTGTTTTCGCATGAACCGCTTGAGCCAGAACTTTGTGAGAGCTTGCATGCATGTTTTGAGTTCGATTTTGACTTTGATTCCTCATGAAAGTTGTAGCCAACATCTTAAACTACAACATACTAAAATTTGGTACAAAATGATGGAGATTTAATGGGTCAAACTCTCATCTTACGGAGACACCGGATCTGGAACGATTTCACTGACCTTTCGGTGGATTTGTGGTTGCATGTTGATTTTTACTAAGAATCTCTCTTCGACTTCTTCATGGAACTTGTATAGAACATCTTAAACTACAACATACTCAAATTTGAAGTAAAATGAAAAAGTATAACCTAGTGAATCGACTTACTCTTGAAGACTGTAAATCTGGAGACATGGTACAGGACACCCGAGACTTCATGGACCCATATGGTGACTGTTTTGTGAACATTTGACTTAGATCCCTTAATGAAGTTGTAGGGGACCTCTTGAAGTAAAACATATCCAAATTTCAGAGGAAACGAAGAAGAATAAGTGGGTAAAAACTCAGTATTTCGGAGATGACTACACTGGACGTTTCAGTATGAGGACCAGAAGCTTTGGACGACTATAGAAAATTATCTAAAACGAATTTGGCCAAGAAGTCTTCATGAAAAATCTACTTTAGTGTCATAACTAGAACCTGGTAAAGTTTCATAATTTTTGGGGGTCGTTCGGATATTTTAATTGAATTATTTCAAAAACTGCACATTCTGTTTTATCCGAAATTGCATGCTGTATTTGTGTGAATGATATCTTTTGTGTGGAACTTTATTGGCCATATGTTTTTCATGAAATCAATGTCTTATTGTCTTGTCTATTACATGTCTTAATTTCGTGATTTTTGAAAATCATATGGATATTAATTTAAATATTTTCAAAAATGGTACAAGCTGGAATTTAAATAAATTTCAAAAAGGCATGATAAAGGACTATGCTAAATTGTATGAGTGCCATAAATTTTATGTTTATGATTGATTTCATATTTTTGCATGTATGATGATGGCTGATGATGCATATATAGATCAAAGCATGAAAGTGGTTTTGTTTGCCATTACATCATGTGACATGCTGAGTTGAGACCTAAATTGGTAAACATGAATAACGATAAATAAGGAAATTGTTTGTGGCGGATGATAATGCCCTAAGAGTATCAGGATGCCCGAGATGGAGGGTGCCGGATGCTTGGAATGTATAGAGATACATGGCCGGATGGCCCTGGGAGTATCAGGATGCCCGGAATGGTTGGGTGCCGGAAGCCTCGGAGGTCTTTGCCCGAGGGGATGCCTCGTGATGCCAGTTGGGATGTGAGATGCCCGGAATGTGGGGGATGCCGGATGCCCGATGGCCTTAAATAGCTGAATGTCGGAGGTTTTTCTCACGATGCTAGGATGGGGTGCGAGTGTAAAGTATGAGATGAAATTGATGATCCCGAGAAAGAGTGATGTGGTGATCGAATTGAAAGTTAAAAGTGGAAATTGAATCATGCATATATGATATGATATGATGATGATCATTTATGGCATGATGATATGCATATATGATATGATATGATGATGATCACCTATGGCATGATGATATGCATATATGATATGATATGATGATGATCACCTATGGCATGATGATATGTGTATGATATGATGATGATTACCTATGGTATGATGACATGTATGTGATATGATTGTGATGATGATGTATGATAGTAATGCATGGCTTCAAGGTAAGCACACATGGATGCATGAATGGCATGTATGATGCGGTGATTGTATTGTATGATGCATTGAGTGTTTATTGGATTCTTTTACCTGTTAAGTGGTTGTACTCACCCCTTTGGGGACCAACATTTCAGATTAGCAGCATGCCGCTCCCTGCTGTCACGCGGGGTGTGTTTTACAGCCTACCTTCTGATGTAGAGGTCGAGTGCGAGGAGTTTGGCTGTCCCTCTATTCCCGGACTGACGTATATTCGAGTGCGCTATTTAGTTATGTACGATGTAGGCCTGGCTGGGGGCCCTGTTGTCCAGGAGTTCATATCCGTCCACATTCGTCGCGACGGAGTGATGCGTGGGATGTTGCCGCCGCCACCGCCCGATGCACTGGGATGGGTGTGAGGGCACATGCGTGACGAGTAGGAGCTGAAACTTTTGAGATGGTTAGCCGACACTAGTGATGGGGGATCTTGCACGTGAGTCGTAGTGGGTCGAGTGTTTCTTTTTGAGGTTTTAGGCCGAGTGTGGCTTCATGTCCTGGCCTTTCTTTTGATGTACCGACTCAAAGAAACCCATCTTGAAAATATGTAAATAAAGTGTCATGGCTTTGTCTTTTGTTATGATGATTAGTGGTATGCAATTGTATCATGGTTGATGGCGGGTGAGATGGCGATGTTTTATTTTGCTTCCGCTAATGAGTCGCGCTGGGACCGTTTTAAAAAAAAAAAAATGTGTCTATGAATCACAACGCTTCTTCTAAGAGATGCAATAAGGTGTAACGCTGGTGCCTGTGGCGACCTAAGAAGGGTTTAGGGTGCCACACCTTAACAACCCCCATCTAACAAATGGGTTGCCTTAAGCAATGAGATTAAGGAAATCAAGGGCCCTCCTCGACTCCCAAGAAACTCGAAACTTTCACCCGATAACGAGTTAAACCGAATCACTTTACGATAGCAGTCCATCTTAGCTCATTGTTTGGTGAGTCAATCCATGCCAATTATCACATTGAAATCATACATGGCTAAGACTATCAAATCTATGTGGCACCCCTCGACGGCCCCCGATCCGCTAGGGTCACCACAGTTCGCTTTTCCTTTTTCTTTCCCAAACAACATGTCACTCTGATACCATTCTTAGTTGCAGCGGGTCCATACAACCATGGGGGTTTACATCTTTTATTAACGGTCCCTTGCGCAATTTACATAACAGAAGCATATCCAACAATTCCCTTCCCTACATTCAGAAATCGATGCACACCTACTAAACATTTATAAGTAAAAGCCGTACACTTTTATTCACTTAACCCAGATGGACATCATTCATCGGTACATCAAAATGCCGCAGTCTTCTATACTCGGCTATACTTCAAAAGATGACCGACATCTCCTCCCACAATCGTATGCTTAAGGTCCATCAACCAGTGTTGGCGTCCAAAGGTTCCCTCCTTTGCTATCCTTCTCCTCGCGGTCATATCCAACCGCTTAAACCATCTACTAATCTGAAATGTTGGTCCCCAAAAGGAGTGAGTACAACCACTTAGCAGGTAAAGGAATCCAATAACCACTCAATGCATCATGCAAGTCATACATGCATTGCAAGCATTACTTACCTTGAAACCATGCGTATACTATCATGCATCAATCTCATAATCATATATATGTCATTATCATCATGATATCATCACATCACACATGTCATCATCATCATGACATCATCATGCCTTACATGTCATCATGCCATATCATATATCATCATCATCATCATCATCATCATCATCATCATCAGGCATATCATCATGCCATATCATATATCATCATCATCATCATCATCATCATCATCATCATCATCAGGCATATCATCATGCCATATCATATATCATCATCATCATGCATATCATCATGCCATGAGTGATCATCATCATTTCACATCATATATTATCATCATCATCATGCACATCATCATGCATATCATCATGCATATCATCATGCCATGGGTGATCATCATCATTTCACATCACATATTATCATCATCATCATGCACATCATCATGCATATCATCATGCATCTCATACCATGGGTGATCACCATATCACATCACATATCATCATCATGCATATCATCATGTCATGAGTTTATTTTCATCTTTATCTTTAAATTTGATCACCACATCACCCATTTCTCAAATCATCAATTTCATCATCCCTTCGAGCAAAGACCTCCGACAGGGCTCCCAGCATTCAGCCTCCCAGGCCACTGGGCTTCCGGCCCCCACATTCCGGGCATCTCGCATCTCAACTAGCATCACGAGGCATTCCCTTCGGGTAGAAACCTCCGACAGGGCTTCCGGCATTTACCCTTCTAGCCAGGCATCTCGCACCCCAATCCTGGCATCGCGAGGCATTTCCCTGGGCACAAACCTCCAGGGCTTCCGGAATTATGTACCGACATACCACCAGGCCTCCCGGAATTACGTGCACCGTATACCACTGGCATCCCGACACTCCAGGGCCATCCGACAATGCATCTCTATACATTCCGGGCATTATCCTCCACCACAACCACTTCCTCATTTACCATTATCCACATTTACCATTTCTTTATCTCAATTTAACATGGCAATTGGCATGGCATCAAACAAATCATACTTGGCATGGAATTCACACTTGCATCTCAATTCAATGTCATATGCATACCAAGACTTTATCACATATACATCTCAATTCATCACATATACCAAGACTCTATCACACATATGCCACATAAATTAAATTGAATCCATGGCCAAATAAAAATCTATTTTATTTTATTTCATTTTTTTTATTATTTTATTTATTTATTATTTATTATTTATTTTATTATTTAATATCAATAAATTCCCAAAATTATCAAAATTCAAGAAATTATTAAACAAACCCATAAGATGATAATTACTTGCAAAATTCATGGCCAAATTGAATTTTTACTAAATCTCACAATTTTCCCAAAACATCCTATTATTCTCGGATTAAACCAGAATGCACGGTTTCCGAATAAATTCAACTAAAATATCCATATGGCCTCCAAAAATTATGAAATTTTACTGGGTTATAGCCAAGAAATTTCCGTACAACTTTCATGAAGAACTCCAAGTCAGATTCCTTGTATATTATTTTATTGAACCTCACGAAGCTTCTAGACCCATTACCGCATCGTCCAGTATACACGTCTCCGAAATATTGAGATTCAGCCTACCAATTCTCTTTCGTTTTCTCTGAAATTTGGATATGTTATGCATCAAGATATCCTCTACAATTTTCGTGAAGAGATCTAGGTCAAATAACCAAATTATGGTCACCATTTAGGTCCTTGAAGTCTCGGGTGTCTCGGAACACATCACCAGAATCATTGTCTCCAAGATCTAGCCGATTTACTAGGCTATACTTGTTCATTTCTCTTCAAATTTGAGTATGTTTTAGTTTAAGATGTCTCCTACAACTTTCATGAAGACATCGCAGTGAGATCTTCAACAAAAACCAACATGCAATCAAGAATCCAGCAAGAGGTCAGTAAAAACTTTCCAGATCTGAGGTCTCCGTAGGATGAGACTTTAACCCCTCAAATATCCATCATTTTCCACGAAATTTTAGTATGTTGTAGTTCAAAATGTTAGCTACAACTTTCATGAAAAAATCAAAGCCAAAATCGGACTCCAAACATGCATGCAAGCTCACACAACATTCTGACTCCAACCGTTCGAACGAAAACAGCCACACCACTTCAAGATCAAGCTATCCATACTTCGGTCTTCCTCTTCCGATCACCCAAATTCGACACTATATCAACCATACATGCAACAAACACACATGCAAGAGAGCAAAGGACCCCCAACTTGCCTCTAGACCACACGAACGGCGGCACACCGGCGACGGACGAACGGCGTGCGGGCGGCGACGGCCAAGCTCCTTCCTTTCTCTCTTCCTCTCTTCCTCTCTTTCTCTCTTTCTCTCCTCTCTCTCCCTTTGGCCGAATCCTCCACCAGCCACTCTCTCTCTCTCCCTCTCTCTCTCTCTTTTTGGATGCTTATATATTGCATGCTTCCTTCTCTTGCATGGGGGACACTTGTCCTTAAGAAGGAGACAAGTGTCTCCCTTGCCGAAGACACTTGGTAGCCATGCGGCTACCCCTCCATGCGACAATGGGCCGGGCTTATGGCCCACTTTAGGCCCATCTCACTTGGGCCTAAAGCCCAAACTTAAATGGCCCAAATTTATTTTATTTTATTTTTTATAATATATCTTAATCATTATTTAAATAAATATTTAATTGCATAAATAATAAGGTCATTAAACTTATAATCACAAATCCATAAATTCCAATTTATGATGCACATGGCCAATGATATAATTTTCTTTCCTATCACATAATTATCCCTTAAAAGCTTGGCCATATATCTTATTGCAAATTATGGATTAAATGGCCATAAAATAACTTAATGGTACTTCCATCACCTATTCATAGAATTTAATGTAACTAAAGGTCATTATGAATTTTGGGATGCCACAATTCTCCCCTCCTTAGGGAATTTCATCCTCGAAATTAGACATTTCCTATGTCTCTCGAAATAGGTGAGAGTACCTTTCTCTCATTTCATTTACACTCTCCCATGTGGCTTCCTCCACATCATGATATCGCCATAATACCTTAACCAATGGAATTTTCTTGGTCCTGAGAATTTGTTCCTTCCGATCCAATATCAGCACAGGCTCCTTAATGTACCTCACTTTCTCATCTATTTTGATGGCTTCATGATCGAGTATTTGTCCTGGATCGGGCTGATACTTCCCTAAAGTTAAGGATGCAAGCTCTTAACATATCTTAATTTATCTCAACGCCATAAACAGTTTTAAAACAATAACCACATCTGAAATTTCTTTTGAACGCTTGAAAATCTTCCTTCATGAAATCAAACAATACAAACTGAAGTTTTCAAAAGCATTCCACAACAACAACAAGCTTTGAAATCATATGTCATTTCCATGTCAAAACGTTTTCAAATCACCAATGTGGAAAATCCTTTGAGTTCTTGAAAATCCCACTTCATGATATCAAATATTGCAAAATAGGGATTTCAAAGACACAGCAGTATAACAATGATAGTCCTTGAAAATAGATAAATCTCATATCGTTGAAACCAATTCACAAAATCAAAGCATGATGCCAATTCCATAAAATCCATGATCACGTTTAAATTTCAAATGTTTTTCGAAATCCACATGTAAAGCCTTGAGTTGCACTTGCATCACGGTGTGAAATAAATACTTTATCAAAACCCTTAGTAAATTTAAATCGGTACATTGGCAAAATTCCAATCTCAATCCCAACTCCAATGGGTTGGAATGTTTTCCAATAAAAAGTTCAGAATTCTTTGAAATAGGAAACAATTCTTAAAACATTTGGGCACGGTGTCACAGTATTCATAAATTTTGATGAAATTCAAGAGATTTTCTAAAATAGTTCACAATCAAAATCTTTTAATAATTCCATCCACCTCCTCTCGTCTCATATTCGATTCCTTTTGTGAAAACATCTATTTCAAGCTCTATCCTAAATGCAACTATCAATCAAATTCGAATTTAAAGAATTCCACCTTCTCGACTCAATCGAACACACCATTTAGCCGAATTATTCCTATACCTTTATCACCACCAATTCAAGCCTAAAACCATCAAAATCAACACCACCAATAACTCATTTGGTTCAGTCCAACAAAAACATTCACTATGCATTCACCGCAACATAGATTCAAGCCTAAAATATAATACCATTCATTCGCTTCAAATATTTATAGTCCACCAAGACTTATTTAATTCAAAGATCGACAATCCACCCAAAATAAAACTTGTCTAGTTTCCACCGAATATATCTCAGATCTCATCCTAAATGATCATCACTTGGACTAATCACTCATCAAATCCACAACTTGAACTTTCACCATTTCACCTTGGAAAGACTATAACCACAAATGATCATATTCACTAATTCCACCAAACCTTTTCAAACTGAGATCATCACCTAAAATTAAAAGTTGATCATCATCTATTAAACCTATTATTCCAATATATAAACCACAAATAATTTCATGTCTCATATGACCACTCAAACTCATGACTTCCAAGGTCAATCTGTACATACTAAATACCTCCATGTAACGCATCAAGACTTCCAATGAGATCCTCTAATAGGAAGCCACTACTTAGCTCAAATGATCATAACTTAATCTCCAAATTCATAACTCACTCTCCATAATCCACTTCTCAAGCCTTGCTTGCAGCACTACGCTTAGATGCTACGCATGTCTTCGTGTCCTTTAGAATATATCGGGATATCATCAATGAAGACAATCACAATTTGATCCAAATAAGGCTTAAGTATCCTACTCATTAAATCCATGAATGCAGCTAAGGCATTCGTCAATCCAAATAGCATAACTAGGAACTCGTAGTGTCCATAGCGAGTCCCAAACACGGTCTTAGGAATGTCCTCATTCTTAATTCTTAACTGATGGTATCCCGACCTCAAGTCAATCTTAGAGAAGACCGAACTTCCTTGCAGTTGGTCAAATAGGTCATCAATTCTAGGTAAGGGATACTTATTCTAGACATTTACATGATTCAATTGCCTATTATCAATGCACAAATGCATCGACCCATCCTTCTCTCTTTTTTTTTTTTTTTTTTTTTCACAAACAAGAGTTCTACAAGCTTAACCATGCTTTCGTTGCGCCACTCGATAAAATTATCCTAAACACTACATTTCCAGTTCAGTTCATAGTTCGGTTCACTCCGCCCCCTTTTGCCATTCTAGAAGCTCGCCAGAGCCGCTCCTTGTTCAGGTCCTCGACCTCGGCGTCCACTCCTCGCTCTCATCAAACCGGACGTTACAAGTACACCAGCTTTTGCCCGGTTCGAACCCAAACTACACATCTACTGAAGGGTCTCGTTTCAATAGGGATTAACTTACAAAGATATTATCCGCTTTGGCTTATCCCATTCTTAGCCTCACGGTTTTATCCTTAGCACACAAGTAAGTACTATCTTAGGAGATCATTCATCCTAGTCCATTGCTTACGGAGCTAGTCCATTCCTACGATGACGTCAAAGTCATACATAACTATCACTATCAAGTCCATTTCCAGATCTCATTCCCCTAGAGTTATCTCACTCATCTCACATGCCAACGTAGATAACAGCATATCTTTCAGCAATGTAGAAATACGAAGAGGCATATCTAGAGATTTGTTCCTACTCCTCACAATCATCTATATTTTTCGGACATAAATGAATGCGTGTCACTCATATCAAATAACGCATATACCTTTTTATCCCTCTATCGAAATCATACCTGAGATAACACTTTTGGAAGCTCTTGCTTCCTCTTGAGTGACCGTATACACCCTTCCTTGTGGTGGTGGCCTCTGTGGATTCCTTGGTAGGTTTGGTCCACCAGTACTTTGTTGTACCTGTCGCACCGAGCTAATATTCGGCTGCAACATCTTTTGTGGACAATGTTTCTTAAAGTGTCCTATTTGCCCACATCCATTACATCTCAGTTGGCTATTACAAGGTCCTGGCCCATGCCTCCCATCACACTTTCGACAAATATCAGGCGGATAGGTGCCTTCCCAAAAGTCGGGCCACTCCGAGCTCTTCTAAAATTTCCAAAGTTACTCTTTTTCTTAGATTCCCAAGTCGGACCTTGACCAAGATAGGGTGTCTTGCCCCTTCAAACATCATTAAAGATCATCTGCCTCTTAGATTCCGATTGCTCTCTTACTAACTCTTGCTCTACCAACTGTGCCCTCTCATAAATTTCATTATAATCCCTTATATTCAGAGGCACCAGTTGTTTCCTATTATCAGTCCTCAACCCTTTCAAAAATCTTTTAGCCTTTTCCTCTCGATCCTCAACCAACCTAGGAGCATACCTAGACAATTCAGAAAATTTTGCCTCATACTAGTCTACCGTCAACTCCCTTTGTTCTAACTGAACAAATTCAGTGATCTTCCTATCCTTGACACAATCAGAGAAATGCTTCCTATTAAAAGCCCTAACAATTCTTCCCAGTTCACATCAGTACCTGGTGGAAAGATTGTATCATTCGAAGCTCTCCACCAAAACTTTGCATTTCCCTCCAGCTGGTACTCTGCCAAAACTACTTTCTCAACATCACTACAGTCCAACAACCAGAAATTTCGTTCCATTCCATCAATCCATTGTTCCGCCTCCTCAGGACTTCCCATCCCACTAAACTTAAGTGGTTTCAACTTTAGGAATTGTTCCACCAGTCCCTAAGGGCAACGTTCCACTCCAGGTTGTTGCTGCGCTTGTCTTTCCATCAGATTTCCAATATTGGCCAATGCCTACAGGATATCTCCCATTCGGGGTTCAGCTCTTGCAGCAGAGGCTTCAGCCCTCGATGGATGAGCACTTCCAGCTCGTACCATGACTTTCCTGTAATTTCCAAGCATTGCCTCAAGAATAATCTGAGACTCACTATCTCCATTCAAAGCGACTCTACTACTACATAAGTAACATATACATGTTATTGGTACCTAAAGACAACTCAAAATTAACCACTAGGGATCTACGAGTGAGTTCTCATCACCCGTTATTCAATCATCTCGTTTTATATCCTATGGTGTGCATCTTTCTATCCTCATTTCCATCTGAGGCACCTTATCACTCCAAATAAACCATAGCTCTGATACCAACAAAGGATGTGGCACCCCTCGACGGCCCCCGATCCGCTAGGGTCACCCACAGTTCGCTTTTCCTTTTTCTTTCCCAAACAACATGTCACTCTGATACCATTCTTAGTTGCAGCGGGTCCATACAACCATGGGGGTTCACATCTTTTATTAACGGTCCCTTGCGCAATTTACATAACGGAAGCATATCCAACAATTCCCTTCCCTACATTCGAAATCGATGCACACCTACTAAACATTTATAAGTAAAAGCCGTACACTTTTATTCACTTAACCAGATGGACATCATTCATCGGTACATCAAAATGCCGCAGTCTTCTATACTCGGCTATACTTCAAAAGATGACCGACATCTCCTCCCACAATCGTATGCTTAAGATCCATCAACTAGTGTCGGCGTCCAAAGGTTCCCTCCTTTGCTATCCTTCTCCTCGTGGTCATATCCAACCGCTTAAACCATCTACTAATCTGAAATGTTGGTCCCCAAAAGGGGTGAGTACAACCACTCAGCAGGTAAAGGAATCCAATAACCACTCAATGCATCATGCAAGTCATACATGCATTGCAAGCATTACTTACCTTGAAACCATGCGTATACTATCATGCATCAATCTCATAATCATATATATGTCATTATCATCATGATATCATCACATCATGCATGTCATCATCATCATGACATCATCATGCCTTACATGTCATCATGCCATATCATGTATCAACATCATCATCATCATCATCATCATCATCATCATCATCAGGCATATTATCATGCCATATCATATATCATTATCATCATGCATATCATCATGCCATGGGTGATCATCATCATTTCACATCATATATTATCATCATCATCACGCACATCATCATGCATATCATCATGCATATCATCATGCCATGGGTGATCATCATCATTTCACATCACATATTATCATCATCATCATGCACATCATCATGCATATCATCATGCATTTCATCATACCATATCATATATCATCATCATCATGCATATCATCATGCATCTCATACCATGGGTGATCACCATATCACATCACATATCATCATCATGCATATCATCATGTCATGAGTTTATTTTCATCTTTATCTTTAAATTTGATCACCACATCACCCATTTCTCAAATCATCAATTTCATCATCCCTTCGGGCAAAGACCTCCGACAGGGCTCCCAGCATTCAGCCTCCCAGGCCACCGGGCTTCCGGCCCCCCACATTCCGGGCATCTCGCATCTCAACTAGCATCACGAGGCATTCCCTTCGGGCAAAAACCTCCGACGGGGCTTCCGGCCTTTACCCTTCTAGCCAGGCATCTCGCACCCCAATCCTGGGATCGCGAGGCATTTCCCTGGGCACAAACCTCCAGGGCTTCCGGAATTATGTACCGACATACCACCAGGCCTCCCCTGGAATTACGTGCCGTATACCATCGGGCATCCCGACACTCCCGGGGCCATCCGACAATGCATCTCTATACATTCCGGGCATTATCCTCCACCACAACCACTTCCTCATTTACCATTATCCACATTTACCATTTCTTTATCTCAATTTAACATGGCAATTGGCATGGTATCAAACAAATCATACTTGGCATGGAATTCACACTTGCATCTCAATTCAATGTCATATGCATACCAAGACTTTATCACATATACATCTCAATTCATCACATATACCAAGACTCTATCACACATATGCCACATAAATTAAATTGAATCCATGGCCAAATAAAAATCTATTTTATTTTATTTCATTTTTTTATTATTTTATTTATTATTTATTTATTATTTATTTTATTATTTAATATCAATAAATTCCCAAAATTATCAAAATTCAATAAATTATTAAACAAACCCATAGGATGATAATTACTTGCAAAATTCATGGCCAAATTGAATTTTTACTAAATCTCACAATTTTCCCAAAACATCCTATTATTCTCGGATTAAACCAGAATGCACGGTTTCCGAATAAATTCAACTAAAATATCCATATGGCCTCCAAAAATTATGAAATTTTACTGGCTTATAGCCAAGACATTTTTGTACAACTTTCATGAAGAACTCCAAGTCAGATTCCTTGTATATTATTTTATTGAACCTCACGAAGCTTCTGGACCCATTACCGCATCGTCCAGTATACACGTCTCCGAAATATTGAGATTTAACCTACCTATTCTCTTTCGTTTTCTCTGAAATTTGGATATGTTATGTATCAAGATATCCTCTACAATTTTCTTGAAGAGATCTAGGTCAAATAACCAAAGTATGGTCACCATTTAGGTCCTTGAATTCTCGGGTGTCTCGGAACACATCACCAGAATCATCGTCTCCAAGATCTAGCCGATTTACTAGGCTATACTTGTTCATTTCTCTTCAAATTTGAGTATGTTGTAGTTTAAGATGTCTCCCTACAACTTTCATGAATACATCGAAGTGATATCTTCAACAAAAACCAACATGCAATCAAGAATCCAGCAAGAGGTCAGTAAAAACTTTTCAGATCTGAGGTCTCCGTAGGATGAGACTTTAACCCCCAAAATCTCCATCATTTTCCACGAAATTTTATTATGTTGTAGTTCAGGATGTTAGCTACAACTTTCATGAAGAAATAGAAGCCAAAATCTGACTCCAAACATGCATACAAGCTCACACAACATTCTGACTCCAACCGTTCGAACGAAAACAGCCACACCACTTCAAGATCAAGCTATCCATACTTCGGTTTTCCTCTTCCGATCACCCAAATTCGACACTATATCAACCATA
>CM024519.1:10129909-10132409 GCA_014182375.1 Eucalyptus virginea
TTGCTCCACATATAGTTCCTTTAACCACATTTTCTAAACGAACCAGAGCCAATCCGAATTGATCTTGTAAGAGATCCGCTACAGAACGAATACGCTTATTTTTCAAATGATTCATATCGTCAAGTGTACCCATTCCGAATTTCATTCCAATCAAATGATCCGCAGCTGCCAATATATCTCGCGGTAACAAAAATGTATTGTTCTGAGGTATATCAAGATTTAGTCTCCGATTCATATTTCGTCGACCAATCCTTCCTAATTCACATCTTTGTTGAAAGAATTTTTTTTGTAATTCCTTACATAAGGATTCAGAAAATACCGGATCTCCGCCTACACAAGCAAATTGTTGATAAAACTCCAAAATGGCATTTTCTTTTGACCCAATTTTTTTTTTCTCTTTATCATTCAGGAAAGACAAGAAAATCTCAGGATAGCAAACATTCTCTAGAATTTCTCTTAGATTCGAACCCATAGCTGATGATAGAACTAGAATAGATATTTTCTGTTTCCTACTCACACGAGCCCATATCCTTGCTTTTCGATCAATCTCTAATTCTAATCTTCCTCCCCAATCTGATATTATGGTCCCGGTATAGACCGAAATTCCGTTATGGTCCAATTCTGACCGGTAATAGATACCGGGACTTTGCAATATTTGATTGATCACAATTCTGTATATTCCATTTACTATAGAAGTTCCCAGGGAATTCATTAAAGGAATGTTTCCAATAAAAAGAGTTTGTTCTTGCATATCCCTACTGGTTTTCCAAATTAATCCCGCGGATACATATAATTCAGAAGAATATGTGAGTGATTCATATACAGCATCTCTTTCTTTTATCAAAGGTTCTACCAATTGATATGTTTCCACAAATAATTGAAATTCAATTTCTTGATCTGTATCTTCAATTTTTGGAAACTTATAAAGTTCTTCTGTTAAGCCCTGATCAATGAATCTACAAAATCCTTCAAATTGTATCTGATTAAACCCAGGTATTGTAGACATTCCCTCATTTCCATCCCCGAGCATTTTGAATTTCCCTTTTCTCAAAAAATTCCATTATTGACCCATTCTTCATCAAATCATATGGATTGATTTAGCAATGATGGAATTTCTATTTTGTTTACTGAATCGCATGAAATTTTACTCACCCCGTATATGGAATGTATGAAATGCATATGAACGGAGGAATAAAGACAATTTTATATTCAAATTGGAATTTGGAACAGATAGAAAATCGAAAGGAATTAATAAATGCCACTTAGGCTTATGGAGTTTTGGATAGAATATAAAAAAAAAGTGATTCCATTTCTACCATTATTATGATATTACATACTCTAATCCATTGGGTACCAGAAAAAGAAATGGATTCGGATTTCATCTGTTCGATGATATAAAGACATTATAATCATCAAAAATATAGAGTTGATATTTTTTTAGCACTTAACTTTTTCATGGATTCTATTGTTCAACAAATGATTCGCATAAAAGAGAGATACTTTTATTTTACCTTTTTTTCTTTTTTTAGTAGAATACGATTGAAGGGCGTAACATAGTAATAAAGTTTGTATTTATTAACCATGTGTAGATAGCTATCTATGTTTCCTCCTTTATTTAAGTTCTATTCGGGACAGCGCGTGCTATGCTATATCAAAATTTCCATTTTCTATTCCATCTATTGAATGAAAAATTGAAGCACTACAATTTACTAATAATTCTCTATAGTCATCATATATAGATATGATATCCAATTAGATATTTGTATAACAATTTATGTTCTGGGGTTTACATATACTTCTATTTGCTGTTATAATGGAAATTGGAAAGGATTTTTTTTTATGGAAAAGAATCAATACTGATTAGTTATGTATCAATTTGGATTTTCTTATATAATTAGAATTAGGATTAAGAAAAGACAATTTTGGATTCAAATCCAAGAATCGTTCATGAATTTACAGTCCCATTTAATAGTTAATGGTTCCAATTTGTCCTAAATTTTGGCTTTTGGGACTGAAAAACCACATTTGGTTTTTCAATTTTTCAATATCAATATAAAAAAGAGAGGGAAAATTTTTAGATATTTCGTTTTTGAGATACTATACATACAACCGAAGGGATGGATCCAATCCAAAAAACGAAGGATTTTTTTCTTTTCGGGCAGGGGTTAAATTTAAGAAAACGGGATTCAAGATGCAAGTCCAATAAAAAAAGAAGTTTCGGAATCCCCCACTCGACGCAAACAAAGGGAGACTTTTTTCATCTATTTTGTAGGGTATCATACATTTTGGCGGCATGGCCGAGCGGTAAGGCGGGGGACTGCAAATCCTTTTTCCCCAGTTCAAATCCGGGTGTCGCCTGATCAAGAAAAAACTCGAAATCTCTTATTTCGTTTTGCTGATATAACTCGCTGAATTTTTCCCCAGCAGAAGCAAACAAAGTAAAAGGACTCTTGAGACTTGCTTGCTTGGTTCGAAACATCTGGAAGTTTGGCTCTCGAAA
>CM024519.1:10159909-10309909 GCA_014182375.1 Eucalyptus virginea
ATAATGTTCCTCACCAACGATTCGAGGTTGGAGCATAGTTGACGTTGAATCTAAAGGATCTACTGCTGGATAGATACCTTTAGCAGCTAATCCTCTTGATAGTACGGTCGTAGCATCTAAATGTGCAAATGTCGTGGCAGGAGCAGGGTCGGTTAAATCGTCCGCAGGTACATAAACTGCTTGAATAGAAGTTATGGATCCCTCTTTGGTAGAAGTAATTCTTTCTTGTAAAGTACCCATTTCGGTACTAAGGGTAGGTTCCAATTAAGGTTTAAAAGTAGTTTTGGACATATCTATTAATTTGAGGTTTTCGGTAGTATTAACCCTTAAAGATTTCATTGTTTTATTCCACCTCACATTACTTTGACTTTTTATTTATTATATCTCCTTAGATTCTACAAAAATAATATATTTTCAATGTTTTAATAGTTAACATTATCCAAATTAACACTCATGAATGAAAATTTTTCCGAATGTATTAGCAAAAATGTCACCTTCTGACTTTTGTATGTGGAGATCTTGTGACACAGCAATCCACGATACATTAATGTGGTTTGCTTTTTTTTTAGGAGCCTATTATGTATGTGCACCATAATGGTTATTTTCCCAGCACTCCCCATACTATAAATGTCTAATCACCACATGTGATGGTCTGTTAGGCACCACCAAGAGCTTCATTTTTGTCTCAAATGCCTTACCTACCTCCAACTTTCGTTCTAAACTTTTGCATCTCCCACCTCAAACAGTCCTTTTGGAAATTTGCTTTTTATGATAAAGGTCTTTTGCTTCTTTCATCAACATATCCACCTGTTGTGGTCGCAAATTTTCCACGCTCGCTGGTTCAAGACTTTAGAAATTTTTCCATTGCTTTTCCACGTTTGTCAACCAATTCACAACTTCTATTCTCTGCTTCTTCAGAGATAGAGATGCAGCAAATTCTAACTCATTCTTTATGTCAACTTCTCTATTTTAGACTCGTTCTACCTTTCTTTTCAAAGCTCCATTATTTTCAAAGTTGCCAGTGTTTGGATGACTATAAATAGCTAATTGTGAATCAAGAATTCTACGTGTTAGATCCTAATGTAAGCATTCATCCTTTTCCCTAATTAACTAACATCAGGATACATAAGGATCGATTTAGATGAATTAACATGTACCTTGCGATGAGGATGGACTACTCACATCTATGTCCATCGGAGCTTGTGGGAACCATGTAATCAAAAACTGGTTATTCTGTGATGATGATTGATGGAATTCGAGTCGGCGGAAGGCAACTTACCTAATTCCGATGCGCAAACAGCAAATGGCCCCGGAACAAACGTTGAATTGCCGACAAAATCACGAACAACACTACCTCACGTTAGTCTGGATGCAATTACGAGGAAAACACCCGATTTCCACTGCGTAAATGCCGATTGTTCTTGCAAAAATGAAATAGAACGCCTTGATCTTCTTTGATGGAAATAGAGAGGAAATTTGGTGCAAATGAATGGCCAACCATTCCAACGGTTGTGTTCGAGAGGCTTTTATACGTCTCCCTTCGTACCCCTAAACTCTTTTACTTTACTCGTAACTTTATTTAATTGTTAGAGTCGCGTTTCTATTTTAAAGTCTACTGTTAAACAAACTCAGGTTAAACACTGTACTTTGCAAAAGTTTGTTTTCACACCTATTCACTCCCTATAGGTGTTCATACTAGCATTAACAAATTTAAGTGATGGAAAGTGGAGATATGACATTTCTAAAAATTTTGAGAACGCATGGCGCTAATTGACATCTTAAAGAAAAGGCAATTTTTTTTTTTTTAAATAAAAGGCAAAGACCACAAAAAAATAATAATAGGAAAATGGAACCGAAGAGAAGGAGGTGCATTTCCTCTCTCTTCAGGGAAGTGTTGAAGTGGTTGCTCAAGGGTAGTCGATGCTCATCAAGACCTCAGCATTGGTCCTCTATCTGTGTGTTAAAATAATAATTGAAGAAAAGGAGTATAAGGTAATATGGGTACTAAGCTGACAAGCCGGTTACAGGACATTGTGTGAATCACAAGCCGACTTAGGACAAACCCTTGCGAGTTTCACTATCTTATCCTAGGCGTGGGAGGCTATTATGTTTGTCAAAACAGGGGTGATAGCTATGCAATTCTTTATTCTTCTTTCGACAACAAAGGGCGAAAAGAAAACTTCCGGTCTATGTTTCCAAATATGATAAAATCACTAAACAAATCGAATATTCTAAATAGTCTAATGTTGAAACAGTTCAATCTAGGTCAAGTTGCTTTAATCCAAAAGAGCGAGCAAACATCGTAGAAGGCACAACATTTTCAATCGACGAGTTTATGCAATATCATGTTTGAAATCATTTCTAAACACAAACAGATTAAAAGGTGGTATTGCCCAAAATTTTCTATTTTCTTGTGGAGGCATCATTCTGGAAAGATCAATCATAATAATAAATTTTATAAATTTTCCTTTCAGTTCTAAGTTGGACAGGAAGCAAACTTTGCTAGTCCCCTAGTTTCTTAGGTATTCAGATCCATCGTTCTTTGGCTAACCGAAACGTCAACCAATTTTTTTTTCTTTTTTCGGCTAAAAAGTTTCTCACTAGGTTGAAATTGGACAATACTCATGCAAATTCCAAGAAGGCGATTTCATGTGAAGATCCGCAGCATCATTATCAATTGATATGAAGCTTAGGACATCTGAGTGATACATACCCATAAGACTTTGAAAGGAGGAATCCTGAGGCTACTATTACAATCTAAAGCGCAAACCATGATTGCCATATGAGGATCTAAAGAACAGATATCAACTTACTTTGCTAAAATCTTCAAGGGCCTCAATTGTTAACTTGTTGACCATTTGATATAAGTGGATACTTATTGTGGTCTAGATGTATGATTTTAGTTATTCGTCATCATGATTTCGACCATCGCCATGGAGCTTGTCGTCTCTTGGCATGATAAACCCAGGACAATAATCTCCACCACTTGGTCGCTGCCATGATATCCAGCCTCGCCTGATGGCGGCAGTCATCGATTGGCCTCTGCACACTTTTTCGGATTTGAATCACAGAGGCCGCCGCTGGCACGCTCTTTAGTAAATTCAAAACCATGTGCTCGACCGTTTTGGCCAAACAGCGCCCCAGTACACTCCGGCCCCTACCGTTTCTTTCGGATTCCCAAAAATCATCTCCCAATTTCTGAGGAAATGCGGGTCCAATTCGCAACCCGAATCCGATTCGCGAACCCGTTCCCGAACCCGAATCCGAGCCCGTTTCGATACGCGTCCCCGACCATCCTCCTCCTCCTCAAGCTCCCTCCTTCCCCCAGCCGGATCGCCGCCATCGTCCGCCGCGGCTCGGCGAAAATGGCGGAAACGGCCCGCTCCACCAATCCGAAGCGGCCCGTTTGCCCGTCCTGCTCCAAGCCGGCGCGCACGTGCCTCTGCACCTGGATCCGATCTCCGGGTCTCGACCACCCCGTCCGCGTCACCGTCCTCCAGCACAGCCTGGAGCGGAAGCACCCCTCAATTCCACCCGAATCTTGACGCTAGGGCTCAAGAACGTCGCCGTCGCCGCCGTTTCCGACGTCAACTCCGGCGCCGAGTTCTCGATCTCGCCGCTCGAGCAAGACTCCGAAATCGGCGCCAACGGATTGGTATCTGGAGTGGAGGTGGGAAACCCTAATTCGGTCGTCGAATCGAATGGAGCTTATTCTCCTGGGGATGATAGGGACTGCGGTTCGATTGCCCCGAACGGTGGGGAGGTTTCGGAGGATTCCCAGGTGCTGCAGAACTTGCGCGCTTGTGGAGTCTTGTCTAGAAGTACTAGCAAACCTGTTATCAGTTTTCGAATGGGCAAGAAGGGGATTATTGAATCGATAGACCATGTTTGGATGTCTCGAATTGGTCATCGAGGAGCTGATTTTTATGCCATATTAGATTGCCAGTCAGCTCATGACGTTCTGTCGAATGGATTTGTGGTTAGGAAATCGCAAAACCTTGTATCGAATTTGAGCTTGGAGCTTGAAGAATCTGAGGAATTCGTACTTGAGGTGCCGTATGGGTCGGTACTTCTGTTTCCAACCAAGAATGCGCTCAGCATTGATGAACTCAAGGCAGCTGAGTTCAAAGTCAGGAACTTGATCTTGCTGGACGGCACATGGAGGAAGGCGAAGAGTATGTACAGCGAGAATCCTTGGTTGAAGCTGTTGCCTCATCTGAAGTTGGATTTGGAGGTGATGAGCTTGTACAGAGAAGTTAGAAGTCAGCCTAAGGCTGGATGTTTGTCCACTCTCGAGAGTGCCATCTACGCGATGAAGGTGGTTGGGGGCAGTCCGGAGGGACTGGATCAACTGTTAGATGTTTTTGAGTCAATGGTCGATGATCAGAGACGATGTAAAGATGAAAGATTGGGTAAATCCACTTCAGGGTAAGCCTCTTCCAGCTTGCCCTGCCATAATGAGCTCTTGGGCAATTTTCTGTTCAAGTTCATATTGCACGATTGCATTGATCATTTGTGCCTGTTGAATTTGCATTCACTGAGGTCTCTGCTGTCCCCTGTCTTTTGCACTTCTCAAGGTTTTGCAGAATCTCATGCATCCCAATCGCCTGCCTTGGCATTTTTAAGCTCTTCACTAGTTCTGCAAAGACTTAAGAGCCTATAGGTCCTTTCCCTCTTAATTATTTCTAAGTTGAATCTGCCAAAGATGCGCTGATTTTCTGCACTGTGATTCTCTTATTTAACTTTGTGAATATTGACTACCAGCAAGCACACTGGGTTGAGTATCGAAATATATACTCAAGCATTTATGCTGTAATTCAATGGAATACTAGAGTATGACGTGCACCGATATATGTAATTACATCAAAGTTCAATGTGTTGACATGTCGGAATTCGGATAGATATTGCCATTTCTCAAATTACTCTATATTATTTAGCTTAGTTAATTACTTTCTACATGTTAGATTTCAAATAAAAGAGTAAAACAATATTCACTTTACGAAGAGAAAGTACGAAAGTATTTTGCTGTCACTCCATGTCAAGAATGATCACCTTTCAACTAATATAAATAATTTTACCTTCACTATTGCATGATTCAATCAATATAAATGAATCTCCTTGTCATAATTTGATGCTTTGTCATCACTGTTTGTTGAAATATCATGGTTTGTTAGGTAAAAAGCAAGAAAGAAGGAAAAACACAAAAATTAAATCAGATTCAAACCAACCCAAAGAAATTGGAAGAGCAAAAGAAATATTAGGCCTTTTTCTGTTCAAACAGCATTTGGTTTTATTAACATAGCAAGCGTTGATAGTTTCGGAGGGGCTAAGATAAGGAAAATTGCATGAATACTTTGGGCAGTCGAGCTCAATTTTTAAATTTGTAATGATGACATGCATATAGCTTCATATAAAATGAAAGCATACACCATTGGCAGAATGCACTTTGTTATGTTATCTGGAAGAGTTTCTAAAAGCACTGGCTTCTTTCTTGGGTTAATGGCGTTTCAACTTTTATCCACTAATGGGGATGTTTGATGTAGCTAAGTCCTGAAAAGCTGGCATAGTTGAAGTCCTGGATGGTCAAGGAAAGATCATTTATGTTTCTTAGGCACAATCCAAAGCAGTAGTCCTTGAGTAGGTACTGGCATGGGTCCCTGGTGTAATGATCGTCTGAACATAACTCCCAAGAGTACTGAGTGACCAAATAATGGATTGTAACAAGGATTTCAATCCTCGCAAATTCATTTCCTGGGCATATTGTTAGGAAATCCCTTATGATGTTTTGAAGATGACAAAATAAATCAAAGGCTACTAACATGTTTGATGGTTAAGTAATAGACCATGCAGATTATAGAACATGTAAAGGATATTGTCAAAGTGTGAAGACTCAAAGTCGAAGGCTGCCAGGACTCAAGACTCATATTGTAAAGTCTCAAGACTCAGATTATAAAGTCTCAAGACCCAGATTGTAAAGTCTCAAGACTCATATCGTAAAGTCTAAAGACTCGGACTTTACATCCAGATTCGATGAATCATAACTCAAGCCCAATCATACAACGGCTAGTGATCCGGTTTGGATTCCACATCAAGATTGATTTGATTGATTCAATCTAATTGATTGACGATTGGATCTTGAAGACAAGAACTTTCTACACGAAGAAGCTTTACTTATGGAAACCAAGATTTCGTTTGTATGGGCGATCGGAATCAATTTGGGATTCTACCTTTGTCACTCAACGGCTACCAAATCTTCTAGATACGAGCTGTCCAATTGGTATATTGGAAGACGATTCTCCGGGATGCTGTCCAACGGGTAGTTTGGAAGTGGAGGAGTATTTAAGGAGATGAAGGACCGATGAGCAAGCAAGAGACGGAGCGTAGAATTTATAATTCCAAAGTCGAGCGACTTTTGATGATATACTTGTCTCTCGAGAGCTTAAACGTTTGTGATCATGAGAGAAATACCAAGAGAGTGACTTAGTGAGATAGTGTGATCTACTACTAAGTGTTTGCACTCGAAGTTGTAATCTCTTGTTGATTGCATAGTGGAATCCAGCCAAGAAGGCTGTTATCGTGGGAGAGTGGACGTAGGCTTGGATTAAGCCGAACCACTATAATTTCTGTGTTCTTATTCTCTTCCCTAACTCCTTTATTTTGTTCATTCTAGCAATTTCAATTGGTATCGAGCCAAGTGCTCGGTTTATAAAAGTGTTTTTACTTTTGAGCTAAAGATTCTTTATGGCTAGTATGTTGGCACCAGGTCTTATGGAAGGGCAAAGCAACACAAGGCCACCATATTTTGATGGAAGAAAATACAAGCAGAATGGCCAGAAAAGAAAAAAAAAAAAAAAAAAAGAGAGAAGATGATGAGCAAGAAATTTTATGCTTGACGGAACATTCGGAATCCGAGTCGACTCGGACATTACGGACTCGAATCGGAGTCGACTCGAGCACGGACTCGAGAATCCGATGAGGAAATCGAGGGGAGAAATCAAATCCAAAAGAAAAAGGAAAGAATCGTGATCATCTCAAAAAGGCAACAAATTGAGGGGGAGCTTTGATCAATTATGGAAAGATCATTTTTGGATTGATCGTGATCATATTATGAATGGAAGGAAAGGTAAATGTGTCAGAATTTGTTCAAAAAAAAATCCGGTTAGTGCATCTTTTATTACCTTTTGTCATTAACAAATCTCTTAATGATATTATCATTTTATTATGACAAAAATGGTACGTGCAAGTTATGATGCATCCGTGATTTTCATTGGATATTTCCTGATATATATGATCGAAGTGAGCTATAATGCATATCTTTAATGTTCGATAAAAGCTGATTTTTGGAAATTGTGATTCATGCAAGATATTTGTTATCATTCTCTACGTGAATCCATTATTATCGCTTTTTGATTATGACAAAAAGGGGGAGAATATATGAATATGCACATGTGCTAATTGGTTTGATATTATTGCATAATATTGAGCTGTGATTATTTTCTATATATTGTTATGCTCAATCTATTTGCTATCTTCTGATATCCTTTGATTTAAAAGTATGTTTACAAATCTGCATATTCAGAGATTGTTTTGTCATCATCAAAAAGGGGAGATTGTTAGGGAAATCCCTTATGATGTTTTGAAGATGACAAAATAAATCAAAGGCTACTAACATGTTTGATGGTTAAGTAATAGACCATGCAGATTATAGAACATGTAAAGGATATTGTCAAAGTGTGAAGACTCAAAGTCTGAAGACTGCCAGACTCAAGACTCATATTGTAAAGTCTCAAGACTCAGATTATAAAGTCTCAAGACCCAGATTGTAAAGTCTCAAGACTCATATCGTAAAGTCTAAAGACTCAGACTTTACATCCAGATTCGATGAATCATAACTCAAGCCCAATCATACAACGGCTAGTGATCTGGTTTGGATTCCACATCAAGATTGATTTGATTGATTCAATCTAATTGATTGACGATTGGATCTTGAAGACAAGAACTTTCTACACGAAGAAGCTTTACTTATGGAAACCAAGATTTCGTTTGTATGGGCGATCGGAATCAATTTGGGATTCTACCTTTGTCACTCAACGGCTACCAAATCTTCTAGATACGAGCTGTCCAATTGGTATATTGGAAGACGATTCTCCGGGATGCTGTCCAACGGGTAGTTTGGAAGTGGAGGAGTATTTAAGGAGATGAAGGACCGATGAGCAAGCAAGAGACGGAGCGTAGAATTTATAATTCCAAAGTCTGAGCGACTTTTGATGATATACTTGTCTCTCGAGAGCTTAAACGTTTGTGATCATGAGAGAAATACCAAGAGAGTGACTTAGTGAGATAGTGTGATCTACTACTAAGTGTTTGCACTCGAAGTTGTAATCTCTTGTTGATTGCATAGTGGAATCCAGCCAAGAAGGCTGTTATCGTGGGAGAGTGGACGTAGGCTTGGATTAAGCCGAACCACTATAATTTCTGTGTTCTTATTCTCTTCCCTAACTCCTTTATTTTGTTCATACTAGCAATTTCACATATGCGAGGCCCTCCTCCAAAAGCAAGAAGCTGTAGGATGGTACCATCTTCTGGTTTTCAAATTTAGCAGTATCAAACTTTGATGGCTCCAGGAGTACGCTCTCATCATGTGTGTCATGCTTGATGCCTAGAAGATCTAAATTACATGTTAAGTTCCAAAGGTATATTAAGCGACTGGTTTCACAGATAGAGAGAATAAATAGCAGATAATTCAAGTATTTGAAGAGATAGGAAAAGTTACAAGCATCCTTACTTGCCAGCCTTTAGGAATAAGGTATCCTTGAAGGCTATCCTGAAGCTAGCACAAACAGGTGGAACCATCCTTGAAGTCTTGCTTTTTGCTATCTCTTCTTGTTCTGCAAAAGCGAAAGAGGCTTATGAATTGCAATAAGGGGGAAGAACATGCTTTTGAGCTTTGTTATTAAAGTTGACATCTGACTTCGGAAACTTGAATAATTTGTGTATTGATTTTTCTTACATTTGGTAAGTCATCCATTTTCCATCAGCAAAATAGATTCATTAATTAACAAATTCATCTTCATTTAGTTTTGTTTTCCTTCCTTTTTGGGCTGCAGGAATCCCTATGCAGATTTGGCAAATCTAAAAAGATGCCGGAAATAGAGGATGTGTACCTTGAAGAACAGCTTTTTAAACAGCGGGATTCTTTGATAGAAGACGCGGCATAAAAGTCATCAGAACAGGTATCATGTCGTGCAACCATGATTAGCATGATATTGTGCAAAAAATTTCCTCGTCAGTCACGACTTGTTTATTTTCTTCATCATGCCTACTTAACAGGCACATGATCAAGTCTTGATAAGGAGTGGCAATGCGCTGCTCTAGTTTTGCTTTCTTCTCCTGTACAAGGCTCCAAGCTCCTTCAACAGATCTTGGACCCTAGAGCTTGCACAGAGGCTCCTATTGAAGTGTGTGAATGGCAGCTTTACTGGTATCGACCACATTGCCTCTATCATTTCTTGAAAATTTTGCAAGAATTCTCTCTTTCAGATCTTTTCTCGACACCGAAGATAAAAGAGCATATAACGTCGAATGTAAGGTTTTTCATCAGGGGCCATGCCTAATTGCCTATAGGAAAAATCAAAACACTAGTGTCATTTACGCTTCTTTTGTTTATTGAAGAGATTATTTGCACTTTTAATCTATGCATTCATTCTCTTAGTCGATATATGCGGAGGCCATACAAGTGTGAATGCCAGTTATATGAGAGAATGAGTGCATACGCCATATGTATCTTAAACTTGTTATGTATTGGATATATCTCAAACAGATCAAGGCAACAGTGGGAGTTTTACAGAATATTGACATACCACAGCTCTTTCCATGTGCTGCCAGTGCAATTCGATGTTCTTTCTGATTTCTTCATCCATTTTCCCCACGCACTGCTTCTGGGATTCTGGTCAAAAGAACGACATCAGAGAGTCTCTCACATGTCTGTGATCTTGGCCTCTGACTTCGAATAGAATGCGGTCTCCCAGAATCGTGCGGATGGATGATGTTTGCTTGTTGGCAATCTTGCTGCTGTCTCCGCAGAATACAAGATTGTTTGCTGCTTGTCCATGAGTGTACACCATCCATCTTCCCAAGAGAATGAGCTTCAAGATTGGTCCATATTTCCTCACTCTTTATCGGAGCCATCTTTCTCCCGAATTTGTCCTCGTGGCTCGGAGCAGGCGAAGTCGAAAGGGGACGACGAGAGAGATAGAGGTGCGAAATGAATCTAGGCGGCTCAATTCTCGCCGTCGAGCTCAGAGATGGGCCACGGTGTCACCGGCAACATCCGGGTCAAAGGACAACTGCTACGGCTCGACAAAAGCATGGCAGAGAAAAAAAGGGATCGGTTTGTGAAGGCTTATGGTCGTTCGTGAAGAAGTAGAGGAAGTGGAAGGAGGTTAGTGCAAAAAATCCATTTTTCTCCTCTTTAATTCCAAAAAGCGGGCATGGATAGAGAGAGAGAGAGAGAGAGAGAGAGAAGGGGAGCCTGTGAAGAAAAAAAAAAAAAACCTTAAATTACTATTTTTGAAAATTTTAAAATTCAATTGAATTTTTGCAATAAATTTTGGAATTTAATTATACTTTCATGATAAGTTTTAGGACTATTTATTCATATTAATTTTTATTATTTTTAATTTGATAATTGCTTAATTGGTATTAAAAAAATTGTGAATTATGTTGGTGGGTTTGGATTGGCTATGTGTCATGTAAATTGTGTAGAAAATAATTGGGTCAATGTGAATTAAACGTGTGAATTTGAATTGAACCTATTTATAACTCATCCAAAATTAATCCAATCCACTCATTTGTCACGTCTATTTATATGTAATCATACATGCATCAACATCACGTAGAAGATATGAATCAAATGAACCTCCGTCATCGATGAGTCCAACTAAATATAAAAAGGAGAGCTAAGCTCATGGGCAAAGAAAAGCTTACTGACCATCTTTTTTTTTTTTTACTGATCATCTTTTTATGTGAAAGTTAAGGGCGTGCATGGAAACGCTCCAAAGAAACGTTTACGGAATACTTCTGTACGGATTTTGTTAGGGAACAAAAAAGAAGTAAACTCGTTTGGTTGCGTTTCTGTTCTTTTTTTTTTTTCCCGGAACGAAATAAGAACAAAAAAAAAAAAACACAAAAAAGTTGTTTCGAGAAAAGAAACACTTCTTCGAAGCCAAAAAGAACAAAAATTCTCTCTCCTCTTTTCTTCTTCTTTTCTTTTTCTTTTTTTCTTCTTTTTCTTTGGCCGGTCGCCGGCCTCGGCCATGGCCGGCGGCGGTCATCGAGGGCCGGCGACGCCGTCGAGGGTCGGCAACCTCGCTGGAGCGTCGCCGGCCTGGCGAGGCCTGCCGCCCCGTCGGCCGGTCGCCGGAGCCGGGGACCGGCCGAAAAAGAAAAATAAAAAAGAAAGGAAAAAATGAAAAATAAAATAAAAATGTTTAAAAAATTAAAAGAAACAAAAAAAGAATAAAATTTACCAAACGTGTTTCTATTCATTTTTTATTAGGAACAAACGTTACCAAACGCGTTCTTTTGTTCAAAAATTGTTCCCAGAACAGAAACACTTTTTTTTTTTTTTTTTTGTTCCTTGGAAAAAAAAAGAACAGAAATATTACCATTCGCACCCTAAGATTCCGTAACTACTTGCGCACATACTAATCTTAGGAAAACATGACAGTTCATCAAATTGCCACCAGGTTTTGTGGTATAGGAGAGTTGCTAATTTATCTTATAGGTCTCGCATAATATTTAGGGATAATCTTTTATTGGCCATTACTTACCCCATTCCTTACATATTGTGCACTTAAATTATTACCAATATGAGAACAATCAGCTGTTAATAAACTATGAATATGTTTATTCCTGCCAAGTAGATTGACAGCATAACCAGTAATGATACAAATGTATACATGATGAAGAAAGGATACAAACAGAGGTTCCTGCAACAAAAATGTTCTACTGAAAATCATCCAAAGAAGTCCACCTAGACATCTCACATGGCAATCCACGCGTCAATCTCTCCATCATACCAAGATAATATTGAGTCTTAGGATTAAGACCCATATCAAGTTTAGCCCATCCATGCCCCCAAGGAGCAAGGCTACTGCCAATACTACCACCACCATCAAAAGCAACTCTAGCAATGTTATCAGCCGGATCTTCCACTGGACGAGCGCCCCCATCAGCACCGTTGCCAGAACAATAAAACCAGCTCTATTACCAGCAACGGCAGGACCAACAACAGCCCCCACACCACCAGCCCCTCGCTGCCGTCCTGCTCATTCTCCACCTCCTGCACCTCTTGCTCCACTTAATGGTCACCAACATTGTTGTCGCCATCCTCAATATGGCCGTCACCATTGCCATTACCATCCAGAATGGGGACAACTACAGCGATCAATTCATCGTGTAATTCGACTTCTTGACCGCCCTCTTCTTCATTAGGTATGCTATTGCCATCTCCACCCTGAATGGGGACAATGATGGCAATCAATTCATCGTGTAATTCAACTTCTTGACCGCCCTCTTCTTCACTAGGTATGGTATTGCCATCTCCACCTTGAATGGGGACATTGACGAAGGTGAATTCATCATGTAATTCAACTTCTTCACTGCCCTCTTCTTCATTACGTATGGTAGACAGGGGAAATAGATCTATGGATTAGAAAAATAAAGAGGCATTACATCACGGTCTCATAATGATTGCCACACAATTCTACCAGAGGATCAACCTTTACAAGACTACTCCTCTGTACTTTTCTTAACTATCAAAAGACTAGTTCTCTGTACTTTACAAGCTTAAAAGCGAGAAAAACAAACACATAATCGCCAAATCTGACCTACAAAAGTGCATTAAACACATCATTGCCAGCCCTTACCTAGTTGACAAACTTTCTAAGCGAAACAATTGAATCTCAAGGAAATGAAGGACGTAAATTTTAACATAAGAATCAAACTCAGCTCAAACGTCTATGGGTGACCGTATATCACAGATGAAGAAGATGAAGAAGAGAAAATTACCAGATATAACCACAGCTTCAGCTTCAGGAATGATCGCGTCTTCACAATGGCGCGTAAAAACATTCCCCATGAGTGAATTGTTTTGTGAGAGAAATGCAGTGCCAAATGCTAAGGGGCGAGACAAGAGAGTTTTATAAGAAGTGAATGAAAAAAATGTGCTGGACAGGAGAGTTTTAAAAGAAGACAAGTGCGGCATGGAGGCTTTTCATGATAAAAGCCGCGTCACTTACAAAAATTTCCTGACTTCGTATAAAACATTTAAACGTTTTATACGAAGTCAAACGTTTTATACGAAGTCAGCCGCTACAAAACATTCCCGACTTCGTATGAAACGTTCTATAAGAAGCCACGTAATTAATTATAAAGCTCTCATGACCAGCACTTTTTCTTCCGAAAATGCTCTTTTTGAAGCCCTTTTGCCTCAGTTCTTATAAAACTCTCCTGTCTCCCCTTAGCTGCACAGGCACTGTTCCTGCCGAAATGCCCTTTTCGGAAGCACTTTCGCTTTCATTGACTTCCTATAAAAGTCTCCTGCCTCGCCCTTATAGAGGAAGCCACGTCACTTCTTACAAAACTTTTCCGACTTCGTATTAAACGTTTTATAAGAAGCCATATCACTATTTATAAAGCTCTTATGACCAGCACTTTTTTTTTCCCGAAAATTCCCTTTTTGGAAGTACTTTTACCTCAGTTCTTATAAGACTCCCCTCTTTCCCCACTTAGCTGCACAAGCACTTTTCCTTCCGAAAATGCCCTTTTCGGAAGCACCTTCGCTCCCATTCACTTCTTATAAAAGTCTCCCGTCTTGCCCTTTAGCGTTTGGTATCGCAATTTTTTTTTGGGAAAATTGTCAAAAAGTCCTAAGCCTATTGTACTTTTGCCAATTCAATCCTAAACCTTTTAATTTTGCCAATTCAGTTCTAAACATTTTCACTTCTTACCGATTCAATCCATCCGGTTAATTTTGACTGGAAAATGCGACGTGGACGCTGGCGGTGCCATGTAGGACCGCACGATGCGCGACGTTGACAATTTTTAATAACATTTTAATATATTTTTTAATTTTTATTATCTTTTTCTGTTTTTTCCCTCTTTTTTTGGCTTTCTTGGCCTTTTTGGTGGCCGACCACCGGCCACGGCCTGGCCGGCTGGCCTCGCCCGCCACGACGAGGCCCAACCAAGCGAGGAGGAGCCCCGGTGAGGGGAGCCCTCGCCCAGTGCGGCCCGACAAGGGTTGCTTGGGCGAGGCCGACCCTAACCTAGGCCAAGGTGGCCTCGTTGAGCATCGGCCGGGCAATGGTGATGCCAAGCAAGGCCGCGCCGGCCTGGGCGAGGGTCGGCCTCGCCGGATCCGGCGAGGGGAGCCCTCCCCCAAGCGAGCATTGGCTGGCCAAGGGCGAGGGCCAGCCTCTCTAGATCTAGTTTGTGTGAGGCCGACGCTCGCTTGGGTGAGGGCGAGCCCGGTGAGGCCACCACGGCCCGAGTGAGGGTCGGCCTCACCCGGGAGACCTTTGTCGGGTTGCGCGATCACCCAGAGACCTTTGTCGGGTTGCGCCTAGGCGAGGGCTCCTCACCGGCCGGGCCTCGCCGTGGCGAGGCGAGGCCCCAGCTTAGATCTGTGGCCAATGGCCGGCCACCAGAAAAAGCAAAGAAAAAGTCAAAAGAAAAGAAAGAAAAAAATGGAAAACAGAAAAAATTCAAAAAAATTCAAAAAATATTAAAATATTATTAAAATTTGTCAATGTCAATACCGGCAATCCTACGTGGTACCGTTGGTGTCCATGTCAGCATTTTCCGGCCAAAATTGGCCGACGGACTGAATCGGCAAGAAGTAAAAATGTTTAGGATTTAATTAGCAAAGTTAAAAGGTTTAAGACTAAATTGGCAAAAGTGCAATAACTTTAGGACTTTTTAGACAATTTTCCCCAATTTTCTCACAAAACAAGTCTGATGGGGGATGTTTTTGTGCACCATTGTGAAGACGCAATCCTTCTTGAAGCTATGATCATATCCGCCAATTTTCTCATCTTCATCTTCTTGATTTCCCTAGATGCTTGGTGAGAGAAATGTGATGCCAACGCCAAGAGGCGAGACAGGTAAGTTTTTTAAGAAGTGTGTGCAGCAGAATGGGAACGAGCAATTTTTCTTCCAAAAATGCCCCATTATTTTTTCCAAATTTCGATTTTGCTATTTTTCTTCCACAAATGCCCTGCAAGCAAGACAAAAAAGGGGACGTTCTTGGAAGAAAAAAAATGCAGTGTGTAGGTGAGAAAAAAATGAAAAGGTATAAATGTGAAATACGTCAGAAGCTGACTCGCATGCTTCTTATAAAACTCCCCTCTTTTTAGTGTAAAAATACCTAAACTGACCCGAAATTATTTGGGTCTTTTTGGTTTGGTTTTTATTTCAAATAGGATAATAGGTAAAAAAAGTGCACTTGAAATTTTAAAACTTGTCACGAAAGTTCAGTTGAGTTATAAACTTATAAAAAGTGTAATCAAGTATCTAAACTTGTCAAATTAGTGCACTCAAGTCCTTCCATTAACTCCATCTAGCTTAGTTAAAGGAAAATGCAGATGTGACTTTTTAAATGTTTTCTCTCTCCTACATGGTGATAATGTGACTAAAACATGAAACATAAGGCTTAAATAACGTCATTTTGATCCAAATATGCTTTTTTATACAAATTCTATTTAAATTAAATAAAAAAATAAGCTAAATTAAAAGAAGAAGAAGAAGAAGAAAGAAGTTGGAAACCAATGGCGAGAATGGCGAGGCTTGCTGCAAGCCCTTGCCGCCGCCTCACCATTGCTAGGAAGGGCCGGCAATGGTGGGGGAATGGTTGGCAAGGGTGTTGGGCCTTGGCTTGGGGTCGACGACTCTCGCCAATCACGTCTAGGGGCTCGTTGATTGCAGGCAAGGGCCTGTTAGCCCTTGACTATTCTAGGCAAGGATCATCGGCCCTCACCACGAGGTTTCGGCACTCACCAATGGCGGCCCTTGGCCAAAAGTGAGTGAGGGCCGGCGACCCTTGCTCGATCTAGATTTCTCGGTCAAGAAAAAAAACTAGAGTTGACTTTTTAGTTTGATCAAAAACTTGTTGAAATTGCATAGACATGTAGAATTAGGCCTTTACATTCCAAATGTTTATAAAATGGTTTGATTTTTTTTTTTCGGTTGAACTGAGGAATTTGACCCTTATAAAATGGTGTTGTATTAGTGTACGTCATATCAATATTTTCAATCTCTCAAATCGAATGGAACTGACGAAGTATTTGATTGCACTAAGAAAAAAATGTAGCACGTCTAATGTACTCATCATTTCTTTTTCCTCTTTTTATTTTTTTTTGTGTGTTCTAGCTTGTGTTTGCTGATGTGGTGCTTTTTTGGCTCCATATCAACATTGGTTTTGATGAATAGATGTCCTTCGTACACAAATGTTTATAACTCGAATGCACTCCGAAGAGGACATCTAGATTAAGCAACGTTGTCGAATTGCTTACGGGCTTGTCCATTGTTGGGTCTTATCATGGCAGGGGAATGTCCATCTTATTTTTCAAACGCGAAAAAAAAAAAAAAAAAAAAAAAAAAAAAAAGTTAAAATATTCGAAAGCAAAATTTTATTGAGATGCGTATCAGCAAGCGATGCAGCCACGCGCGCGATCGACTGCGCCCCTACTCCGTGTAACAGAATCGGACGCATGAATGTTGAGTGTCAATAGCCCAATTCGCCAACCAATCCACCGCATGTTATGGGCTAAAAATCAGGGAAAGTTCACTCAAGGAGGCTCGGCCGTGGACACAGAAGAGCTGGGCTTTCAAGTCTCTTTGCTCTTCTCCAGTGCATTTCTCCATCTGGAGGATGTAATAGTCCTTTAATTTAAGACTTTGAACTTCTCAAAAGTGAATCTTGGATCCATTCAAGTGCGGTGGTGGGAATGAACGTTAAGGATCATAAAAAAATTCTTATTATAAATGTTGAAATAATCTCGTCGGAAGAATTGAATTGTCATGTCAGGAGTATTGTTAGCATTTGGATCATGTCAAGAATTTACTGAAAAAAAAAAAAAAAAAAGAGAGAATAGATTTGGATACGTAGAGGAGGGGACCACCATTGTCGGGCTGGGATTTGATATGAGTCAAAGAGGTTAACGTTCTTTCTTTGCATTAGATTTCGGTGGTAATTTGATATAAGCTGGATCGATCATTAGATGTGTTCGAGCCCGTGGTAGATGGTCAAAGACGATGTAAAGATGAAAGATTGGGTAAATCTCCTTTCGGGTAAGCCTCTTCCTGTCTGTCTGCCATGACAAGCCCTTGGGCAAATTTTTGATCAAGTTCTTATCACATGATTGCGTTGATTATGTGTGAAATGATATTTTATTCCTATTGAACTTGCATTCATTGAGGCCTCTAATGTACTCCGCCATTTGGACTTACGAATGTTTTCAATATCTCAAGCATTATAATTACCTCCATTAACGTTTTTTGCACTTCCTCTTTCTAATCCTTTTGGTTAAGTAAACATGAGCACTTACAATATAACATTCCTTTTGCAACAACGTATGGCACATGAAAAAAGTCATCTGCAACTTCAAATTTGCAGGAAAGCATGCTCAAGCTATCAATGACCGCGGTTTGAGGATGAGCTTGGTTTTGGGCATCGGTTATTTAGTAAATTTAAGTTCTTTCTTTCCATATTGATCAAATTTATTTAACTGAGCCAAAAGTATAGATTGGAAGAGTTATGGTAGTGGCCAAGAAAAATTCCACTCTCTCTCTTAAAGGACTATAGAAGAAGGTGGGATGGGACACTCCTGAGGAACTTGAGGACAAACCATATGAGCCCAAAGTATTTATGCTCCCACAGGGTAAAATCATCCCTGGAGAAACTTCTAATTGCCGATCCCTACACTAAAAGATTAAAATATTTTTAGGTTACCTCTAAAAATTTTAACTTTTATTCACCGTTAAATCAATACTAATTTAAAACCTTTTTTTTTTTTTTTTAAGTTTTTTATGCTATAAAAAAATTAGAACATTAATATCACTATAGTAGATATATTTTAAGATTTTTTTAGTGGAATTACTACAAAATATAAAAATGCAGAATATTTTCAGCTCCGATTATGCTTTAATGTTTCATTTACTTGGCCAGGCACACTAACTAGTTAATTACCAAGCGTCCAAGGACGATCAAAACGAATCGCTCCTCTCCCCTCTACAATTATCATATCACACTTTTGATAGTTTGATACATGATCCGGGTCACCAGGGAGACCCGCCCCAATTTCCATAGCTTCTCGGCAGCTCTCTTGGCCCACCCTCAACGCCCTTCGCCGCCCAATGGCTCGTCGGCGGCGGCGCTTCTCCCTCCAACGGCACTCTGGCGTGGAAAAGAGCTTGCTTCTACGAGAACACCGCTTGGTTGGAGTTCCACAACGAGACCGGGAGCGAGTTCGGGGGAGGCACGCTTCGCATCAAGGTTCGTCCTTTAGTTCCATCGCGTCGCTTTGGCTTCGTCTCTATTTGGTTTCGAGTGCGATTCTGGAAGATGAGGTTTTCTGTTAGGTACGGTTGAATGGATGGGATTGGGAAATGACGGGGAAAGCAATGGACTGGAGTGATGATCCCAAGCCTTGGTTTTTTTTTGGTTGAATAGTCGGGAACCGAACGGAACCGGAATGGAAATCCTTGCGTTTGAGTGCGATTGTGGATGATTTTGGGAGGTTTGAGCTTGTGGCGGTTTGGCAATGTGGAGAGATGGTCACTGTTCACCAGTTTTGAGGTTTTCTTGCCTACTGTCGCTGCTTAATTCAATTCGCTGCAGTTCGATTTTATGATATTTCTGGGAGATGTGAGGTTGTGTCGGTTTGTTGATGGGGTCTAATGGCCACCAGCTTTTCGCAGTTTTCAATTAATTCTTGGCGACTTCAGTACTTAGTTTGAGCTTTCTATCTTGGTTAACTTAAGGTTGATTTTTTTCCGATGGACTCAAAGTAGTGAACTGGATAGAGTTTCTATCTACTTACGGTCTTTTTCTTACCAACTGAAGCGTGCAGTCATACCATTATGTATAGAGTTGTGAAAGAAAATTTATTATTCAATGGATGTTAGAGAATATCATTCAATGTTCAGGCTTTGCACTTGATCCCAACTATTCCTCTTTTCTCATTCTACTTATTTATGTTGGAATCTGAGTCACGGAATCTTTCAGTTCTTACTTCAATATGTTTCAAGTGGATTTCATCACTTGCTACGGTTTCTTTTCTTTTCCTTTCCTCTGCTTGTTTGTACTTGATTAAGCTCCACGAATTGGTGGTACCATGGTTGGTCACTTGAGTTTTTTGTGTCTGGGTTTTAAGTGGTTGAAGAAGGATTTGGTGATTTGGATTTGGTTGCTCATTCAAGTATGGTTGTTTCCTTTGATGTAAAATCAAATTATCTTGTGGAGGCCATTCCAATCTGGGTGGGTACTGTCCATTCATGTTGATAGTCCCTATTTTTGCATCCGGTTCTGTTGAATATGGAAACTGTTGACTAGTTATAGGTGTCTGGCTTGTAATCATGAGTTTGGATTGCTCATCCAGGTCAGCAAAGCCCATAGCTGGACATATATGGATATTTATGTCTTTGCAACCCCATACTGTGTGACATGGGACTACCATTTTTTATCCCGTGAGCACACATTCGAGTTCAAAGAGTGGGAAGGAAAAGCCGAGTTTGAATATGTATGCTGCAATTATCTTTTTTCTCTTCTGCTCCTTTGTGCGTATTGGAAGTTGTTACACTTGGTTTTCCAATATTTGGATTACAGGTGAAAAGTAGAGGAGTGTAAATCTTTCCGATGCAAGCTGGGATGCTAAGGACCCTTCAAGCACTATGGGACGTGTTTCCTTTGTTTTCAAATACCGGGTAGGGGGAGAAATCTAACATTGATTTTCTCAAGAAGCATATGGGAGCTTCATTTGAGCAACCTCCCCAGCCCTGGGTTACAAACATCAGCATTGATGATATCCACTCTGGAGATTTCCTTGCAATTTCAAAAATCCATGGGAGGTGGGGTGGTTTTGAGACTCTAGAGAAATGGGTCAGTGGGGCATATGCTGGTCACACAACTGTGTGCTTAAAGGATTCTGAAAGAAAGCTATGGGTTGGTGAATCTGGACATGATAATGAACAGGTAATTTGGCAACAGCCATGGGTTGGTCATACATGTAAGTGCACTTCTCTTTCAGTTTGAAGGACTGATTTTTATATTGACTAGTGGAGAAAAAGCCTTTTGAGGAAAAGAATTACTTTGCAATTGTTTTTAAGCATTTTTATCTGCTCCTTTTTGTTCTTCATTTTCATACATTGACAGATTGCTTTTGATGTATATATTTTTGAATTTTTGAATTTTGACATTTCATCCAATCTTGCTGTCTCTACAATTGTAATTGTGAAGTATATTTTTAAACTAGTTGCATAGAACCAATATTAACATGGCTGCCAGTTGATAACTGGCTAGAATTGGCCACATTGTTCCTATATTGGGATATCCAACAAACAAACATTCAAACATCTGAAACACCCTTACCAGTTGTTTGAGTTATTATTTCTGCACCTCCTTCTCAATTCCCTGTGCTCATCTGCCATTATTTTTTAAGACACCCATATGACACTGCTTATACATTCTCTGATTATAAAAGGGTTGTCTTGTACAAATTGAGAAGAATAACTAGGCTCACCGCCCTGCGGTGTTTCTGTAATATGTCGTAGGCTGAACCCTTAGGTTTTTGGGGCATGGGATTCCAATGCAATTACTGTATAAATGTAACTTCTGTCGAATCATGGACTTCTTCTCTTACAAATACAGTTCCATTGACATTGTTCCATTTTGCATATTTATTGTGCTTATATTACACCTGTATGTCCTTAAATTTCCTTGCTCATCTTATCTTCTCTAATAAGACAGGTCTTTCCTTTCTGTGCTCCTGTAGAAATTTTTGATTGTAAGAGAGGATGAGTAAGTAAATGATGACATGCTGCTTCAGGTTCATGATGAACTAGAGCAAATCCTATTTAGGCTCCTACTAGAAGCTCTATTGTGGCATCATCATATTTGTAACATAGCAAATACAGTGTGAACTGTTTCTATTGAACTTCAAGACCCATCTTTACATGAGACATGGTAACTTACTGATGATGATTATGGTTAGAATTCGATGAAATGACACCCTTTACTCGAGGCAGACCTTGATTAACAAATTTAAGTTCACATTTGGGTTATTGCTGCTTGCTCTGTTCTTTTGTGTTGGCAAAGGGGACAGCTGTTACAGAAGTCCAATATAGTAATGGAGATAATGCAATTTTTTGTTTTGTTCTTATCATTACAGGGAGATGTCATGGCTGTGCTCCCATGCAAAGAATGGTGGGAGTTTGAGCTTAACAAAGATGACTCAAATCCCCACATTGCATTGCTTCCACTACATCCTGATTTGCAAGTCAAATTCAACGAGACTGCTGCATCGGAGTATGCTCAGTTTATGAATGGGAAACCATATGGTTATCACAACATGCTCTTTAGCTAGCTAGACACTATCAATGCAAATTATCCACCACCATTGGATGCTCATGTGGTACAGAGATTGTACACATGCATATGTGTTTATATATATTTTGTGGGTGCATTTGGTTTGTCTTAGACAATTTTCTAACACTAAGGGCTTGTGCTACTTCCAAGGTATATCTGTAGGTGACTTGAGATTCTTTGATGCTGGATACGAAATAGTTTCTGCTTCTCAACCTAACTGCAAAGCATCAATTTACCCTTACTTTGATAAACCCTGAAATATAATGATGCCATGTGTCAGATCCTAACAACATGGTCTTGCTGGAATTAGACAGTCATGCCATGATTTCGAATGAATTCAACTGAGCAAAGCAAAAGGCTAAAAACTTAACAGTGATCTCCCCAAATAGCAGATTAACATGTGACTCTATTGAGTGCTAACATTGTGGAAAAGAATCTGACTTGGTTTGACAAATATTCATTTTTTATGGCCTCCTATATGATACTAAGGCAGCAAAATAGTGGACTTTGTTCATCTTTTCTTAAGAGTTTTTATCGGCCCGGCTGATGATGCATGTAATATGCTCGCCATGTTGGGTGCTTTCTTCACATGATCGGAGTGTGGTTCACTCATTTTATAGAGAGCATTGTATTATTGTAGGTTGCTTCTGTTATGACAGTTTGGAACCAAATGCAACCAGCCTATGCTGCAAATATGTGGAATGAAGCACTCAACAAGCAACTAGGAACAGAGGTACCATCCCATTCAAATTGCAATTTACTTTATGGCAACCTTACAATTGTGTTGCATACAGGGCTTGGATCTTCCTGATCTAATAGTCAAAAGGGAAATGAGGGGCCATCTTTTGTTGAACTGCTGACAATTCCAGAGCAAGATGATTGGGTATACAGTGATGGGAAATCTGCCTCATGTGTAGCTTTTGTTCTTGAAATATGCAAAGCATCAAGTCTCTTTGATCCAATTTCTAGCTCCATTCAAGTTACAAAGTTCACTGTAAGTGCAATTGATTGACCCTAGTTGGGTTATCTTTCTGACCCTAATTGCTTGAACTTACTATCTAGAGATTTGCCTTTTTTCAAAGATTGAGAAAACTATAATCTAGTTTTTTGAAGCGTGAACTTTTGTCATGAGGAATCCCATTTGGCATTTTGTGAATGGCATTGTTTTTTATGCAAATAAAAGATTACTCACTAAGGTTCTTCAAGAATAATTCAAGCCACTTGCCTAAGTGGTTCAATTATGGGGACGACGTTGAGCTTCCATTCTGTCAAATATGAGGTAGGTATCAAATGGAGCTGCCAGGATGCAACACAATGGACTCGTACCCTCATATGAATGAAATGTGTCCATCTTTGCCTCCAAAATATTTGAGGCCATCAAATTGCTAGAAAACATTTCCTATGATGTGAATAGAACTTTGTATATTGGTAGATGATTCCATCAAATTGTAGCTTATGACTGCATATTTTTTGTGGAATATGTAGTAAACAAAGACCCGTGGGTTGCACAAATTCAGAAATTTACTTCTTCAAATTCCATCTATTGATATGAACCCATATTACATGTATAAAATTTTTGCATAATGTTATATTGACACTTTATATAAATCAATCGTTATATTACTGTTTAGTCTTGCATTTTGTTCTATTTTTATGTATGTTCTTGCTACATAAGTATTTAAAGTAAGATTATCTAAATTTGATGTTTACTTTCTATCTTACGACTGATGAAGGGTTTTAATGTTTATTCTATTCATTTTATGTGTAAAATGAAATGAAATGATATTGGAAATTTTTAATACACATAAAAAAAAAATTAAGACTTGGTTTTAATTTGTAGTACTTGGTAAATGGTTCTAATATGAGCCATTATACTATCTTTTTTTTTTTTTATTAAAAAAAGTCCATTTGTTTTGTGGTGAAATCATGCATGTTGATTCGCACATTTCAGGCGTAAACTAATTGAAAAATAAGTAAATATAAAGATGTGGCATTACAAGGTTTGAATGATCTTATTCGGTAATTGCTAAAAAATTACTGAAAAGCAAAAAAAAAATCAAACAAAAAATTTTCAATATTGAATTTATATTGTTATCGTCTCTTATTCCAAGCTATAGCCCAAATTGACAAATTATCTAAACTAATATTAGCATATTGTTCAGGGTAGATTAATTGATAAAATAAATAACATATTTATTATGAAGTATAAGAACACCGTAAGTGTCAAACATAATATTTTAACTTAATCCCTAGAGGATGAAGTTTGTGATGTTAGCCGTCTTGCCATGGGAAAGACCATCCCACCAATTCAAGGCTCAGTGACAACCGCATTAGATCTCTTATGATTTGTTTTGTGACTTGGCTGATTAGGACTACTAATCATATGCTTCCTAAATGAATGTGCGACATTTTAGTGAAAGTTGAAAATCAATATATTTTGACAAGGAAAAACTACAAGAATGTACACTAACAAAGTTTCAAAAGTGCATAGAATCACTTCATATTCTCTCAATTTTTGCATTGTCAATTCGCTAAATCCTATTTGCATGAACTTATACATGTACTTGTTATTTGGCATCCACAAAAATATTTAGGAGCAATGCATAATATGCTAAATTCATGTTTTCCCAATCATGAGACTCGTTTCATATGTAGTTTGGATCTTTAGATCAAAAGGAAAAGAAATTGTCTGGAGAGTGATTTAAAGACTATAATAACTCGATAATTTTTAAGTTAAATTAATATTACGAGCTCAAAGGTTTTGGTCGCATCTTCATAAAAATTAACGATAAAAAACACCAATAATTTGACCCATAATAAAATTCATTTGTAATCTCACATTCTTCTGATTGCACTACCCTTTCTAATAAGAGTGCAATTCTTGTGAACCAATCTGTTACATAATCCGACTCTTGAATTTCCCTTGGTGAATTTAAATGGGAATTCTTATGAGAGTTTTGGACGCGGCCCCCTCTCCGAAGTGAAAGTCCTTTCCGTTCCCTCCTTCTGGTTGGCCGAAAGGAGGCCACTTTCAACATGACATTCCTTCATGTTTGTGTGTGTATGTGTGAGTAAAGGAAATTAGCAGTGTGAAAACACCAAAAGGAACAGAAAGGGAGAGCTGAAAATGGTAGAGTTCTGGATCAAAAGTGGTTAAAAAAGGACACAGCGGCAGAGAAAAATCCAGCACATATTCATAGTTTCTTTTCTTCAATTTTTACGATGGACTCTTGAAATCAATGAGCTCTTGCCTGAGTTTTTGTTTATCTTTTTCTTGCCACGTCGGTGCAGCTCCTGTTAAACAAGAATAGTTAGTTAATTGATGACTGAGTTTAGCGAACTTGATGGTCGATGATGGTGCTCAATAATGCTACATTTTGGAAAACTAAATACCAATTAGTTGTCTTCATTAAGGGTTTGGGCAGAGAACATAAAAAAAAGAGAGAGGCAGGAGAGAAGGAAAAAAGAGCGAGTTGTACAAAGAAAATGGGGACAGAAAAGGGACAAAAGAGAAAAGGCGCCTTATGGTTAGCATGTTGGCTGAAAAATGAGGAAAAGAACAAAAGAAAATGAAAAAAAAGAGAGAATCCCATGCCCATAACTTTGACACTTCTCCCTTCACTTCCCAAATCCTAAGACACTGCAGGTTTGCCAAACCTGCCAAAGTTCCTCCCACCAAACCGACAAAGTATTTGCTTTCAAAATGAGTTCTGGAATTCTGATGCACTATTGCTTCGATTTTCTTTTTCTTCTCTTTTCTGGGTTTTCTTGCTTGTGTTTCGCTGATCTGTTGCTTATTTGAAGCCAAATCAATACCAATAAATGTACTTCGCACAAAATGTTTATGATACGAATGCACTCTACAGTAAAAGGTTTAGATTAAGCAACACTGTCAAATTGCCTAGATCAGTATGCCGCCAGTCAGACCATGCAAGAGGAAAATGCGTCTTATTTTGTTGATATACAAGTACTTCACCACATCTATGGGCCGGGTGATCCTTTTAGTTTAGTAAAATATGGAACTTTACAGGACAACATCCCTTGCAACAACGCACGGCACTCGAAATAAGCCAGCCATTTGCAACTTCAAATTTGCAGGAAAGCATGCTCAAGTAGCATAGCAGCTGAAGGCCTCTCGGCAGGCTGTCTTCCAAAGCAGCACTGCAGGAAATCCTTTCCCTCGGCAGATAACGTCTCGGGTATCGCTGGAGAACTTTGCAACACCTTAAATATAGCTTGAGCTTGCATTAATGATTCAACCTACAGAAACTCATGACACAGATCACATACCAAATAGTAATGCGCACGGCCCCGAACTTCCAACAGGAAACGACGACGCAGATTTGGTTGGAAGTCTTACTTGGAAGGACAAACAGAGAAAATGAAAAAGCAACGCAGCCTACTTACCCGCTCATACTCCAAGGAGATTTCCCAGTTATCATTTCGGTAATAGTACATCCCAAACTCCACATGTTGGCAGTATGATCAAGATCCGTGCTGTAATTATTCGCCATTAAGGATTGTATGAGCTGCAGGATATATTATTTTATCATTTCGCCACAATAAAAAAAGAATGCAGCATTAACGTTCACAAAATCAGGGTACCTCTGGAGCCATCCAGTTTAGACTTCCTTCAAAGAGCAGTGAGCTGCTTGTCAGGTCAGCTAAGAAATAGTACGGCATTAGTAAAGCCAAAGACTACTTGGTGTGTTCATCGAACACTGGATAAAATAGCAACATCTTTATAGATATAGACACATCAGATCGATAACTGAATCAACCACTTTCAACTTATGTTAGCTCATTACTGAGAAATAGGACCATGAAGCAATCAACAACATGATCTCAGCAAATGCTTGAGAACTCAAATAAAGAGCAACAATACCGTGGCTACTGTCCAGAATTCCGTTCTATGGACCAATACACTTTTATTTACCCCATGTTAAGAAGGAGGCCCTTCTTTACACTGACTAAATTCTATCCTTCTTTTGGAATGCAGAGAAGCAGCAGAAACAACACCACAACCTTTCACCAAAGGTATTGCATTTTATTCACTACCACTCTTAGGAACTTTGAGAAACCAGTAGAAAAGGAAATAACTCTCATTAGGTTTCGGCATCTATTTACAGCAAGAAATCTTTTCTAGTTTATGCAACATAGTAACTTTACCCAAAACAATGGGAAAAAAAGTGAAGAAAATTACTCAATAACATTTCATCCATCTATAATGGATTTTTGCATATATGAAATGCCACGACCCAATAATGAGAAGTATGCAGTCACCATGGGTCCCTGCCTTCACATTCAAATGCACCACAGATCAGCAAGGAATTTCTACATGCACTCAGTAGTCTTGCAGTGAAGAGGTGAAAACTCACATGTTTAGCAATCCCAAAGTCAGCAAGTTTAGCTATCCCAGATGCATCCACAAATAAATTAGCTCCCTTTAAATCCCTGTGCAAGCCAAAGAGTTTTAACAGGTCTGTAGGCACAAAGAAGAAGGTCCAATTGTCCTAATCCAATATGCAAGTCATCTCATGATGCTTGATCAGTGGTTTAGATTTACCCATGTATGAAGTTGTTAAGATGCAGGGAAGCCAATCCGGCCACAATATGGCGGGTAAAAGTGCGGACGACAGATTCTATTAGGGTCCCAAGACGCTCCTGGATATACTTGTTTGTTGAACTGTGATGTGCATATTCTAGATATATTTTAAGTTGATCCTCAACCTGAGCATGTATGAATATGTTGGAATTTCAGTGAGTAAAATTATGAATGCCCATTGAGTTGGGATGTGTAGATGCCATGGAAAGGTGACTCACAATTTCACTGCCATAATACTGCAGAATGTTCCGATGTCTATGCTGGCTACTTGAATTTCCTGTAGTAGCAAAGCAATTAATTACCTGAAAATGATAAAAGAAAGTTTCCTCCCAGCATATTTAGATCAAATGAGAGGATAGATGGCATCCCAGAGCATAACAAAGACGTTACCTGCTTTAACTGCCCCATGCACTCAGCGGAATTTGGATCATTAGGCAATAGCTCAAACTCCTTCAATGCACATAGAGATCTGGTTTTTCTGTCACCTGATAGGTCAAAGTTTAACTGACTGGATATCTAAAAAATTGGAAAATGTCTAAGTTTCCCAGAGCTAGCTAACTTGTTGCTTGCAATGTAAACATCTCCAGAAGTGCCACGTCCAATATGCCGGCCTTATCACCATTGACTTGCTAGTGGTAACTGCTCTAATCTTTCGGCAACTTAAGCTGAAGCTGTAGGGTTCTCCATCTATTTATGACTTCAAGGCACCAAAAGAGGGGTGATAGCTGTGCAATTCTTTCTTCTTTGTCTTTTTACTTTATAACTCAAAGTGGGGCTGAGGTGAATTTTTACAACGAAGGGTGAAAAGAAAACTTCCCAGCCTATGTTTCCAGATATGATACAACCACTAAGCAGATCAAGTATTCTATACCCAATAGTTTAATGTCGAAACAAGTTTACACAAAGCATGGCCACACGAAAAAAAGTCAATTCATAAGGCAACTTGAGTCGAGTTGGCTGGAAAGCATGGTCGAGCAGCAGGGCTTTCTTCAAGAGCAGAGTCAAGGGAGATCCTTTCCCTTGGCCAACAGTTCTGCAAAAGGCCACTGTTAGAGCTGCATGACTAGATAGACGGAAAAGTTACATCTTTATAAGGACTTTTAAGAAGTGAAGCAATCGTATATCAATTCAACTCATAACCTATAGCATTTGGAGGACACCAGCTATCCCACCGAAAGGGACTTTTAGCGTCTGCCCCTTTTTGGAGATAAGGTTGAAGAATAGCCTGAGCATTGGGATGATCCCACATCATCGTCTTCCAATTTTCCTCATCTTCCACCCAAATATGCGGAAGCTCCTCAATTTCACGTAATTGCAGCTGCAAAGGAATCCTCTTCAGTTCTGGGCATTTGTACACAATCAAATCTTTCGTGGAATCGCAGCTTATTGGGACTTCGCATATGCTCTTCAGCTGGGGTAAATCGCATAGCTCCAACTGCTCCAGCTTTGGGAGAGAAATTGGAGGCTGGAAGGATGAAGGGGTGTTGTTTACAGGAGTCGTTATGCTTCCTTCTTGGTCTTGTCCCGCTCCGCTTACAATCTCCACCATTCCTTTGCAAGATTCAACCTCTCTACTTTGAAGCTTTTGAAGATAGGACAGCCACTCATGCGATCACAGCTTTCTCATGTTACTGCAATCTTTTACCACAAGAAATTCGAAGGGCAGGACCTCTGATTATCTCCTCCATGTTCTTACAGTTGAATACTCTGATACTTCTCAGGATAGGGAAGTGGGGCATCCACTCAGATTCCACCACTCTCTTCATTTTATCACAGAACCCAACAAAAGTCAGTTCTAGACTAGGGAAGGCTGGAAGCGGATGTGGTGGTGGTGATGTATCTGCTGCTATTATCCCCACCATTTTCTCACATCCAAATATTTGAATCTCTACCAGATGCGGAAGGTTGTATTTAGACCCATGCCCAAAGAGATACTTTAATTTCGGACATCCATCTATTTGCAAAAACCTAAGTTTCGGGAAGAGGAGAGGGGTAGGGGTTGGGGCAGGGGAGTCATGGATGTCAATTACTTCTTCGTCTTGTACTCCACAGAGCACTCGTAAGTTTTCCCATTTCTCTATTTCTAGCTCCTCAAGGTATTCAAGCGGACCCATGCCCAACAAATTTGTTATACCATTGCAATTTGTCGACTTCAATTCCCGCACATTATGGGGAATTAAAATAAAAATGCAGGAGCATTCCCTCCCATGCTTACAATAGCGTGACCCCACTCCCTAATGTCGACAATCCTCCCCAAATTCCCAAATCGAGCATCATCACTCACTTCCACAATAAACTCTGATTTTTCTAGATTCACGTCGAGGTGGTAAAAGCGAGGGTTATCACTCTGCTCAATAACCCTCACACACTCGTTGAAATCATCCGCATTTTCACAGTAGCATCTAAATGCCTCCAATGTCCCCAATTTTTTAATGTCTTCTTCATTTACTGCCCGAATTTTAAGACATTGCAAGTTTAGTAAACAGTCCAGTGTTCCTTTGGGCAATCTCTCAATACATGTGTTGGTAAGGTCAAGGTATCTCAAGTTCACTGACTTCTCTAGACCCTCAAGCTGTTCAAGATTCCCACAGCCACTAGTGTCCAACTTTCTTAAACATGTGAGCTTCCCTAGATGAGGAATACGACACAATTTCCTACACTCTCCAAGCAATAGTGCTCTCAAGTTTACCAAGTTTAAGATGGAATTTGGAAGTTCTCTTAGTTCACATCCACTTAGGTTTAGAACCTTTAGCTCCCATAACTGGTTGAAGAAAGAATCAGTGATGGCCACATCCTCCAACAAGCTTCCATTCAGTAGGAAAGTTGATAGTTTAGGACAATTTGAAGACATGTTCAATGGAAATTCACTAATTTCGTTTTCCATCAGAGAAACTTTCTCCAAAGCATCCGTCCAATATTCCTTAGGTGGAATCCTCCTCAACCTCTTTCCTGCTTTTATAATGGAAGTCGCGCTCATGATGTGCAATGCCATGTGTCTAATCAAATTGTGCATCTTCATGCATCTCCCCTGATCTTCCAATAGGCAAACATTTCCCAGTTCGTTCAATATGGTGAGGCCCTTATCATACATTTTATTCCTCGTATTTGATTCACCAATCAATCCTTGGTCAATAAAGAATTCTACCAACTCCAACTTATCAATCAATTTATCTTTTGGATAAAGTGCACAAGATAAGAAACACCATTGGACATCAAGATTACCAAGGCAATTATAACTGAATTTCAGATTCATCAAGACATTCTTCTCCATATCTCTTTGCCACTTACTGGATTCTTTCAAATTCTCCAAGGATTCCCTCCATTGAAACACATTGGTCACTCCTCGCATACTTCTTGCCATCATGATGACTCCAAGTGGCAAGCCTTCACATTCTTTAACAATGGACTCACAATTGCTTCAATTTCCAAATTAAGTTGCACTTTGGATCCAACCTCCTCCGAAAATAAACTCTCGGCTTCTTTTTGAGATAAAGGCTCAATTTTTATCTTCACTTGACATTGCATCTGGCGGCATACATCAAAGGATCGAGTGGTTAAGACCAACTTAAATCCATCTACTCTAACAGGGATTCCCACCTCTTCAAGATCCAGACGTTCCAGCACACCATCAAGAATCAATACACAATTCTTCTTTCTTTCTAATTGCTCTGACAACATCGTTGCTCGTTTCTTCTCATGCTCATCCTCCATAATGCCAAAATTTAGTGCCTTCCAAATATCACTCTGCAACTTATAAATGCTAAAATTTTGGGACACGGTGATAAAAACCACACCATCAAAGGTTGCATCTTTGAGAAGTTCATTATATATATGCATCATAATAGCTGTCTTCCCAACACCACCCATTCGATAAATACCCAATTTACATCCATGTTTCCCCTTCAGATAGTCCCAAATCAACTCAATGTTCCTATGAATCGCTTCACCTGTCAGCCTTCGTTCCAAAAATTTGACTCCTTTGGCATCTCTCTCCTCTATGAGTAGTGTATGTGGAAGCGGTATTCCTATGAGTTCTTCCACTTCTCTCGTCAATGTCTCCACCTGTTCCTTTGCTGGCAAAGTTTCTAGATGGGCTTGGCCAATTATTTGGAAATTATTTCTTGCACTTTCTGTCTCTCTCAGCCATCTCTCAACCAATATCCACGGCTTCTTCTGAACAGAGGAGGCAGCAGACTCTATCTCCATCTGCACCTTTATGACAGCTTCTTTGTCATTGAGTTCTTCCATTTTCCTTTTCAGGTTTCTTATCTCTCCATAGATGGCATAGACGCTCCATACGTCAATGATTGGAGAACCCCTGTTCATATCTATTTTATAGAAAAAAATATGTTAGATTTCGATGAAATAATCAAGGGATGTTTAAGGATCAAACTGAACCATAGTAACAATGTAGATTAATTAAGACATGTCTCGTGATGATGATGACGGGCCTGTTATATTTGTTGCCACCTCTAGAACTCATGAATCAGCAGTTATTGCCTCAATAACGTGACAGTCAATTGTATGCTGTGATGCAATTGAGTGATCTATGTCCATTGGAATTTGCAATTGAGAGTGCTGATTGCAATCCTGCAAGCAATTTGACTTACCTACAGCATTGCCTACAGCAGGTAATTGATCATACTAGGATGATGATGCCCCCGCTGGAGTCTGCCGGTCATTCATTGACATTTCCTCAGGATAACGAGATCGAATGGTACATGGTGGCTGACATGGCGAATCATCAAACAGGACATCCAGGAAAGACCCTATTGAACATGATGGGCTTTCATCTGTGTTGTTCATCAAAATTAGGGCATGGTTAGTAGGAACATGGAAGAATGCCTATTATAGTTACTTTACTGGATCCAGTGCCGGTGGACACATGCAACACATTTGATGCACTGTTGTTATTAAGGAACAGGTTATTGACTCTCTTCACATTTGAAATGTTGTGTGGGAAAAGCATGTTTATCGGAGATGTTTGAAAATCACAACTTTGGTTAAAAAGCACAATGTATTTGCTCTGAAGAAAATGATGATGTTTTTCTCCATGCCTAGATGAATGTATAGAAACTTCTTATGGATATACCATGGCTATTTTGCACCAACAACAGCATTGATGAACTCCGAGGAAACTGACGCTCTGCTTGTGATAGTTGGTAAGAGTTTAGCCCAATGATATCCTCTTGGTTGAAGTTTGAAATGTCGGTTGCCCCTGGTGGTGTTGTCGGTGAGTTATCTGCACATTCATAGATATCTGGTGGCAATGAACTCAGCATGTCACGTGACTGTGGTTCCGTGGAGAACTGACAGTTAGCTTCTCTGCCCTGTTCTTCAGCCACCTCATCGAGTAATGACTGCATTCCCTCTTTTATGTAGTCCGGCACTTTCGTGCAAATGGAAGTCCCTTCATTTGGGACTCCAAGCAAGTGACCTCTCACTCCTGTAGGGTCTCCAAAGAATTCTTCCCTACAGTGACCACAATGCCATTTGTTTTCCCCCAGTCTATGGACGAATTCCCAGGCTATATCCTCTTTGTTACGGACCTGCAACCAAATAGAGCACACCCCCATCATATATTATCCCCATTTTTTATATATCTTCTCAGCACACATATTATTATTCTCAAGCAGATAATGTAGCTACCATAAGTACGTGTGACAATTCCATTAGTGTGCTTATGTGCTCTGGCACTTTTGTGCAAGAGGCAATCCCTTCTTTTGGTTGTTTAAGGAAGTGACTTTTCACTCTTGCAACAGATCCAGAGTATTCATGCTCGCAGTAAGGACGACACCATTTCTTGCCCCGTCTAATCACGAATTTCCAGGTTATATCCTCAACGGCATCTTGTCATCTTGACTATCAACCTGCAGGCAAAGAGAGCGCACCCAATTATATATTGTACCAATCTTATGTATATTTTCCAAGCACGCATATCATTATTCTCAAGCAAATAATAGCATCTGCAAGTACTAAAGCAGGCAAGCCAAACTGCACATTAATATTCAACAGACCCAAGAATAATTTGCTGTTTTTGAGGCAAGAAACACCCGATCAACTCAAAGACAAGCTGGAAATTGTGGACTACCTTCTCAAGAAAATAATTAATTCTAGAATTACAAGGAGATGTGACAGGTTGCCGCCCCAAAAGTGGCTTAGCCAAGAAGCGGACTTTGAGAGTTCATTTCTCTTGAATCTGACTCCAACCAGAACTCTGTGAAATCCAACAGACTCAAGGAGATGTAGGGAATCAAAATATGGTTGGATTTTGGCCGATCCGTTGCCGGTGAAGCAAAACCCTAAATAGCTCTGGATATTAACTTTTAAAACAAAAATCGCAAATTCGTGAGAAATAGAGCAAAAATACCTTGCCTGGTCTTCGGAAATGGAAATATCTGGTGTAGCTCGACCCTTTCGACGGGCTGCAATCCACCGTTGTCGCTCTTCCCCTCTCTCTCTTCTCGCCCCCTTCTCTCTCTATTTCTGGGTCCCCCTCGAGAAGTTTATCGCATCTCACAGTTACGTCCACCCACCTACATTCACGTAATTTAACCCTTCATTTCGCGCAGAATTTATCAGATCTACTTGTCCAGTGCACATATAATCGATCCAGTAAAATAAGGATGTTCAGTTGGAGAGTCTTTATTTGATTCTTACAAATGGGAAATGGCAAAGATAAGGACGAAGCAACATACCGGTTAGGACAGAAAAAGCAGATTCAGATGCATATGCAAGTCCGTCCGAGTGCCTTCTCCGGCGATGGTCGAAGCCCTAGCCCTCTTGGAAGCTCTCTCCTTTGCTGAGGGAAACAGGTACAACGAAGTCCTCGTGGAACTTGGAAGCTCTCTCCTTTTGCTGAGGGAAACAGGTACAACGAAGTCCTCGTGGAATCAGAGCGGTTAGATCTGGTAAGTGCCCTTAGCACTGCCTGTCAGTTCAGCCGGGAATCTCGAGCACGGATCAGCGAAAGTCCAAGAAGTCCCAATGCTGGGGCAGAGTGGGCCGCGCGTGCCTATAGAAGAAGAACTTCCAGAAAATGGGCTTTATTCCCCACCCCAGGCCCTTTGGGCTCTCCCTCCCTTGTAATGATGCCCCTGCTTTGGGCTCTGCTGGCGAAGCCCAACTTTTGAGGTAACTAAAAGTATCTTTTTAACTATAAAAATAAAATCTGTTAAAAAAAAACTATAAAAATAAAATAAAATGGCAAAGATGCACATCAAGAAGTAGAACTTAGAAAATGTTCTCGAGATTCGGAAGCATCGGTCAGCATCCAAGGAATCCAACGGATGAGTTATATTGGGTGATTTTACATGAGATGATTCCGTCATTTTATAGAATTTAATTTTACTTGTCGAGAGTGTTTCCACTCTAAAAGTAACGACAATAAAGTTTCTTTTCATCAATTTTTATGGCCTTGTACTAGAAATCAATGAGCAAGTAATATTCTAACGTGAACCTAATCTAACTCAAATAAATATTTTTGGGTTTTTTCTTTTATGGGAGCAATCAAATAAAGGCATCAAGAAAGCACGGCACCAAATCAAGCAAGATATCATCTATGTCCATTTAATTTAGGGAAATAAATTGACGAATCATATCTCGCGCATGAGATCGGATTGGCCAATTTTTAACAAAATCACGAATCATATCCCGAGCGTGAGATCGGATTGGTGATTTTTCCGTACGATTGCGGGTCGTATTTCGAGCATGAAATCGGACCGTTAATCATATGTACGTTGCGAAATTATGAAAATTTCCCAATTTGTAAGGCTACTCGTGATTACGAATATGATAGCATTTCGAGAATTTCAATCACGTGCATCGAGGAATATTTCAAATAAGGAAACAAAATTTTCGGAAATCAAAATAGATAAGATTTTCACCTAATTCGAATATTCGTTTCCGAATTCCAATCCTCAAATGGCTACTCGCGACGCAATGTGGTGGTGCTCAGCGAGGTGCACGGGATGGCTATCCGCCAGGGAGCTTTGCGTGCGGCTCCTTGATGATTGCTCGATTCAACGATATGCACGTAAACCTCGAGAAGCAATCTTTTCAGAAGAAGTCTCTCTTTCAATCTGGTCCCCTCAATTGCATGGATGTATCGATTGTGCGGCCCTCATCTTTGTTGACTATTGACCTCTGAATATGAAGACTTTCTCACGTGTAATGGCCGAAGATCATCACTTGCAGGACTTGAGTCTGTGTTTAATGCTATGGTGGGCAGATAGTTTGCCCGAGTGGACTCAACCTTTCGAGTATGTCCTTTGTTCCCAGCTCTCCATATCTCCTGGTTCTGCTCAAAAACCTGCAAAACAAAATATTTATCTAACTTGGTTCGGTGAGGACGCTGCAAGTCTCGATGGTGCTCTATGTCATCATGGTGAAGGGCACTGAGCAGCAATTCGTTAGCACGGCAACGGCGGTGGCTCACGAGTTCACGATAGACATCGGGGTCAGCGAGCTTGGCATAGTAGAGCTCCACGGGTGGGAATCTCGGCGCAACAGCTTTTTGGTCTGGTTCGAATTTGTTGCTGGCCGGGTAGTCGCGCGAGGGCAAGGTAGGACGTCGGTCTTCGCCGAGGGACTTTCTGGATCTTCTTTGGTCTTCAAATTAAACCATACAATTGAGCCTCTTCCTTCTTTTTTAATATTCCTTCAAAATTGCACCCACCGTACTTTCTGCCACCACTACACTTGCATAGATTTTCTCTCCCAAGTGTTGCTCTTTTGTCGGTGTCGCTAGGCACAGTATCTGCCAAGAAAGTGTTAGTGGTTGTGGACGATCAGCAAGATGGAAATCATGTGCACCGAGCCTGGAAAGGACTGGCTCTGGCTTATGGAGACTTTGGACCGGACACCATCAGTGGTGTGGCTTCGTCCTGACGAGGTAGCAGCGAGCGTCGGGTGGTTGCTGTGGTGATCTTGGTACAACCGACGAATGAATCCCATGAAAACGTCCGTGAGGTCTTGGCCAAGAAGGGACTCCGCCAAGACTCCTCCCTCTCATGTGTGTTTACCCTCTGTGTTTTTTTATTGATTTCTCAAAAGAATGAACGGAAAGCCCCCAAAATCTGAAGAGAAGCCCCACTCACGTTTTTCTCTCAACGGCCGTATATTCAATGTGTGTGGCCTCCTTTGCGCCCCACCGTACGCGACTCCTTTTATACACCAAAAAATTGTATCTCCGTGGTATATTTCATTGCCAACTTTTCGCGCAAAATACTATGAATATATCATCCCACCACGCGCAATATTTTTTGTGTTTTTTTTTCCAATATTTCATTCGAGAATTTCCTTTCCATCAAAAATACATCACTTTCGGTGTATATTCTTTTAAATATATGAAAATCCCAATGGAATATGTTAAAAATTTTGCACTCGCCGTCAGTCCAATAAAATAAACAAAAATGTTCCTAAACTATATGCAATGTGACTTTATTTTTTAGGGATAAAATTAACCCATAATTTTTTAATACGATAAATGTCTAAATGGGCCGCCAAAATTTAGGTGTCAACATTATGGAATGATCCTTGGCATCCTCATGGGGTTTTGTTTGGATATTTCTCCCAAAAAACTAATTTATAATGCTGCACTGAGCCTGAACTCTCTAATTGCTGGTGTCATTTGTGGAGTTGAGTGGGTTCGTCCTCCAGCAGGATCATAATTGTTTGTGCATATTCAAGCAGCCATATGTGGAACGATCTTTCCCCTGCTCTGCTTTTGAGGGTAGAGCAATTTTCAAAGGAAATTCCTCTGGATGCTTCACCTAGGCTGATGCTTGGAAGTGGGTAAGGGATAAAATGCATAAGATCTAATCCAAGTTTGCATAAATTCAGCTCTGTAGCTTGGCTTGCTATCTTGAACAGGCTACAAACCTTGGACGGGATAAACAGGGGGTCCTCCATTGATGACAAATGTGTCTTATGCTCTTCTTCCCGAGTCTAGGAAACCTTTGTTTTTTTAGGGTGCCTTCTCAAAGGATGGAGATCTCTAATGGGGCTGGTTAAAGTTTGTTGGAACATTAATAATTGGGATAGAATGGGTTCTTTAGAGCTTGTAGAGGGAGGTCTTTGACTAAAATCGTATTGAAACTCATTTGGAATGGTGCCATCTACTCTATTTTGGGGATAGGAATGGAGTTTTTCACAATCATGTTGCTCCTCCGTCTGCTGGAGCTATTAAAATGGCGGTCTTTGGTGTGAGACTCCGCGTCAAGCTGTTGTAAGAAACAAAGAATCTTTCGAATGATGCAGAGAAAGCTCTGTATATGATATTTCGGATTGTTTGTTAAGCTTGGGCGTTTTTTGTTCTTTCTCTAGGTTTCATATACTAACCCGAAAAAAAGAGCTAACAGAGTTAATTGCAAGTTGGAGGATTTCATAGCTCAAAAATGATAAAGCAAGACCGTATCTCAATATTGAGATATGGTTTTTTATTGACCAAAAAACAAAAGACCGTATCTCAATATAAGATTTGCATTTACGGGATTGGTTCTTATTTTCTTTTTATGATTTCCAGTGCCACTCACCACGTGTCATCTTTCCATGAGGGTTGGACCTGGCGGCTGGTTCCTTGATGTTGGTCCGGTCCTATAATCCGAAATGTACTTTCCTGATTGCCATTGACTCTGTTTTTCCATTTCACAAAAATGCCCGACTTTTGATCTTTCTCGAGTACCCCCAAAGCCTGACGAATCCATAAACTCCTGAAAATTTAAACTGGCAACCTCCTGAAATTCCTGACGCTAATCCCTTCCGTGGTCCAGATTGCGAGAGCAGCTTTGGTCCTTCCTTTTCATCTATATTTGCTACTTTGGAATTTCCGATTTCGTCGGTTCTTGTCTATATCTGCTGTTTACTCACTCTGAGGGATCCTCAGGTGGTTCTGCTTACTGGGTGATTTTTCTTTCGTTTTTTTTTTTTTTTTTGGTTGGATGCCTACTGGGTGATTGGGAAAGGGTTTAGTATGGCTTCTTTTTTATACATGCAGATCTTGTCTGACTTCATTCTTTTCTAGTTAGCTCGAAGTTGTCTCCTCTCTTGTAGCTCAGAATAAGTGATGCCTAGAGAGGTTGATCCATTTCGGAGGCATGTGGATGTTGTGGCGAACAAGTGGAAGTGTAAGTTTTGTGGCAAGGATTTTGGTGGAAGTGCTACAGGGACTAGGGCACACCTCGTGGGGGCTCTGGGCTATGGTATTAAACTATGCGAGAGAGTTGATGAGCATGTGCGATCCCAACTTTGAAAGTGATGAAAGGTAGAAGTGTGGCGGATGCAACCAACAGGGGAAGCGCATCTATTGAGGTAATGGGACGAAGAAGCGACGGCATGGGCCAAATTGTAGTCCTTGGTAGTGACCATGCTTCGAGTTCCCATAGTATGCAGAACTCGAATCGAAACGTCCCAGAGCAACCATCTTGCCATTGTCAGTATGGAAGTGTTGCCGGTGCAGCTTCAGTAGATTGTCAGTATCAAGAGACCTTGTGTCTCGTTGGCATGCCAGTGGGTGATGCAGAATTGCCCCCGCAAGGGCCGCAACCCAATGGGTCAATTCAACGCTTGAATGATGAACATGGAAACGAAAAAACTTCATCTCTCCAGCAACCTGCAACCGATCCTTTGGCTTCGATTTCTCTTGATCCAAAGTCAACTACCAGAGCTTTTTGATCAGTTTATTGATCTGGAGACGAGGTATGAACAACGGAATAGTAGAGGGCCATCACCATTGCAAAGTCATCGATCCCTTAATAACAGCGTGACAAATGGGTTGCATCAAGTCAACTAGACCTGGTGGTGCTGCGCCTGGTCCCCGTCTCAGTGACACAAGTACAATTGGCACTCCCCAGCATCCCAATCAAACTCATTTGGGCTTTGATGAACAATGGAGAGGTGAAAGCGCTCCATGTCCGCAAATATCTTCAGCAGAGTGGGTGTCTTATCTTCTCGATATGCCCTATCCTGAGGAAATGCCAATGAATGACCTGCAGAATCGAACGGGTCCATTGTCATCACAAAATGATCAATCCCTTGACGTTCAAATTGTTTGCAAGACTGCAATTAAATCCCTATTGCTGAAGTAGTTCCGCTGTCCAATGCTACAAGCGTAACCAATGCCGTTGAGCATTTTAGTCGACAGCCACTTCTTATATGTGATGAAGAATGTGAAAATGAGAGTAGTTCCTTTCCCTCACAAGCTTCAATGGACATATCTCCGCCAAGTGCATCACAGCCTTCCACTGGCCCTCATTCTTTTGAGAAACCGGACGTAGATTCCCAAGTTCCACAGGGCGGAACTAACAAGGCCCATTGTCATTACAAGGTATGCCTTGAAGTGATCCTTCTCTTCTCTTTTCTACTGTCTCCTATTTAACATCTCCCACGTTTTCCTAATTATAGGCGTATCCTTGAATGTTTCATATGTGTACTTTCTCTTATTTTTTAATGATGAATGTTATATGAGAATATCAAACAGATGTAAATGTTAGTTTCAGTGTAGATGTTTTGTGGGATTAAGTCTAGATTTTGACTCTACTTACGCTTGTGGCTTGTTTTGAAAATTCAATGGTTGATTGATCAGGATTGTTAATGATGATTTTAATCTGCTTTACTTTTGCAACCAGCTTCCAGGCACCCTCCATGTCAAAGTCTTCCAGATCTACCTCTTAATCTTGAGACGATGAACACAGAGCATCACCCAAGCGTGTCATCATCATCATCACAGAGTAACCAGTTCTTGATTACATGTTTCCCACAAGCTCCGATGGACATATCTGTGAGTAGTCCATCATCACTGCAAGGTACATGTTAATTCATCTGAATTGATCCTCATGTATCCTGATGTTACTTAATTAGGGAGAAGCATGAATGCTTACATTAGGATCTAACACGTAAAATTCTTGATTCACAATTAGCTATTTATAGAGTCATCCAAACGCTGGCAACTTTGAAAATAATGGAGCTTTGAAAAGAAAGGTAGAATGAGTCTACAATAGAGAAGCTGACATAAAGAATGAGTTAGAATTTGCTGCATCTCTATCTCTGAAGAAGCAGAGAATAGAAGTTGTGAATTGGTTGACAAACGTGGAAAAGCAGAGGAAAAATTTCCAAAGTCTTGAACTAGCCAGCGCAGAAAATTTGCGACCACAATAACAGGTGGATATGTTGATGGAAGAAGCGGGAAGACCTTATCATAAAAAGCAAATTTCCAGAAGGACCGTTTGAGGTGGGAGATGCCAAAGTCAATATATTATTAGAACGAAAGTTGCAGGCAGGAAAGGCATTTGAGACAAATACTAAGAAGATCTTGAGGTGCCTAATAGAGGATCGCATATCATGATTAGGCATTTATGGTATGGGGGGTGTTGGGAAAACAACCATTATGGTGCACATACATAATAGGCTCCTAGAAAAAGCAAACCATATTAATGTATTGTGGATTGCTGTGTCACAAGATCTCAACATATATAAGTTGCAAGGTGACATTCAGCTAATATATTCAGAAAAATTTCATGCATGGCTGTTAATTTGGATAATGCTAAATATTTATTAAACATTGAAAATATATTATTTCGTAGATTCTAAGGAGGAATAATACAAAAATTAAAGTAATGTGAGGTGGAGTAAAAACAATCAAATCTTTAAGGGGTAATATCACTGAAAACCCAAAACTAAGACACACGTAACAAATTTATCTAAAATTATTTTTAAACTCAAATTGATACACTTATGGTAAATTTATCCTCTAATAATTTTCATTAAATTTTATCATTAAATTATTGAGTTGGATGACATGTATAATTGATGAGTATATCAATTTGAGGTTTTTCCTTCCATCTATCATAAGTGTATCAATTTGTAGTTTTTCGTAGTATTAATCAAATTTAACAGAAATCAATGAATGATAAATTTGTCATAAATTCACAAGTTTTGGGTTTTTGGTGTAAAAATTAGTTAGAGATAAATTTGCTATATGTGTAATAATTTGTGATTTTTCGTAATGTTAACCCTATTTAATTAGAGTAGATTAAAAAGGATATGATAAAATTATAAGTGGTTCTTTTAGTTTGTAGATATAAAATTCGGTCACGTCACTCTAAATACTATTGAGGCACGTTATTAAGGGATCTAATCATCTCATTTGAAAGGGCATTTTCGGAAGAAAAAGTGCTGGTCAGGAGAGCTTTATAAATAGTGATGTTGGCTTCTTATCAAACGTTTTATACGAAGTCAGAAAAGTTCTGTACCGACAAAAAGAAGAAGAAGAAGAAAAGTTCTGTAAGAAATGACGTGGCCTGACTCCGTATAGAACGTTTAAATGTTTTATACGACGTGGCTTCTTATATATAAACCCAACAACTTCGTAAACCCAGCACGGAGAGAGACGAAGTAATAGGGAGGGAGAGAAGGGGCGAGCGACGACGGTGGATTGCAGCCCGTCGAAAGAAAGGGTCGAGCTACACCCGAAATCTCCATTTCCGAGCACCAGGCAAGGGATTTTACCTCTATTTCTCACGAGTTAGGGTTTTTCGTTTTTTTCAAAGTTTAATGTCCGGAGCTATGTAGGGTTTTGCTTCACCGGCAACGCTTCGGCCGCCAAAATCCAATCATATTTTGATTCTCCGCATCTCCTTGGGTCTATAGGATTTCACAGAGTTCTAGTTGGAGTCAGATTCGAGAGAAACGACCTCTCGAAGTCCTCCTCTCTGCGCCGCAGGTGAACAGTGTGTGCCGCCTGACTTCTTGGCTAAGCCTCTTTTCGGGGCAGCGACCTCTCGAATCTCGTAATTCTAGAATTAATTATTTTCATGAGAAGGAGTCCGCAATTCCCAAGGTGTCTTTGAGTTAGATCGGGTGTTTCTCGTCTCGAAAACAGCAAATTATTCTTGGGTCTGTTGGATATTGATGTGTAGTTTGGCTTTCCTGCTTTAGTACTTGCGGATGCTAGTGTTTGCTGAGAATAATGCTGTGCGCGCTAGTAAAATAAACACGAGATCGGTACGTTATATAGTTGGGTGCGCTCTCTGTGCCTGCAGGTTGATAATCAAGACGACAAGATGCCGCGACCTGAAGATATAGCCTGGAAATTCGTGGTTAGACTGGATGGCAAGAGATGGCGTTGTCCTTACTGCCACAAAGAATCCTCTGGATCAGTCACAAGACTGAGAAGTCACTTTCTTAAACAACCAAAAGGAGGGATTGCCTATTGCACAAGAGTGCCAGAGCACATATGCACGCTAATGGAATTGTCACAAGATCATCAGGTGACTTTACTACTTGTGGTAGCTACATTATTTGCTTGATAATAATGTTATGTGTGCTAAGAAAATATACAAAAGATTGAGATACTATATGATGGGGTGTGCTCTATCTATTTACTTGTAGGTTCATAACAAAGATGATATAGCCTGGAAATTCGTCAATAGACTGGGGGAAAACAGATGGCGTTGTCATCACTGCAGTGTTGAATTCTCTGGAGACCTTAGAGGAGTGAAAGGTCACTTGCTTAAAGTACCAAATGAAGGAATTTCCATTTGCACAGAAGTGCCGGACCACGTAGGAACGCTAATGCAGTCTTTACTCAATGAGGTGGCTGAAGGAGGGAGCAGAGAAGCCCCTGGTAAATCCCCCGTGGAACCAGAGTCATGTGGCATGTCGCCGGGTATCTGTGAATTTGTGGGGAATTTACTGATGCCACCACAGGGGGCGACCAACATTTCAAACATCAACGAGCAGGTTAACTTTGGGTTCACTTGCCAAACATCACAAGCAGAGCATCATTTTCCTCAGAGTTCAACAATGCTGTCATTGGTGCAAAATGGCCATGGTATATCCATGTGAAGTTTTTATACATTCATCTATGCATGGAGAAATAACATCTATCATATTCTTTAGAGCAAATAGGTCGTGCTTTTTAACCAAAGTTGTGACTTTTAAACATCTCCGATAAACATGCTTTTCCCACACAACTTTTCAAATGTGAAGAGAATCAATTACCTATTCCTTAATAACGACAGTGCATCGAATGTGTTGCATGTGTCCACTGGACCCACTGGATCCAGTAAACTAACTATAATAGGTATACTCGCATGTTTTAACTAACCATACCCTAATTTTGATGAACAACACACAGGTGAAAGCACATCGTGTTCGACAGAGGCTTCAGGGGAAGATGTACCGTATCTTCTTGCTTCACCACGTCAGCCACCATTTTCCATTCTATCTCCTTGTCTTGAGGAAATGCCAATGAATGGCCAGCAGATTCCAACAGGGACATCATCATTCCAGTATAATCAATTGCCTGCTACAGGTAATTCTCATTGCTTGCAGGATAGCAATCAGCACTCTCAATTGCAAACTCCAATGGACATAGATCCCTCAATTGCACCACAGCATACAAGTGACTCTCACATTATTGAGGCAACAACGGTTGATTCGCAAGTTCCAGAGGCGGCAACAAATGCAAAAGGCCCATCGTCATCACAAGGTGCGTTTGGATTAATGTTCATTGTTACTATATGGTTTCACTAGATTTTTAAATATCCCAAATTATTTTATCAAAATCTAACATATGTTTTTTATAAATTAGATATGAACAGGGGTTCTCCAATCATGAATGTAGGGAGCATCCGTGCCAACGATGAAGAGATGAGAAACCTGAAAAGAAAAGCGGAAGAACTCGACGACAAAGAAGCTGTCATAAAGGAGCAGATGGAGATAGAGTCTGCTACTTCCTCAGTTTGGAAGAAGCCAAGGATATCGGTTGAGAGATGGCTGAAAGAGACAGAAAGAGCAAGAAATAATTTCCAAATAATTGGCCAAGCCAATGTGGAAACTTTGCCACCAAAGGAACAGGTGGAGACATTGACGAGAGAAGTGGAAGAACTCATAGGAAAATCGCTTCCACAAACACTACTCATAGAGGAGAGAGATGCCAAAGGAGTCAAGTTTTGGGAACGAAAGCTAACAGGTGAAGCGATTCATAGGAACATCAAGTTGATTTGGGATCGTCTTACAAAGAATCATGCATGCAAATTGGGTATTTATGGAATGGGTGGTGTCGGGAAGACAACTATTATGATGCACATACATAATAGACTTCTTGAGGATGCAACCTTTGATGGTGTGGTTTTTGTCACTGTGTCCAAAGATTTCAGCATTTATAAGTTGCAGAGTGATATTGGGAAGGCATTAAAATTTTGCATTACGGAGGATGAGCATGAGAAGAAACGAGCAGTGATGTTGTCGGAGCATTTAGAAAGAAAGAAGAATTGTGTATTGATTCTTGATGATGTGTGGGAAAATCTTGATCTTGAAGAGGTGGGAATCCCTATCAGATCAGATGGATTTAAGATGGTCTTAACCACTCGATCCTTTGATGTGTGCCGCCAGATGCAATGTCAAGAAAAGATAAAAATCGAACCTCTATCTTAAGAAGAAGCCGAGAGTTTATTTTGGGAGGAGCTTGAATCCGAAGTTCAACTTAATTCAGAAACTAAAGCAATGGTGAAGTCCATTGTTAAAGAATGTGCAGGATTGCCAATTGGAGTCATCACAATAGCAAGAAGCATGCGAGGAGTGACTGATGTGTTTGAATGGAGGGATTCCCTGGTTAAATTGGAAGAATCAAGTAAGGGGCAAATAGATATGGAGAAGGTCTTAATGAATCTAAAATTCAGTTATGATCGCCTTGGTAATCCTGATGTGCAACAATGCTTCTTATCTTGTGCACTTTATCCAGAAGATGAATTTATTAATAAGTTCGAGTTGGTAGAATTCTTTATTGATTAAGGATTGATTGGTGGATTGAATATGAGGAGGACACGATATGATAGAGGCCTCACCATATTGAACACACTAGGAAATGTTTGCCTATTGGAAGATCATGGGAGTGGGATGAAGATGCATGATTTGATTAGAGACATGGCATTGCACATCATGAGGGCGACTTCCATTATAAAAGTAGGAAACCGGTTGATGAGGATTCCGCCTGAGGAATATTGGACGGATGCTTTGGAGAAAGTTTCTCTGATGGACAATAGAATTAGAGAATTTCCATTGAACATGTCACCAAATTGCCCTAAACTATCAACTCTTCTATTGGATTGTGGCTTGTCGCATGATGTGATCATCCCTGATTCTTTCTTCAAAAGACTATGGGCTCTAAAGGTTCTAAATTTGAGTGGATGTGGACTAAGAGAACTTCCAAATTCCATCTCATACTTGGTAAACTTGAGAGCACTATTGCTTAGAGGGTGTTGGCAATTGCATCGTATTCCTTATTTAGGGAAGCTCAAATCTTTAAGAAAGTTGGACATTGGTGGCTGTGATCAGCTTGAAGTGTCTGAGGATCTAGGAATGTTGATGAACTTGAACTACGTTGACCTAGCTCTTATACGTACAAAGAGATTACCCAAAGGAACATTGGGGGATTTGTTAAACTTGCAGCATCTTAGAGTTGGGAATCCAGATGGAGAAGACATTACAAAATTGATGGCACTAGAGAGTCTTGAATGCTACTTTGAAGATGCGGATGATTTCAACAAGTGTGTGAGGTTTATTAAGCAGGTTAACCCTCAATATTATTATTTCTGCATGGGCATGTATCAAGGATGTGAATTTTATGAGGAGGAAGAAATGGATGGCGCTCAATTTAGGAATCGGACGAACAGAGTCAGAATTCTGAGGTGGAATCATGCTATTGTGAGCATGGAAGGAGAATGCACCGGTATTTTCATTTTGATTCCCGAGATGTGCGGATATTGTTGGGGATGGAATGCAACGGGATAACAAATTTGTCTGGCATCGGTCCGCTTGAATGCCTAGAGGAGCTAGAAATAGAAGAATGGGAAAACTTAGAGGTTCTCTGTGGAGGACGAGATGAAGAAGTAATCGACAGCTGTGACTCCCTAGCCCCAACCCCTACCCCTACCCCTACCCCTCTCCTCTTCCCAAGCCTTAGGGTTTTGGAAATATATAGATGTCCGAAACTGAAGTATCTCTTTGGGCATGGGTCTAAATCCAACCTTCCGCATCTACGAAGGATTAATATATTTGGATGTGAGGAAATGGTGGGGATAATAGCAGCAGTTACAACCCCACCACCACATCTTCTCCCATTTTTCCCTAGTCTGGAAGAGATTTCTATTGATGAATGTAATAAAATGAAGAGAGCAGTGGAATCTGCGTGGATGCGCCACTTCCCTAATCTGAGAATGATCGAAGCATTCGAATGTGAGAAGATGGAGGAGATAATCGGAGGTCCTCTCTCTTACGTGCCAGTTGAAGAGATTTCTCTCGAATATCTTGAGGTAGTGTTAAGTTACTTTATTAAGTTTCCTTTATTATCAGAGTTTTATTTCCTTTTTTACTTACATAAGGATATTATTGTTATATACAATTTATATTCAATATAAATACAATGGGTGTAGGGTTTCTGTTATTACAGAAAACTACAGCCCTCTCTTTCTTTCTTTTACGTTCTCTTTCTCCTCCTTCTCTCTTCCTTCTTTCTCTCTTTCTACTTGTTGCGGGTTCTCTAATCAGTTTTGTGACAGGTAGCAAGTTGCGGTAACATGAGAAAGCTGTTTCCGCATGAGTGGCTGCTCCATCTTCGAAATCTTCAAGGGATCAAGGTCCAATGGTGCGATGGAATGGTGGAGATAATAAGTGGAGCGGGACAAGGTCAAGAAAGAAGCATAACAACTCCCGTAAACAACACCCTTTCATCCTCCCAGCCTTCTTCAATTTCTCTCCCAAAGCTGGAGTGCTTGGAGCTACTCAATCTACCCCAGCTGAAGAGCATATGCGAAGTCCCAATAAGCTGCGATTCCATGAAAGGATTGACAGTGTATAGATGCCCAGAACTGAAGAGGATTCCTTTGCAACTGCGATTGTGTGAAATTGAGGAGCTTCCATATATTTGGGTGGAAGATGAGGAAAAGTGGAAGATGCTGATGTGGGATCATCCCGATGCTCAGGCTATTCTTCAACCTTATCTCCGAAAAGAGGAAGACGCTATAGGTTATGAGTTTAATAGATATACGATTGCTTCACTTCTTAAAAGTCCTTATAAAGATGTAGCTTTTCTGTCTATATAGTCACGCAGCTCTAACAGTGGCCTTTTGCAGGACTGTCCACCAAGGGAAAGGATCTCTAGCAACTCTGTTCTTGAAGAAGGCCCTGCTGCTCGACCATGCTTTCCTGCAAACTCGACTCAGGTTGTCATATGAATTGACTTTTTTCGTGTGGCCGTGCTTTGTGCATTTTGAACGTGTTCTCATGTTTTATTGACTACTAGAAATGAGTCAATCTGGTCGATATTTCATGTTAGTAAAAAATACAATGGATCTGAAGATTTGGGAAGCCAATTGACTAGTAGAGTCTGTTTCCTATCTTGTCTTATAACTGAAAAGACAATTTATTATTATGGATTGATCTTCCTGGAATATTAGCCTTCTAAGAAAAGAGAGAATTTTGGGCAGCACTGCCTTTAATATGCTTGTGTTTAGAAAGGATTTCAAATATGATATTGCTATGACTTGTCGATCGAAAATGTTGTGCCACATATGCTGCTTTGCTCTCTTGGATCAGAGCAACATGACCCTGATTAAACTTGTTTCAACATTAAACTATTGGGTATAGAATACTTGATCTGCTTAGTAGTTGTATCATATCTGGAAACATAGGCTGGGAAGTTTTCTTTTCACCCTTTGTTGTAAAATTTCACCTCAACCCCACTTTGAGTTATAAAATAAAAAGATGAAGAAGAAAGAATTGCACAGCTATCACCCCTCTTTTGATGCCTTGAAGTCGTAAATAGATGGAGAACCCTACAGCTTCAGCTTAAGTTGCGGAAAGATTAGAGCCGTTACCACTAGCAAGTCAGTGGTGAAAAGGCCAGCGGCACTTTCGGAAATGTTTACATTGCAAGCAACAAGTTAGCTAGCTCTGGGAAACTTTGACATGTTCCAATTTTTTAGATATCTAGTCAGCTAAACTTTGACCTATTAGGTGACAGAGAAACTAGATCTCTATGTGCATTGAAGGAGTTTGAGCTACTGCCTAATGATCCAAATTCAGCTGAGTGCATGGGGCAGTTAAAGTAGGTAATGTCTTTGTTATGCTCCAGGATCCAATCTATTCTCTCATCTGATCTAAATATGCTGGGAGGAAATTTTCTTTTATCATTTCCAGTTAATTGATTGCTTTGCTACTATAGGAAATTCAAGTACTTAGCCAGCTTAGACATCCAAACATTCTGCAGTATTATGGCAGTTAAATTGTGAGTCACCTTTCCACGACATCTACACGTCCCAGCTCAATGGGCATTCATAATTTTACTCACCGAAATTCCAACATATTCATACATACTTAGGTTGAGGATCAACTTAAAATATATCTAGAACATGCACATCATGGTTTGATAGACAAGTATATTCAGGAGCATCTTAGGACCCTAACAGAATCGGTTGTTCGCACTTTTACCCGCCATATTGTGGCTGGATTGGCTTCCCTACATCTTAACAACTCCATACATGGTTAATTCTAAACCATTGATCAAGTATCATGAGATGACTTGCATACTGGATTAGGATGATTGGACCTTCTTCTTTGTCCCTACAGACCTGTTAAAACTCTTTGGCTTACGCAGGGATTTAAAGGCAGCTAATTTATTTGTGGATGCATCTGGGATAGTTAAACTTGCTTGACTTTGGGATTGCTAAACATGTGAGTTTCCACCTCTGCACTGCAAGACTACTGAGTGCATGTAGAAATTCCTTGCTGATCTGTGGTGCATTCAAATGTGAAGTCAGGAACCCAGGGTGACTGTGTACTTCTCATTATTGGTTTGTGGCATTTCATATATGCAGAAATTCATTATAGATGGATGAAATGTTATTGAGTAATTTTCTTCACTTTTTTTCCCATTGTTTCGGGTAAAGTTACTATGTTGCATAAACTAGAAAAGATTTCTTGCTGTAAATAGATGCCGAAACCTAATGAGAGTTCTTTCCTTTTCTATTGGTTTCTAAAAAGTTCCTAAGAGAGGTAGTGAATAAAATGCAATACCTTTGGCGAAAGGTTGTGGTTTTGTTTTTGTTGCTTCTCTGCATTCCAAAAGAAGGATAGAATTTAGTTAGAATAAAGAAGGGCCTCCTTCCTAACATGGGTTAATTAAAAGTTTATTGGTCCATAGAACGGAATTTTGGACAATAGCCACGGTATTGTTGCTCTCTTTTTGAGTTCTCCAGCATTTGTTGAGATCATGTTGTTGATTGCTTCATGGTCATTTTTCTCAGTAATGAGCTAACATAAGTTGAAAGTGGTTGATTCAATTATCTATCTGATGTAACTATATCTATAAAGATGTTGCTATTTTATCCAGTGTCCCATGAACACACCAAGCAGTCTTCGGCTTTACTAATCTCCTACCGTTTCTTAGCTAACCGGACAAGCAGCTTCCTGCTATTTGAAGGGAAGTCTAAACTGGATGGCTCTTGAGGTACTCTGCTTTTGTGAATGTTAATGCTGCATTCTTTTTTTGTCGTGACGGAATGATGGAATAATATATCCTGCAGCTCATACAATCCTTGATGGCAAATAATTACAGTACGGATCTCGATCGTATTGTCGACATGTGGAGTTTGGGATGTACTATTACCGAAATGATAATTGGCAAAACCTCCTTGGAGTGAGTATGTATGCGGCATTGCTTTTTCATTTTCTCTGTTTGTCCCTCCAAGTAATACACTTCCAACCAAATCTGCATCGTCGTTTTCTGTTATAAGTTTGGGACTGTGCGTATCAACCATTTGGTATGTGATCTGTGTCATGAGTTTCTGTTTAAGGTTGAATCATTAATGCAGGCTCAAGCTATATTTAAGGTGAGGCGAAGTTCTCCAGCAATGCCTGAGACGTTATCTGCCAAGGGAAATGATTTCCTACAGTGTTGCTTCGAAGACAGCCATGCTTCTTGAGCATGCTTTCTTGCAAATTTGAAGTTGCAGATGACTGACTCATTTCAAGTGCTGAACATTGTCGCAAAAGGGATGTTGTCCTGTAAAGTTCCATATTTACTAAACCAAAAGGATCACACAGTCCATATATGTGATGAAGTACTTGTACATCGACAAAATAAGAAGCGTGTTCCTCTCGTATGGTCTAGCTGGTGGCATACTTCAATCTAGGCAATTTGACAGTGTTGCTTAATCTAAACCTTTTACTACATAGTGCATTATTATCATAAACATTTTGTACGAAGTCATCAAATTGAATGGTATTGATATTGCTCCAAATAAGCAACAGATTAGCGAAACACAAGCAAGAAAACCCAAAAAGAAAAAAAGAAAAAGAAAATCGAACCAATAGTGCATTGGAATTCCTGAACTCATTTTGAAAGCAAACACTTTGTCAGTTTGGTGTGAGGAACACTGGTAGGTTCGGCAAACCTGCATTGTCTTAGTACTGCGGAAGTGAAGGGAGAAGTATCAAAGTTATGGGCATTGGAGGCTCATGGTTCTTTTCTTCAACAATGTCGTTGATCTGAACGAATACATGAGATTTCTCCTATCAGAGTTGCCCTCATCACCATCATCAAATTCTGCTGAATCAAGAAAAGCCATTGTGGTCTGCCTGTGAATGTGAATGATGACGATCTAAGATTTGCAACTTCCGAGAGGAGAATCGACGTTGAATGTTGCAATTATGCTCTTGTCAAGGCGGTAGGGGAAAGTCTTTCCCCTGATGGTTTTGCTCCCAAGAGATGTTGCAAATTTGCTGGATTTTCCCCTTAGGGTTGTTTGTCATTTCCCGGAACGTTTTTAGAATAATTTTGGATCTTGCATCTATAAGATGCAAACAGCCAATGAAATCTATTAAAAATATCTCATGCCATTCGTTTACAAGATTTTAATGGGCCTTATATTTATATAATTTACCTTCACTTGTTCAAATTTTTAGGTTAGACTTTCTCTTATGTGCAAATAGCAATTTCTACATGAAATGCAAAGTAAACATGCTTCATTTTTTATTATTATTTTTCTACGATTAAAGTGATTCCTATACCTAATGCATACTAGAAATATATAACATAAATGATATAAAGTGTAATGGAAAAAGAAACTCCTCCAAATTTTGCAAAGTCGGAGGCGCCACTCAAACTAAGTGATGTGTCACAGTCTGTGAATCCTCCCATACTTGTGACATTTGTGAGTGGTGCTTGGGGTTATCAAGTGAAGAGTGAGGATGCAGAGGGGATGAATACAACCGATTCGTGGGAGTGGCGTTAGAACGATTGGTGTTAAGAGTTCTAGAATAGAATAATTATATCACTTAGGAGCTCGAAGGTGAGGTTGGCCTCCCATGCACAAACTGGTTGGGAACTGATGTCGCTCTCCTGATGAGGCCATAGAAGGTCGAAACCAATTGTCTAGCCTAAAGAAAACTGCTATTTCACTCAATCGCTTGGACGTGGTATGATCTCGTATAAGGAAGCTATTCATCGTATTGTTCTTTGGAAGCAGTTATAGAAGAAAGGCTGGCCTGGCGAATTCCGCTTGCCAGGTGCCACACGGGTTGTTCCGCGGCCAAGGAAACTGTCGGCTCGTGACACATGGTATTAGAGCAGGAATCCATTTAGTAAGTGGGTGAGTCGAAGAATTGGGCTCCCCGCTCTAGTGGAGTGATGATTGAATTGAGAAGTACTAGTGGTCTACCCGGTCATATGAGGGTGGAGAGTGAATCGCCGGGGTAAAAGGTGCTCAGACAAAGCGTGACTCTCGACTAAGCTTCTAGGATGACAATGGGAGCACTAGGAAGAGTTGGTTCCTCGCCGAGCGGATAGTGAGTTAGAGAATAACTGAATCCCCGCTAAATAGGGATAACGTTCTCGGATCGATTGGTGAATTCAAAGAAGAGGTCTATTGCCATGTTTTCAACAAGTAAACCTCCATTTGGTTTGCTGGGGTCAAAATACTTTGTAGGCAAAAAATGTGCTGCCAAAAGATACGGTTGGCGAAAAATGCCACACTTGCTAAAGAAAGTGTAGGTGATCGAGAATGACCGAAAAGCTAAGATCAAAGAGGCTACCAATAGAGTAAAACCTGTTTTGTTCGACGAGCGTGACCATTTGATGTGAAATCCCAAAAGTGGTGCATCGATGGTTAAGGAATGCAATGAAGCGACAAAATAGATCGCAACGAGAGCATTGCGAAATTGAGTGGGGGAGAATGTCACGGTCCGTGAATTCTCCCGTACTTGTGACACTTGTGAGTGGTGCTTGAGGTTATTGAGTGAAGAGTGAGGATACAGAGGGGATGAATACAAGGCGGGTCCGTGGGAGTGGCATTAAAATGGTTGGTGGTAGGAGTTTTAGTATAGAAGGATTATATCACTTAGGAGGTCGAAAGCGGGGTTGGCCTCCCGTGTAAAAACTGGTTTGGAGTTGATGCCGCTCTCCGATGAGTTATGGCGGCTGAGACTAGTTGTCGAGCTTAAAGAGAATTCTATCTCACTCGATGGACTAAACGCGCGAAGCTGGACATGGTGGAGCTATTAATTGTATTGTTCATTGGAATAGCTATTTGGCCTGGCGAATTCCGCTTGCCAGGCGTCACACAGGTCATTCCGCGGCCAAGGAAATTGTCGGCCCGTGACAAATATCTCTAGATTGCATTGGATTCTCTCTTCGTTTTCGTTTTCTTCAGTTCTTGTCCTCATTTTTCAACCAACATCCTAACCATAAGGCGCCTTTTCTCTTTTGTCCCTTATGTCTCCCCTTTTTCTTTCGTACAACTCGCTCCTCCTTTCCTACCTTTTTTTTTTTTTTTTTCTTTTGTTCTCTACCCGAACCCTTAATGAAGATAACTAATTGGTGTTTAGTTTTCCAAAGTGTAGCATTATGGAGCACCATCATTGACCATCAAGTTCGCTAAACTCAGTCATCAGTTAACTTACTGTTTGTTTAAGCAGGAGCTGCCCCGGTGTGGCAAGAAAAGATGAACAAAAACTCAAGCAAGAACTCATTGGTTTTCGAGACTCAGTTATAAAAATTGAAGAAAAGAAACGATGAGCATGTTGCTGGATTTTTCTCTACCGCCGAGTCCTTTTTGACCCACTTTTGACCCAGAATTCGACCATTTCCAGCTCTCCCATTCTGTTCCTTTTGGTGTGTTCACGCTGCTAATTTCCTTCATTCACACTCGAAGGAATCTCTGTTGAAAGTGGCCTCCTTTTGGCCAACCAGGAGGAGGGAACGGAAAGGACTTTACTTTGGAGGGCGGGCTCCGTCCAAAACTCTCATAAGAATTCTCATTTAAATTTGCCCAGGGAAAGTCAGAGTCGGGTTGTGTAATAGGTTGGCTCACAAGAATTGCACTCTTAATTAAAAAGGGTAGTGCAATTGTTGGAATATAATATGTGAAAACGACCGGATTTTACAATTTACTTCAACGCGAAATCGCTAGAGAAATAAACGAGAAAAATAAAGACACTAGAAATTTACGTGATTTGGGTATAAACTCACTTTACGAAATTACTAAACATTTAAGTTTTTTTTTTTTTTTGAGACTGGAGGAATCGCCGCCAGTTGACAGCCGTGACGTAAATCTCGTGACGCCTAACGCATGGCCACCACTACAGCGTCACACTTAAAAATTCCTAACGACAACGCTTGGCTTCGAACTTCTCCTCTTTGTGAGGAGGAGAGAGCAGAGCCCAAAGCCAGCGTTATCGCCCGCATGTTCAAGTCGTACGCCCAAAAAAAGAAGAAAAGATCTTCAGCTTCCTCGTGCAGCTCCTCTCTCTCGGCGGCCTGCGGCTTCTCGCGGACTCTTAGGTAGGGCTTCGGCAGACTTTGAACGGCAAGAATAAAGAAAAGACCTGCAAGTTATTTTCCCTTTTATACGTGTGCCCAGGTCAAACTTTGACCTGGGCCCACCACGATTTGTCTTTCACGTGCAGAGAGGATTACGTGCAGGAGCTTCTCACCTTTTATTTTTTCTCCTTTGTTTCCACCGGCTAAAAGAAGAAAGCCCATGCCGTGGAAATCGTGTGCCCAAAGAAGAAATTCTTGTTTTGTCTTTTATTTTCTCTTTTGTAATCTTTCACCGAGCCCAATGAAATTTCTTTTATTTGAAAAGTCTTTATCAACAAATTTGATTTAGCAAATTATTATCAAAATACAAACTCGAGGCATTAATTTAACAAAGAATCACGAAAATGTAAGGTTACAAATGAATTTTATTATGGGTCAAATTATTGATGGATTTGATCATTAATTTTTATAAAGATGCGACTGAAACCTTTGAGGTCATAACATTAATTTAACTTAAAAATTATTGAGTTATTATAGTCTTTAAATAATTCTCGAGACAATTTTTTTCATTTTGATCTAAAGATCCAAACTACATATGAAACGAGTCTTATGATTGGGAAAACACGAATTTAGCATATCATGCATTGCTCCTAAATATTTTTATGTGGATGCCAAATAACAAGAACATATGTAAGTTCACGCAAATAGGGTTTTAGCGAATTGACAATGCAAAACTTGAGAGAATATGGAGTTTTGTGCACTTTTGAAACTCTGTTAGTGTACATTCTTGTAGTTTTCCCTCGTCAAAATATACTAATTTTCAACTTTCACTAAAATGTAGCACATTCAATTAGGGAAGCATATGATTAATAGTCCTAATTAGCCAAGTCACAAAACAAATCATAAGAGATCTAATGCGGTTGTCTCCAAGTCTCGAATTGGTGGGATGGTCATACCCATGGCAAGAGCGGCTAACATCGCAAACTTCATCCTCTAGGATTAAGTTAACATATTACTTTCGGCACCTACGGTATTCTTATACTTCATAATAAATATGTTACTCATTTTATCAATTAATCTACCCTGAACCATATGCTAATATTAGTTTAGATAATTTGTCAATTTGGCTATAACTTGGAATAAGAGACAATAACAATATAAATTCAATATTGAAAACTTTTTGTTTGATTTTTTTCACTTATTACTTATTCTTTTAGCAATTACCGAATAACATCATTCAAACCGTGTAATGCCATATCTATTTTTTTTTTTTTTTCAATTAGTTTACACCTAAAATGTGCGAATCAACATACATGATTTCACACAAAACAAAGGGCATTTTTTTGAATAAATTAATAAAAGACTAAAAAAAAGGCCCATATTAGTGCCATTTACCAGGCAATGCAAATTAAAACCAAGTCTTAATTTTTTTTTTTTTTTTTTTTAATGTGTATTAAAAATTTCCAATACCACATCATTTCCTTTTACACATAAAATGCATAGAATAAACATTTGGAGAAGAAGGAAGATAAGAAAACCCTTAAACAAAAAAGCATCTTTGTTTGCCGTAAGATAGAAAGTAAACATCAAATTTAGATAATCTTAATTTAAATACTTATGGAGCAAGAACATTCATAAAAAATAGAACATAATGTAAAGACCAAACAATAATATAACGATTGATTTATATAAAGTGTCAGTATAACATTATGCAAAAATTATATACATATATTATGGGTTCATATCAATAAATGGAATTTGAAGAAGTAAATTTCTGAATTTGTGCAATCCGCGGGTCTTTGTTTACTACACATTCTACAAAAATATGCAGTCATAAGCTACAATATGATGGAATCACCTATCAATATACAACGTTCTATTCACATCATAGGAAATGTTTTCTAGCAATCCAATGGCTTAGAATATTTTGGGGGCAAAGATGGACACGTTTCATTCATATGAGGTACGGGTCCATTGTATTGTATCCTAGCAGCTCCATTCGATACCTACCTCGTATTTGACAGAACGGAAGCCTGAGTCGTCCCCATCATTGCACCACTTAGGCAAGCGGCTTGAATTATTCTCGAAGAACCTTAGTGAGTAAGCATCTTTTATCTGCATAAAAAACAATGCTATTCACAAAATGTCAAATGGGATTCCTCAGTCACGCTTCGAAAGGCAAACTAGATTATAGTTTTCTTAATCTTTGAAGAAAGTTAACATCCATCTCTAGATAGTAAGTTCAAGCAATTAGGGTCGGAAAGATAATACAACTAGGGTCAATCAGATCACACTTACAGTGAACTCTATAACTTGAATGGAGCTAGAAAATGGATCAAAGAGTCTTGCTGCTTTGTATATTTCAAGAACAAAAGCTACACATGAGGTGGACTTCCCGTCACTGTATACCCAATCGTCTTGCTCTGGAATTGTCAGCAGTTCAGCAAAAGATGACCCCCTCATCTCAGTTTTGACTATTAGATCAGGAAGATTCAAGCCCTGTATGCAACACAATCGTAAGGTAGCCATAAAGTAAATCAAGTGTAATTACAACCATATAACATTTGTTAACTGAATGTCATTCAAGAGACATTAGATTCCTGTGGCACCTTAGTGTGCAAACAAGATGCATAACGTCACACAGACAACTGCAAATTGAATGGGATGGTACCTCTGTTCCTAGTCGCTTGTTGAGTGCTTCATTCCACATGTTCGCAGCATAGGCTGGTTGCATTTGGTTCCATACTGTCATAACAGAAGCAACCCACAATAATACAATGCTTTCTATAAAATGAGTGAACCGCATTCCCATCATGCAAATAAAGCACCCCATATGGCGAGCATATTACATGCATTGTCAGTCAGGCTGATAGCAATTCTTAAAAAAAAAAAAAAAAGGAACAAAGTCTACTATTTTGCTGTCTTAGTATCATATAGGAGGCCATAAAAAATGAATATTTGTCAAACCAAGTCAGATTCTTTTCCATAATGTGCTATTTAGCACTCAATAGAGTCACATGCTAATATGCTATTTGGCGAGATCACTATTCATTTTTTACCTTTTGTTTTGTTCAGTTGAATTCATTCGAAATTATGGCATGATTGTCTAATTTCAACTAGACCGTGTTGTTAGGATCTAACACACGGCATCATTATATTTCAGGGTCTGTCAAAGTAAGGGTAAATTGCTATCTAGCAGTCACGTTGAGAAGCAGAAACTCTTTCTATCCAGCATCTAAGAATCTCAAGGCATCTACAGATATACCATGGAAGTAATACAAGTCCTTAGTGCTAGAAAATTGTCTAAGACGAACTGAATGCACCCACAAAATATATATAAACACGTATGCACGTGTACAATCTCTGTACCACATGAGCATCCAATGGTGGTGGATAATTTGCATCGATGGTGTCTATCCAGCTAAAAAGCATGTTGTGATAACCATATGGTTTCCCATTCATACTCTCTGCATACTCCCATGCAGCAGTCTTGTTAAATTTGGCTATCATATCAGGATGCAGTGGAAGCAATGCAATGTGGGGATTTGAGTCATCTTTGTTAAGCTCAAACTCCCACCATTCATCCCATGGTAGCACAGCAATGACATATTCTCCCTACAATGATGAGAACAAAACAAAAATTGCATTATCTCCATTACTATGTTGGACTTCTGTAGCACCTGACCCCTCTACCAACACAAAGGAACAGAGCATGTAGCAATAACCTAAATGTGACCTTAAATTTGTTAATCAAGGTCTGCCTCAAGTAAAGGACGTCATTTCATCAAATTCTAACCATAATCATCATCAGTAAGTTGCCGTGTCGTGTGTGAAGATGGTCTTGAAGTTCAGTAGAAACAGTTCAGACACTGTATTTACTATGTTACAATTATGATGATGCTACAGTAGAGCTTCTAGTAGGAGACTAAATAGGATCTGCTCCAGTTCAACATGAACTCGAAGCAGCATGTCATCATTTACTTACTCTTCCTCTCTTACAATCAAAAGTTTCTACGAGAGCACAAAAAGGAAAGACCTATCTTATTAGAGAACATAAGATGGGCAAGGAGATTTAAGGACATAGGGGTGTTACTAAAGCACACTTAATATGCAAAATGGAACGATCTCAATGGGAACCATACTTGTGAGAGAAGAAGTCCATGATTCAACAAAAGTTACATTTATAAAGTAATCGCACAGGAATACAATGCTACAAAAACCTGGTTCACGAAATGTTACAGAAACACCGCAGGGAACCTAGTTGTTCTTCTCAATATGTACGAGACCACCCTTTGATAATTAGAGGACATTAAAGCAGTATTGTATGAGTGTCTTTAATAATGAATGACAGATAAGCACAGGGAATTAAGGAGGTGGAGAAATAATAACTCAAACAATTGGTAGGGGTGTTTGAGACGTTTGAACGCTTGTCTGTTGGATATCCCCATATAGGAACAATGTGGACAGTTATTGTGAAAGTTTGGCATACTTATAGCCATGTCAATATAGTGTCTATGCAATTGGTTTCAAACTTTACTTCACAATTACAATTGCAGAGATAGCAGCAGGCAGAAAGATTGGATGAAATGTCGAACATCAAAAGCAATCCGTCAATGTATGGAAAAAAAGAACGAGGAATAGATAAAATGCTTTAAAAAATCGAAAGTAATACTTTTGCTCAAAAGGTTTTTTCTCCAATAGTCAATATAAAAAATTAGCCCTTTGAACTGAAAAAGAAATACACTTACATGCATAACCAACCCATATCTATTTCCAAATTACCTGTTCACTATCATGTCTGGATTCACCAACCCAAAGCTTTCCTTCAGAATCCCTTAAGCACACAGCTGTGTGACCAAGATACGCCACTGACCCATTTCTCTAGAGTCTCAAAACCACCCCACCTCCCACGGATTTTTTAAATTGCAAGGAAGTCTCCATAGTGGATATCATCGATGCTGATGTTTGTAACCCAAGGCTGGGGACGTTGCTCAAATGAAGCTCCCATATGTTTCTAGAGAAAACCTATGTTAGATTTCTTCCCCCCACTCGGTATTTGAAAACGAGGGAAACACATCCCACAGTGCTTGAAGGGTCCCTAGCATCCCAGCTTGCATTAGAAAGATCAACAATCCTCTACTTTTCACCTGTAATCGAAATAATGGAAAATCCAATTGTAACAACTAACCAATATGCACATGCAAGAATAGAAGAGAAAAAAGATAATTGCAGCTTACATATTCAAACTCAACTTTTCCTTCCCACTCTTTGAACTGGAATGTGTGCTCATGAGATAAAAAATAGTAGTCCCATGTCAGACAGTAGGGGGTTGCAAAGACATATATGTCCATACATGTCCAGCTATGGGCTTTGCTGACCTGGATGAGCAATCCAAACTCATGGTCACAAGCCGGATACCTACAACTAATTGTTAGGTTCCATATTCAGCAGAACCAAATGCCAAAAAAAGAATTATCGGGTATCAACATGAGGCAGTACCCACCTAGACTGGAATGGCCTCCATAAGATAATTTGATTTTACATCAACCAAAACAACTGTACCTGTATACATTACGGTATGATTGAACACCTCGGTTGGTAAGAAAAACACCATAAATAGATAGAAACTCTATCCAGTTCGAGCTTTGAATCCATTAGAAAAAATCGACCCCAAATTAACCAAGATAGAAAGCTCAAACTAAGTACCAAAGTCACGAGAATTAATCAGAAACTGCCAAAAGCTGGCAAACGGTGGCCATTAGAACCCATCAACAAACCGCTACAACCTCACATCTCCCATAATTATCACAAAATCAAACAGCAAAGAATTGAATTAAGCGGTGAAGGTGAGACCAGAAAACCTCAAAAGCTCGTGAACAGGGACCATCTCTCCCCATTACCAAACCACAAGCTCAAACCTCCTAGAATCTTCCAAAATCGCACTCAAACACGAGGATTTCCATTCCGTTCCCCACAACCACGAACAAAAACCAAGACCTGGAATCATAACTCCAGTCCATTACTTTCCCCATCATTTCCCCATTCCATTCCATTCCACCGTACCAAACCCGACATAATAGTCCAACAGAAAACCTCTCGGCTCAAACCACCCAAAAAAAAAAATAAATAAATACCAGAATCGTACTCAAAACCAAACAGAGACCAAGCCAAAGCGACGCTATAAAACTAAAGAACGGACCTTGATGTGAAGCGTGCCTCCGCCTAACTCGCTCCCGGTCTCGTTGTGGAACTCCAACCAAGCGGTGTTCTCGTAGAAGCAAGCTCCTTTCCACGCCATAGAGCCGTTGGAGGGAGAAGCCGCGCCGACGAAGGTGGGCAACGAGGTCCATCCAGGGCTACGTTGAAGGGAGTTGAGGATGGGCCAGGAGAGCTGCCTCGGCAGCAGGGGGAGTACCAAACTATCAAAAGGTTGCTATGATATTTGTAGAGGCAAGAGGAGCAATTCCTTCTGATCGTCCTTGGACACTTTAGTAATTACTAATTAGTGTGCTTGGCCAAGTAAATGAAACGTTAAAGCATAATCGGATTTGAAAATTTTCTGCATTTTTATATTTTGTATTAATTCCGCCAACTTAAATTATATTAATTGTAGTGATGTTGATGTCCCAATTTTTTTTTTTTTTTTATATCACAAAAAACCTTAATAAACATTTTAAATGAGTATTGATCTCGCAACAAATAAAAGTTAAGATTTTCAACAAGCTAAAGGTATTTTAATTTTAAATATAAGTTTTAGTGTTAGGATCTGCTATTAGAAGACTCCATGAAAGATCTAACCCTGCGGGAGCAGAAATACTTCGGGACCATATGGCATATCCTCAAGTTCCCCAAGAATATCCTATTCCCCCTTCTGTACTCCTTTTGAGAGAGTGATGAATTTTTCTTGGCCACTTCCTAAATCTTCATACTATTACTTTCGGAACTTCCTAATGGATCAACAACAGTTAAATAAATCTGATTAATATTAAGGAAGAACTTAAATTTACTAAATAACCAATGCCCAACCAAGCTAGCCATCGAATTGTAGCCATTGTTGGCCTCAACTCCACTAATATTACCTACCCGCCCTTTTATATCGCCATGACGGCTTTCCCTATGCCACCTTTACAGGACTTAGCTAACATCAAATATCCCCATTGTTGGATAAAAGTGGAAGCATAATAAAGAAGCCGATGCTTTGAAAAACTCTTCCAAATAACAAAATCAAGAGTATTCCATTAATTAGGGGTGTAAACGGGTCGGGTCGGATCGAGTCTTGATGTTACCCGACCCGACCCGAAACATACGGGCCACATACGTGACCCGACCCGATCCGACCCGACCCGACCCGAAACATATGGGTCACATACGTGACCCGACCCGACCCGAAACACATTAAACTCGCATAGGAAATTCGGATCGGATAGGGTCGGGTCGGGTTTCCGGTCTTCCTTTTTTTTTTTTTTTTTTTTTTTTTTTTTTTTCAGGTGAGAGTCGAATGGGGGCATTCATCTTCATTGTTGTTCGTGACTTCTCACAACTGTTATAGGTTATTACGAAACATTCCAAGCCTCGGCTTGGCTCTTTATTTTTTAACATTGGATTGATTTTGTCTCTTTTTTCTTTTGGCTGGCCTCAAATGAATGTATCTTCTACAAATGAGCACAAGCATATGCATGTGGGGAAAAGAAAGAAGTTAAAATGGGGTCGGAGAGAAGTAAATGTTTAAGAAATACATTCATACAATTGGAAAAGAAGATGCTAGAGAATCGGAAATAAGAAAAGCTACACTTCTTGCCAATGCCCACGGATTCATAAGGTATGGTGAGCTCGGTAAATATGCTGAAAAGGGTTTTACACATGGAGAATCGAGCTGTCTAATTTTGTAGTAACTTCTTGTGCAGCAAGAATCTCATGCTATTGCCAGAACTTCTTTGGACAAAAATTAAATCATGCATCGTGCAAGATTGGCCATTATCTGTCCTATAATTGATCCGAGACACACCAAAGATACACAAAAATTAACAAAACCAGATTCTCCTCCCAATGCAGTCTTTCACGCGAGAATTTTAAGAAGGCAAACAAAATTCACTCTATTTGCAAAGACCAGGAATTTGAACAACCCTGAAGAACTCAATGTAATGAAGGATAAGGACTACATATCATAAGAACAAAACACCATGATTCATTCAAATCTTCATTCAACGAAACCATCCCGAAACAATGATTTTTTTCCCTCTTCCATTAAATAAATCATTTCTAATCCAAATGCTAACCAACACTCATTTCTAATGCAAACACTAACCAGCACTGCCCACTATCCAGGAATACCAGAAAATTAATCTCATTCTCAACCTTCCTCACACAAGGGAGAGTCCAACTTAGCCCTTAGTCAAGCAAAATCAAAGGTAAAGCAACAACAGAAGTCCCCACCTGCCAAAAGCAACAACCCCGTAAATTGTTACCCACCCCAGACTTTAGTTTGACATTTTTGTTCTTCTTGCCGGTGTTCTTAGCAGCCTGATCATTGAGAGTCACATTATACCTCTTGGTCTTCCAAACCATGATCTTGAACCTCACTGCGGTGGCCAAATCCACCCTAAAGACCAAAGACTCATTCTTGGCCACATGGGATCTTCAAGTGAAAAGATAACCTTTTCTGTCCAAAGCTTCCAATAATAAATTCAAGAAGGGTAGCATTGTTAGGAGTGCAAAAAGAGAAGTAGGACTTACACAAGTTGCATATTATAAAATACTAACCTCTAATACGTCAATCATCAAGAGAAGTCAACATCGAGCTTGACTCCGTGGTTGTATTTGGCAATTCTACAATAAATTCACGACGAAAATGAGAACACTAACATATAGATTAAAATAAAGAAAGTTATAAATATTCTATAATCATATTTTCTCACCCAACTCAAAGATTTCAAGATCTTCTAAGCCTTCTCAATTGAGCGTAAAAGTGGTGCGGATCGTACCCAATCTTGAGCACATATCGAGCTTTCGCCATGGTTGGGGTCAAGGAACTATGAAACACATCGAGCACACGACCTCCCGTGCTAAATGCCGCCTCCGATGCTACAGTCGAGATGTGCATGGCCAAAATATCTTGAGCAATAGTAGAAAATATAGGATATCTCGATGAATTTCCTTTCCACCAACTTAATATATCAAATTCAGAGTTAAAACGTTCACATGCCTCCTCCAAGTACTTATCCAATTCTGATTTTTCATCCAAATATTGTTGTCCAGTTTGACTAAAATACATTTTAGTCATAATATTAGCACCAACCACTGGGGATCTTGACATGCTTACCATCCTTGTGCTCTTTAGCCTCAAGTTGCTTTGAGGGCATACACCCGTGCGATATTATTCAAACAATAATGTCAAAGATGTTATCACTTTCTCTTGTAAAGTTTCTGCCTCCTTGCTTTCATAAACATGACCAATCATCCACTTCACATAGTCCCACTTATGCCGTGGGTCAAGTATGCAAGCAATGAATAAAGTGAGATTAATGTTGTTTACATTGCCAAAATACTTATGGAATTTCGTTTTCATTCTTTGAGCCATTTCTCGCAAGCTTTGCTCCTCATTTCCACAATATCTCTCAATTATCATATAAATCCCATACACGTCCTTCGCCATATTATTGCTAGTGACATAAGAAGAACCTGAAACTTTTATAGTTGTGTCAAAGAACAACTTCAGAAAAGGAAGAAAGCGACGTGCATAATTTCAATCTTCACTAGTGGGCAACCCTTTCCCCTTGTAAAGCTCTTGAGCATATTTGCTATCCCGAAATTCCATATTGCTAAAAGCTCTTTTAAACTCCAAAGCTGATTCCAACATCAAATATGTTGAGTTCCAACAAGTTTCCACATCCAAACATACAAGACTCTTCGACTCAATATTCTCTAACTCAACACAAGCCTTGAACTTTCTTAGCCTGCTAGGGGAAGATCTCACGTAACGTACGGCTGAACGTATTCTAGCAATTGAATCGTTTATGTCTTTTAACCCATCTCTTACAATCAAACTTAGTATATGGGCATAACACCTCATATGGAGTAACTCATCTCTTAACAACAGAGAGTTCCAAGAGTTAAGTATCTTTTTCAGGTATTGAACTCCCAAGTAATTCGAGCTAGCATTATCTACAGTGATAGAAAAAACACTATGGATCCCCCAATCAGTCAAACATTTCTCAATTGCTTTTCCTATTATCTCAGTAGAATGACCTGAGATCTAACAAAAATTTAATATCTTTTTATGCAATTTCCAGTCAGCATCAACAAAATGAGCAGTCAGACACATATAACTTAAGTTTTGACAAGATGTCCATGTGTTAGTTGTTAGACATACTCTAGGAGATGTCTCGGAGAAATATTTCTTCAATTTGCTTATTTCCTCCATGTATAAGTCATAACAATCATGCTTTAATGTATTGTGTGACGGGATTAAGAATTTTGGCTGAGTTCTACTCACAAAAATCCCTCATGCTCTACCAACTTAAAAGGCAATTCACTAAGAATAAACATGATCGCTAGTTCTTTTCTCGCTAGCATCCCGATCAAATTTCCAAGGACACGATGAACTACTACCCCCAACAACTTGACTCGAGGCACTTCTTTGCCTTTTTCCAGCATCTGCATATGGATATTCCTTACATCTAGCTAGATAATGATGCATTGAGCTAGTCCCTTAACCACTAGCACAACCAATAAGGGCGCCACAATATAAACACTCAGCCTTTTCTTGATTAGGAATCTCTTTGAAATGCTCCCACATTGTAGATCTCCTCCTTCTATTTGTGACATTAGAATCCCCTATTGAAGACATCTAGTAATCCTAGAAGATGATATTTAAGGGCTGAGAGAAAAATCACCAGCACTGTTGTTGAATATCTCTGAAGTGTCGGTTTCACCTTACTTTTTCCCTGCTGAACAAGGATATAGGCACTGGCCTACTCATGTGTGTGGAGAGTGGGGGCTTTTGATGTTCTCTCTATTAGGCTATCCCTGCATTTTACCATTTGACTGGCCTCACAAGGTTTGACTTGATGTCCCCGAGACTTCCCTACAGAAAAAGGAAAAAGAAAAAGAGATGGTGATATGAGAAGCTAAAGGCAAAATCATACTCTTTAGTACAATCATCTTTAGTGTATGCAGAAATTTTCAGTTCACAATATATAACAGGTCTCTCTTATCATCATCTCAAAAAGTTTCTTATGGTCACATAATCTGTCTAAAAGAAGCAAATTATTTGAACAGTCTGACAAATCTAATACATCACAAGGAAACCCAAATCCACGAACTAGCTTAGCAGCATATACCGCATGTTTTGACTTGCATTCGTTGGCTTTAAATAGTTATTGCCAAAATCCGATACATAAAACATGAAGCAATGAATTGAAAAGCTAAGTGAGCACTTGTATATTTGTAAGCTAATATAACTAAAAAGATGCTGATCTTGTCAAGTTTTATCCCCGCATTGTGTAAGTTTGACTAGACAGTGAGGGCATCATCTCCCCGCTTGTGAATAATGAACCCCGAAATCAAGCCATTCCATGAAACTATATCATGTGCAGGCATAATGTTAAAGACTTTTTTAGCAGCATCCATATTCCAACACTTTGAGTACATACTGATCAATGCGTTTGCTACCTCTAAATCTGAAAATAATCCAAATTTAAGAACATGGCAGTGAATCTGCTCACCCATCCTATCAAACCCTAAAGTTCCACAAACACCAAGTATTGAAATTGATGCAATTTCATCAAGAATTATGCTCCCTTCTACTTTACAACGGCAAAATAGTAATATTGCCTCATCTGGCAGCCCACTACGTGCATACCCACATATCATAGAAGTACAAATAATAGAGCTATCCCACTCAAAAGGCCATCGTTTGAACATTTTTCCAGCAGCCACCATCCTCCCACAATAAGTGCACATATCAAGCAAAGCTGCTTCCACACAAGCATTGGCCAGGAGACCAAACTTGATAATAAACCCTTGCAACTGCTCACTAAGTTTCCCTTCCTCAAGCAACCCACAGGCCTTAGCAACAGTAGTTAAGGTGTAGTCAGTCAACTCCAAGCCCTCCTCCATCATACTAACAAATAAATCTAGCACTTCAAAAGCTTTGCCATTTTCACAAAGTCCTGCCAAAAGGGCATTGTGTGAAACACAATTCTTCTCTGGCATTATATGAAAAATCTCCATAGCCAAATCAATCAACCCAAACTCTGCATATGCTCTGATCATCTCTGTCCAAGTGATAACATCCCTCGTGGCCATCTTCTCAAACAAGGCCTCCACATCGTCTATGGTTCCCTATATTATGTAAAATCCGATAAGTGCATTGTTGACACTCAAGTCAGTCTCCACACCATTTCTAATGGCATGAGCATGAATTTCTTTTCCTCTAATTAAACTACCAGTGTCAGTATAGACAGTCAAGAGCACAAAAACGGTCATATGATCGACTCAAACTATCCCAAAACTACGGTATTCCGGGAAGCACAATCTTCCCTCTCCCCGTCACCTGAACCGCTTCGCCGAAGCCTATCCACAGAATTCCCCGTTCACACTCCAACCAACCATTCATTTTAACAAGATAAGCTCGAACAAGAAAGACCCATCAATCAATTTTAAAGAACTTTACCTCCTGTTCATGATGTTGTTCAAAAGCACATCTTGCTCGGCTAGCTACTTCAGCTTAACTTTTAACTTGAACCCAAAGAATTTCATAGACAACTAAATGCATCGGACAAGCAATTTCCTTAATACAAGAATCTAAAAATTCAAGCGCACGAAACACAATCGCCGAATCAAATCGCCCCGCAACGAAGAGCAACAGACAATCATCAACAATCGCTCGAGCGGAAAGCGGCGACTTTGCGATACGCAAAATTCTCGATCTCCACGGCCAATGTTGAGCGCCATCGAGCAGAAATTCGGGACGGCATTTGATGAGCGGCAAGAGGGGGAAGGCGCGTGGATCAAGAGGGGGGACTCCTCATCTCTTGAGACTTGGAAACGATGCGAGAAGCGAGGGCCATGATCGCGAGTGAACCCAGTCCCCGAGCTGTCGACGATGGTCGGCCGCACGCGGCGGCAAGGGTTCTGGCGTCCGCGAGGCGGAGGCGAGGGGTGGCGACACGACGGCGAGGCGGAGGTGCGTCGATCGGAGGGCAGCAATGAACTCCACAAGAAGGCGCACTTGTCGGAGAAGAAGGCGGAGCCGACGAGGCATGTGCTTGGTGTTTGTGTTCGATTGTTTGTGTTTGGGGCTAAAGCGTTTGTGTTTTTGGCGTGTTTGGACTTTAGAATTAACTTGTTTCGGGTCGAACAATGTTCGAACCCAGCCCAACCCGAAACACATTTTTTTGCTTGTTTTATATTTGTTACCCGAATACGACCCGAACATGAAACATGTATTATATATGTTTTGTGTTTGGGTCGTGTTTGGGTCGGGTCGGGTCTTTTTGACACCCCTACCATTAATGGTGTACGTCTTAATTTTGTATGAAGTTATGTGTATGCCGTCGCATGAATTCAACATTTAGCTCAACTTCGTAGTATCTATACAATCTTCCTCATTACTAAACAGTGTCTCGAGCTTTAGTCCATTTTCGAGGTTCTAACCCGCATTCGAAGAATTTATTGATCAAGGTCACGCACAAAATGCAGAGTCTTCTTTTGTTAATTAAAGTGCACGCAAGTCTTGGACTTTTCTCTGCTATACTCATTTCCAAGTAATTGATTGCTTTGCTACCTTGACTTTTCTTAATTTGTTATGCAGAAAATTGAAGTACTTAGCCAGCTTAAACATTCAAACATTCTGTAGTATTATGGTAGTGAAATTGTGAGTCACCTTTCCATGGCATCTACACGCCCAGCTCGATGGGCATATTCATAATTTGACTCACCAAAATGTCAACATATTCATACATACTCAGGTCAAGGATCGGGTTAACATATATCTAGAAAATGCACATCATGGTTCGATGGATAAGTATAGCATCTTGGGCCCTATCGAATTGGTTGTCCGCAATTTCATCTGCCATATTGCGACTGGATTGGCTTACCTGCATGTTAACAACTCCATACATGGGCAATTCTAAACCATTGATCAAGCATCATGAGATGACTTGCATATTGGATAAGGACGATAGGACCATCTTCGTTGTGTTGAGTTTGGGATACCTAGAATGCCAAAACCTAGCACGAAGGCACACTTAAGTGCCAAAACTTCGGAAATGTATACTTAAAAGCCATTTTCAAAGTAAAGTGGAATATTTAAGTAGCACTCCGGCCAAAATCCCGCCAAATTACCGACATGAAAATTTTCCAACGAATTGGGTGCAAAACAAAGATCGTTTTGCTAGTTGATGTGATGAGAAAATGAAAAATGATGTTATTTTGTGTCGATGTGTAAATAATTAATATAAAAATTAATTAAACTTAATTTTATTTAAAATATTCTAAAAAATAAAAAATTAAAATTAAAATACTTAAAATTAAAAAACCTAAAAATTAAAAAACTTAAAATTGAAAAACCTAAAAAATAAAAAACTTAAAATTAAAAAACCTAAAAAATAAAAAAATTATAATTAAAAAATTTAAAAATTTAAAAAATTATAATTAAAAAGCCTAAAAAATTAAAAAACTTAAAATTAAAAAACCTAAAAAATAAAAAAACTTAAAATTGAAAAAACCTAAAAAATAAAAAACTTAAAATTAAAAAACCTTAAAAATTAAAAAATAATTAAAAAACCTAAAAATTAAAAAGTTATAATTAAAAAACCTTAAAAATAAAAAAACTTAAAATTAAAAAACCTTAAAAATAAAAAAAAATAATAATTAAAAAACCTAAAAAAAAAAAAAAAGGGTGGGGAGCCGAAGGGGGCGGGCTGAGGGTGAGCCTTCACCGTCGCCGGAAGGGCCGGGCGGAGAGGGGGAGGGTCGGCCCCCAACCAACTAGCGACGTGAGTTGTGAGCCCTCGTTGGATCGCGGCGAAGGTCGCAACCCTCACCGCCTCCCCACCGTCGCCGGGAAGGGCCGGCGACGTGGGGGAGCATCGGCCGGGTCGCGAGGCTCGGCCAAGGGCCGACGACGCCGACCAACCGGCGGCGAGGGCCCGCAACCTTGGCCGACCCTCCCCCTCCGTCACCGGCTCTTCCCCGGTGGCGACGGGGAGGTGGCGGCGGTGAGGGCTCGGCCCTCGGCCCGCCCCCTTCGGCTCCCCTCACCCCCCACCTTTTCTTTAAAAAAAAAATTTAGGTTTTTAAAATTTAGGTTTTTTAATTATAAGTTTTTTTTAGGTTTTTTAATTTTTAGGTTTTTAAATTTTAGGTTTTTTAATTATAAGTTTTTTTTAGGTTTTTTAATTTTAAGTTTTTTAATTTTTAGGTTTTTCAATTTTAAGTTTTTTTATTTTGTAGGTTTTTAATTATAATTTTTTTTTATTTTGTAGGTTTTTTAATTATAAGTTTTTTATTTTTAGGTTTTTCAATTTTAATTTTTTTTATTTTTAGGTTTTTCAATTTTAAGTTTTGTTTTTTAGGTTTTTAGGTTTTAATTTTTTTATTATTTAGAATATTTTAAATAAAATTAAGTTTAAATTTAATTTAATTAATTTTTATATTAATTATTTACACATTAGACATAAAACGACGTCGTTTTTACATTTTCTTGTCACGTCGCAAGCAAAACAACGCCGTTTTACACCCAACTCGCTGGAAAATTGCCACGTCGGCAATTTGGCCGGATTTTGGCCGAGTGGCACTTAAGTGTTCCACTTTACTTTGAAACTAGCACTTAAGTGTACATTTCCTAAGTTTTGACGCTTAAGTGTCCCTTCGTACCATGTTTTGGCACTTGGGCTGTTTTTTTACCTTGAGCCAACAAACCTGTGAAAACTCTTTGGCCTACCTAGGGATTTAAAGGGAGCTAATTTATTTGTGGATGCATCTAGGATAGTTAAACTTGCTGACTTTGGGATTCCACATCTTCATTGCAAGACTACAAAGAGCATGTAGAAATTCCAAGCTGATCTGTAGTGCATTTATTGGCAAATGTGATGTCACGGTGGTGATAGACAAAGTTAGGTGCAAAAAAGAAAAGAAGAGAAAGAAAACATGCAAGCTTGTTATTCTTCATCTATGGTGTCTCGATGCATACTACTCCCGATTGGTCTGTGGCATTTCATCTATGCCAAAGTGTATTATAAATAGATGAAATGCTAGTGAATGATTTTCTTCACTTTTTTTCGTTGTTTCGGGTAAGCTTACTATGTTGCATAAATTGGAATAGAATCCTTGCTATATTTAGATGCCAAAACCTAATGAAAGTTCTTTCCATTTGTACCGGTTTCTAAAAAGTTCCTAAGAGGTGTAGTGGATAGAGTGCAATACCTTTATTGCAAGTTTCAACTTGTGTTGTTTTTGCTGCTACCCTGCCTTCCAAGAGAAGGATCCAATTTAGTCAAGAGTAAGAAGCGCCTCCTTCCTAACATGGGGTAATTAAAAGCGTATTGTCGCTTTCTTTTCAATTTCTGAAGCATTTGATCATTTTATTGATTGCTTCATGGTCTTTTTTCTCGGTGATGAGTTAACATAAGTCGAAAGTTGTTGATTTAGTTCTTTTATCAATATGATGTATCTATGTCTGAAGATGTTGCAGTTTTATCCAGTGTTCCATGAACACACCAAATAGTCTTTGGCTTTACTAAAGTCCTACCATTTCTTAGCTATCTGAACAAGCGGCTTACCACTCTTTGAAGGGAAATCTCAACTGGATAGCTGCAGAGGGACTTTGCTATTTGGAATGTTAATGCCACATTCTTTTTTTGTCACGGTGGAATGACAAAATTGTGTATCTTGCAGCTCATACAATCCTTGATGGAGAATGATAACATCACGAATTGCGATCATGCCATTGACATATGGAGTTTTGGGATGTGATATTTGTTGGACGCAAATTGCACAACCCCAAGATCTTTATAACCAGAACAAGAATATGCATAATTGAATAAAAAGATTAACGCACCTATTTTGGGATCCATCGAATATAAAGTGGAAGCAGAAAATTGATTACCCACATATCAAGGGGATCCATGCATCAAGTCCTTCTCCTCTATTGCCCTCCATATCACTGGCTCAATGAGGTGGCTCCCCTCACGTTTAGCATTAGGTAAACGCCCCTTAGGTGAAGATACATGTGAGAATTAGGGTTAGAAGAGAGACTTGAGCACTATTTATAGAGTTTCCAGCCAATCTCATTCATTACGGGCCAGGCTCAACTCGGCCCACACTAGCTAGCCCATATTAGACTAATTAAGAAACCTTCTATATCACTTTAGACTAACCTTGTTTTACGGTAATCGTAAAAACAGTAAATTACAATATCAATTAATTTAGTCCACATTAGGAAAACTCTTACATTCTCCTACTTGGACTATATTAATTGAAATCGTATTGTATGTGCGCACATTTGGTCTAGAGATAATTCTTAATAGTCAATCCTATCCCATAAAGTATTAAACACCGAATCATGGTGGTAACTGCATGTATACACACAGAGCCTTCCATGGTCACGAATGCTCTTAACTTTATTGACATGAATTAAATATGGTAGTATGTCAAATGGATAACATCTCTCATAAAGATATCCCATTTGTCAATCACAATTCTCTTACCTTAGGTGTCACAAAAACTTGTGCCACTAGAGAATGCTTTATGGTTCCAATAAACCCACATATATCTTGTTCTTATGGTTAATATTTCTTTATGTATCACAAGACATATGCATAAGGCTAATAACCGGATGCCCAGATGCCCCTAGCCTTCACTCAAGGTTTGTAAAATCCCTTGAGATTTATCAATATGTATTCAATATAATAACAACACATTCAAAAATATCTGGATCACCAACTATGAGAAGCTACACCAGCATAACAAGCCTTTCCAGTCCACAGACTCAGAGTTCGTCCGGAAAAAGATGGAACTATTTCCATCAAATTTGGCAAGAAAAAGGAAGAAAGTCCTTCTATCTTTCAGACCCTCTTTATGATCGAACCATGTGTTCCTCAATCTATTTCCGAGCCAAATCCAAAAAAGCTTGTTTGACACTTCAACAGTAATGGACATCCTGTCCATTACTACAAAGACAATTGTTTTTGGGATCCTTTTTGTCAATGTTCATATTGCACAAATTCCCCCGACGAGGTAGATCCTTTAGCAAGATCTCCACCTCGACGAAAAAGGCCTAAGGATAAGGTGTACCAAAGGTACTTGAACGGAGATCCCTCCATTGATACACTTGGAGAATGTGACAAATACTAGTTCATGGTTTCTTATGCACCACCTCCTTCACCAGAGTTCGATACTACATCCCAAGCCTCACCAGATCCACCAAAATCACCTCCACCATCTCCTCCTAAAAAAAAAAACAAGTTCTCTCCCCATTCTACAAGCCAATCCTAAAATGGGCTAAGAAACACTCTTACCCCCTCGAAGTTCCAGCGAAGCACCATCCACTTCTTCTATCGCCATGTTCCATGATATTGACTTTCCTTCTCTTGTCAAGGAAAGTTCTAAACTCTCGTTTCCTACTCCAGAAGAGTTTATCGATCCATATGGTAGATATCGCCATGTTCCCAAAATTCCTACTCCCACTGATGTGGATGAACATGGGAGACAGAGAAAGACTCTTACTACCGAAGTCTGTTCTAAATTGGCAATTAGAGACGTTTGTTGGCACAAAACAATGCCTTTAAGGCAATTGATTCCAAAATTGGAAATGTGCAACAAGATCTCCGAAGGTATGATGAAAGTACCAAAAAGATATTTTCTAAGTTCCAGAAAAGGCTTCACGCCTTGGAATCAGGACAACATCTTGGGTATCATTATCTTGAAAGTCCAAAGCCAGAAATAGAAAAGCTCAAGAGGCAAATCCAACTTCTCGAAGAAGGAAGGTTCAGACCTTTCGATCTATTGGCACCTTCGTTAGAACCGGGTATTTACCTCCACCGCCACGCACGTCTATTTTTGCCACTATTCCGGAAGATCCCTACGAAGAGAACCGGATATGGCGAAATACGAAATCGCCTCAAGGCCTTGCGGAAGGACAAAGGAAAAGAAAAATGCCGCCCACGAGATTCAATTTTGATTGTTATCAAAGAAAGATCGAGATCGAGATGATGTTATTTAATCCATTAGAATATTTTCTAAAGGATTTGGGTACTCAGGAACCTAATCCTACTACCCAACAACTGATCCTGCCATTCCGGAAAAACAGTCCCCTGTTTCCGGTCGAGCAAACTACTCCCGAGGCGAATCGATTCGGTATCTCTTTCCTCCTCTTCATCTTTCTCGATTCCTACGGTTGATTCTCTCCCTATGGCACCAGTAACTTCATCAATATTCATGGCTGATCCTCCAGATGATGAAATTGAATCAAACTATTCGACCCTTAAAATGGTCGACAAGCAATCCTACTCGGCATGTGTCCATAGCATCAAAACAATTCTTTACCATCGATGATATTCCTTATCATAAATGGCCAGAAAGACTTGAAGACTTTAATACTTGGTTGAATACTCAATCCATCACCAACCATGATATGAATGATGTCCTTTACAACTTTGTTACGAGATTCACAAGAAGCCTCAAACCGTGGTGGCAATCAATTTTTAACAAGACCAGATTCATTTTCTAATGTCACCTAATTTCGGCCATGCCATCACTCTCTTGTATCATGTCTTTGTGGGAAAACCCATTGATCTCGTAGAGATGAAAATAAGAGAATTTTTCGAAAGAAAATGCTGCTCCCTCTAGAAGAAGCATCTTGATAAGCATTATCGAGTGATGCTTGACTTTTTTTACCAAGTTGGCGTAGATCCAAATTTGAAGCATGTTTTCCTAACCTCCATCCCTAAAGAACTATCCCGGATGGTCGAAAGATCTTTCTTTGGAAAACAAAGGAGAATACAAGATATTCATTTGGGAGAAATACAACAAGAAGTTCATCTATGCCTCGAAGAACTATGCTTAAAGCGTCAGATGGTCCGTACCTACATCACAGATGACAAGCGCCTTGAATTAGCTTGTTCTCGCCGAAGTTAAAACTTAAATGGACCTAGACTTAGAACCAGGGAAGGAGAGTAAATTTTCTGTAGGTATGCCTTCTCATAGTGGGCAAACAATTCCCGTTCAAGCCCTTCAGGGACAACCTTTTAGCAGAAAACCACTCAGCCCTTTAGTTCAGAGCCTAGAGACACTTAGAGATGCCAGGATGGAAATGTTTCTAACCTACCCAAGCTACATTTCTTGGAGGATCCTACCAGGCTGGAGAAGAAGAGGAATTTAGGAAGCCATGGGGAGGTTTTTCACAAAGCACACTCTTTACTTCAAGGGACTCGCCCAACATAATACACGAATCTTGCCTTATATAGACAAGAGGATACATGCAAACAAACAGGGACCAAGCTCACGGATCTAGATACAAACAGAGGCACCGGAAACTTCCGAGAGGGAATTATTCGTACACTATGAACAAGAATCGCGTCGTGAACAGTACTTTCCTTAGCTTAGTGCTACAGTAAAAGTGAACAGTTACTTGCTATAGTGAAATTATACGGACTCAGCGGTCTCGTCCGTCACGAGCATTGTAGCTACAGACTAAGTCATCTGAGCTGTCTTCTAGGAGATGTGCCTCATATTTCTGTTCAAGGGCTTCAAGGTCTTCATGTGAGAGGATTTGGTTCAACCTTTGGGATGATGATGCTTCATGAGCCCAATGGGATGCTTCTTCTTCAGCCCAGTTTGTGTTGTCACTTGAGGTGTTGACAAGAATGCTTGGCTGAGGCCAATTGGTTGGCTGTGCATAGAAGGATGTATCCATTCTTTGAGATGAGGACAAAGGTCCTAGATCATAGGGGTCTTGGGACAGAGGACCTCCAAAGCGTGCATAGGGGTCTTGAGTAGACTGGACAATGTCATCTTCACTTGTCATTTCATGCTCTTGGGACGATGCAGCTTGTCTTTATTGCCTTAGTGCTTCCTTAGCTTCTGGTGCTAGGTCATAATGATCCCACGTAGTCGGTACATTATTCTAAACATCTTCAAGAATTGTTTTGTTTTCCTAGCATAAGATTTTCTGGAGTTCTCGATACTCGTGTTCATAAAATCTACAGATCTTGGATAAGATTTGTGAATCTGGGCTTCTCGACTGTCCAAATGAGGTTTATAGGATGTGGTTCCTATTTCCTGTGGGGCATCAATGATTCTTCCATTATTTCTGAAAAAATGCCATGGACGTCTGAAAAACAGGATGGTATGGACTTCAGGATTTGGTGTTATGGTTCTCAGTTCTTTTTCCAAGAGTTGTTTCCGGTAAGTAGGAGAATAGAACCGGTTAAAAAGTCTAAGAGATTCTTATCACTTTCTTTTCAACATTTCTTCCAAGTAAGAATATCTTGGTGAGGTTTGCAATGAACCTTCTGGTTGGAATTTCAATGGCTATCGAGTACTTATTGGTTAAGTACCACAATAACATTTTGAGTTGTTCAGGGAAATCATCTTCTTTCCAGATAAGAGGATGAATGAATGGATAATTCATATTTAACCCAAAAGGATAAAGAATCGAACCTCCATTGAATCGAATAGATCGTGTGACATTGCTACATGAGGTTGTCCATGTTTTCAGCGAGACTATCATTTTGGATTTATTGAATAACCTCTGGGGATATTTCCAACTTGGCAAATCTTTGATTTTCTCGATCTTGTATTTCACACCATAATTGAGCATATGGAAAGCAGGCCTTTTGATGTACATGTTGATTTCGGCTGGTGTTTTTGGCTTTGACAATAAGTCAACAAGCACATTCTTCTTTCCGGGAATATGTTTGGTTTCAAATGAGTATTTTGAGAACCATTCAGCCCATCGAAGCAGTTGAGAATTTGGAATCTGCTTTTGTTTAAACTCGGTCATCGAGGGAAAGATGCCATGTCTAATTCCACTAGGAAATGATGGCCGATAAGATGAAACTCAAACTTTTTTTATTCCATTTTTTTGCCAGATTTCTTTGAAAGTGGAATGGTAATGCCTTTCAGCTTGAGAAAACTTTCCACTTTTGTGAGCACAAATGTGTCTCTTACCATCTATTTCTTCAAAGAGTATAGCTGCCCAAAGTATTCATCATTGGCGTCTGTTTGAAGAATTCTTTTTCCTATTGATGGTATTTGCAATGGTGGGAGATTTTGCATAATCTCCTTAAGCTCAGCGATTGCTTTGGTTTGAGTTTTCCCCAAGGTGGGGAATTCTTCTTCAACATGGATTGCAAAGGAATCATGAGCTTTGCAATGTTTGGCACAAAAACCTTGAGATAATTAATTATCCCAAGAAATTGCTGAACTTGTTTTGTGGTGAAGTTATCTTCGGGAAACTTCAGTAATTCTTGAGCGATATGTGGCCTGGATAGTATGTACCTTTGTTGAGGTGCATACCAAGAAATTCGATTTTTATCGGGCAATATTCATTTTCTTTGAGAAAGCATAATACCATGCTTTTTCACGATTTTCGCAAACCGCTCAAGAAATTGACAAAGTGTGGACTGCTCGTCGGGATCGTAGAGCATAATATCGTCGATGTATACGGCTGCACTTGACAAGATTTGTTGGAAAATACGACACGTGGCCTTTTGGAAAAGGGACGGTGCTACCTTTAGGCCAAAAGGAAGAACTTTCCTTTGGAAGTGCTGGTTCGGGATACGAGAATCTATTTTGGATGTCTTCCGGATGGATGCCCAATTGCCAAAATCCGGCTTTGAGGTCGAATTTGGAGTAGATATGGGCCTTGGTTAGACCACTAAAGAGAGAATCTCTGGATGGTAAAGGGAACTTATCATCTTGGAGAAAAAGACTGAGATGTTGATAGTTGATCACTAGTCTCATTTTTCCTCTGTTTTGCTCAGCACGCTTATTGACATAAAAGGTTTCGCAAACCCATTGAGAATTGGAGATTTCAATAAGACCTTGTTACAATAGTTCTGAGCATTCCTTTTGAGCTAAAGCCAAGTGTTCGGCTTCATTCCCATATGATTCGCCTTGGTTGGATTTATGTCTTCATTCTTTTTTAAAGGAATGCGAACAAAGAACTCGGATTTTCCCATAGAGGATGGGAACACTTCTGAGCGAATTCTGAATGAGATTCCGAACAAGATTCTAGCAACTTTTGCATGATTGGATCTAGTAGACTCATCTGAATGGAAAAGAGTCTCTGAATATTGACGAACTCGAGAGAATTGGTCTTTATATCTAAGACATTTTCTAGGAATGATGCAGAGTTGAGAGATTTGAGTCATGATATCCCACCCAATTATTAGGTCTTTATTGGGGAGGCTTGATCCAAAGATTTTTGTGGTTATGGAACACTAAGGAAAAAACTGGACAGTTACTAGAGTGGTTCTGACATTCATGGAGAAAGTATCTCCTGAAACAGAATTGAAATATCGGATGTAAGGAGTCCAGAATTCTTCAGGAAGAACTTTGGTGTCTAATTTTGAACAACTTGCTCCTGTGTCAATGAGAGCAATAACAGTGATGGGTTTGACAAACTTTGAAGTGAGGATTTTTACAGGGAAATGGGGACAATGAGTTTGACTTAAAAATATGTTAATGTTTGGTTCTGAGGATGATGATGATATATGAAAAATATCTTCAGACTCTGAGTCTGACTCAGTCTCACTGGAATTTTGTAAGAGGGAATGATACAAAGAGTTTGTTCAGACGGTTCTTCATCAGCAGAGAATAAGGATTCAATATCATCATTTTCAAGAGAAATACCTGTTTCATTCTCAATATGATGAATTAAACGATTATGACATTTTCTCACTTGGGGACAATTTTTGGCAAAATGTCCTTTCGGTTGTAGATGTAGCAACGATTCGAGTGTAGAATAATGCTCTTGACCTCAATTTTAATAATGGTAATGAAGATGCTTTGTTTATCTCAATGCGAGAATGATCGGGCATCATGCATCCATGTTCCCCGGAGACGGATAACGAACACGAGATGTAACATTTATCGAGTAAAGCCAAAATAGCTCCCACTAAACAACGGTATCTCATGATGCTCCTAGGCCCATACTAATGACATGTCGCTCAAATACACACGAGCGTAGGCTTTAGTTAGTGGATTTGCAACCACATTATTTGTGAAAATATATTATATTAAAACATCACATTTCGTACCGTTTGCTTTTGGTCAAAAATTTTGACCACCATATATTTAGACCCCTTAAGACCTCTCGTAATAAATAAATCATACTACAAATTTGTTATCTCAATTGTTGACACCAAAAATTTTCGTTGACATTCTAAACAAATATTTTGCAAAAATAAAAATAAAAATAAAAAATGATATAATAAAGAAAAAATGAAAAAAAAAAAAAGAAAAGAAAAGAAGAAAAAGAAAAAGAAAAAGAAAAATGAGAGAAATAAAGAAAAAGAAAAAAATGGACAACCGCTCTCTCACGGGCTCTCTCTCTAAAAGAGGGGAGAGGCCATTTGACAAGATGCTCTCTCTCTCTCTCTTGGAAAATTTTGCGCGCGGATTCTCTCTACGAGGGTTCTTTGTTCCCACTCGCTCTCTCTCTCCTCTCGGACGCTCCCTCTCGATCTCGCGATGCTTGCACTCTCTAGAAAGGGGATTCTCTTTGGCGAATCGGTTTCTCCTTCTTGATCGCCTTTGGTTCGAGGAATTTCGATCAATCGAGCTCGATCGGTTAGGATTATCCTTTGGAGGTTTGATCGTTCTCTTGATTAAAGGTGACGACGGTCACGGCGATGACGACGCCCGGCCGGTTTTGCTCGTTGGATCTAACCCGATCTAAAGCCGACCGGAGATCCGCTTCATCTTTCGCCATTCTCGGACCTAGAAGATGAAGCGTAACAATCGGCGATTGTGATCGGAGGATCTATCCGTCGTTCGAAGTCCGCGGTGTCGAAGTTGAACTTCTACGGATCGACACTTTTTCGAGATCATCGGCTCGGATACCGTCGCGATTCTTCGGAGAGGCTCATTGGACTCGAATCTCTCTAGATCGAGCTCACTAGATCGGTGAGCTCTCTTTCCCTCTCTCTTGATCCCGTTAAGTTTTTGGCGTCTGGTTTCTCTCTCCCGTTCACTCCCTTTGACTCGAACATTTTCTCTCGACTCTGTCTTGCGCGTCGGATTTAACCCGTTGGAACGGCCGATCGAGGAGCTTGGCGTTTAAGGCTTAAACCGCGTCGTTGGCAGCCACGGCTTCGATCCTTCGCTGTTCATTCAAGGTTATCTATCTCTCTCTCTCAATTGCTCTATCTCGGTTCGACCGGGTGAGGAAGAACAAGTTTATCGGGTTTCTCCCGGTAAATGTCGTTTGTTTAGGTGCTGTTGTTGTTGTCGTTGTTATTGATTGATGGATTTAGAGGATCTATTTAGGCTCTGGTTCGGATTTGATTTTGAGCTGAGTAGATATTTGATTAAGCCGTGTTCCTTGCTGTGTAATCGAGACAAACGATTGCTGTATCGTACAGGGATGGAAATTGGTGTTGGAATCGTTGCTTGTATGCTTATATTTCTCTATTATACCTCATTTTCCCCTGTCCGTATCACTCTGATGTGTCATCGATGTGTATGTGGTGTGGCCAGCGATCGAATGAGAGCTTGCCTCTTGAAATAGAAGTTTACTGACAGTGGTTGACAAGGCCACAATCATTAACTATGGACTCTCTGCATTTAGTTGTTTTCATTACTTGTGTTTCTTCTTTTCTGTCCGCCATTCACATCTTTGTTAATGAGCTGTTTCAAGGCCTTGTGAACATGAAGGTGAGACTGTACAGCATCCGAAGTTTAGAATTCTTACAAATAATCTTTTCATGTTCGCTTGGAAAAGATATTATGTCAGGGACGAATCAAATTTTACTGGAAATCAATCTATGGATGCTGACCATGTCTTGATATCCCATGATTGGGTGTCTTCTGTTGCTGTATTGTGTTAAGCTTCCCCTACTTATCCTTCTCTTGGATTATGCTTTCGTATGATGAGGGTTCAAGTAACACAGAAAGCTGGTTGTCTTGATATGATTTTGCCGGTTCTGTTCACTGATTTTGCTGTTTCTTTGTGTGCTGTTTTTGCTGTTTCTTTAGGCACTGATTTTGCTAGTTCTTTGCTTTGAGAGGCAAATTGTCTTGAAAAGATATACAATAATAGATTGAAACGTTTTAGAATTCAAATCGCAAGTTTGTTATCTGATTGTGGGAATAACGTAGCCATATTTTTTTAGCAAGTTGAGAAAAAGTTGGAAATTTGTACCAACCCTGCCAACATGTTGCCGCGTTTTTCTCTCGCATGATTTGCAATGAGTTGATGATTATTGATGATGAACTTGATTTGCAATTTCGTATACCTGATATGTCACTTTCTGTTTTGGCTGAAATGAGGTGCTAGATGAGTTTATTTGATCTCAAGCCCTTCTAGACATAAAAATACATTTCTAGAGCTTCGATTTGATATGTCGCACGCCCATAATGGATGTCATTTGGTCACTGAAAAACACCTACAAAATCTGTTGATTCTGCAGTAGTTTTTTTTTTTTTTTGGATTGAATAGTTGTGCTGCTCTGATATTCTGTTTCTTTCACTGATCTGACCTTCTGTGCAAATGACTTGATATGATCTGGTTGTTGTGGTTTTCTGTGTTCGAAGTCTTCATGAAAGTCGAAGATGGTTCAAATATCTTTCCAATGAGCTATAGAATGCCCTGATTGAATCTCATTTGATATGGTTTTCACATGTCCAAAGTTCAGTCCAGAATCTGTCCTGTTTGAGACCCGATGCGTGTGCTCAAATTTGAGCTAGTAAACATTCTTTGCTGGAGTTGAATCTTTCATGAGAGTCATTAGAAATTTCATAAGCTTTCTAACAAGGTATAGATAGAATCAAATGGTCATCATTAGCAAGGTCAATGGCTTCCATAAAGTCACGTTTGAGTTACTGCAATCTATAATGTTGGATTTTTTGCTATGTTTCTTTTCTGTTTTCATATAGATTTTTGTGAACAAAGTAAGACTTCGATGTCTCATGATAGATGATCAGGACATTTCCTTTTATATACTTGGACTTTCATAGATTTTCTTTATGTCTTCATTTCAATAAATATCATCCATGTTTTGTGCAATCCCTACTGTGATTTTAATTGATTGCGTTTCTATGAAAATGTCTTCAATCAAGTTCCTTAAGAGCATACTTGATGCTTTGTGCTTTCTAGACATACTTAGGGCATACCATATTTGAATCTCATTTGATGAGAATATCATGCATCCATTTGGCTAATTGCAATCGAAATTTGTCAAGCATGACATTCTTAGTTCCAAGTCACTTTGCAATGTTAATGACTTGTGTGACTTCTTTACATTCTGATTTAGGGTTAAATGTTTACCCAAACCTTTTTGCATTCAACCTTATGTCATGTGTAAGTTTCACATTTTTGTACATTGTCTAGGCGGTCTTACGAACCTTTAAACATGCATTGTATTTTGTCCGGTTTGTGACTTGAATTTGCTAGATTCATGTTCATGTCTGATGCCTATGTCTATTCGTTATAATAATGATTTCTATGCTTTGTCTTAGTCATATAAGATGAGGCAAGGGATCCTTGTTTCTTAGATTAGGTTTAGATTAGGACCCTGAAGATAGAGAAGGTGTGAAGGTGATGGAGGTCAATGTCCATTCTGACCGTTGTCATGTACTATTTGTTTTCCCGACATATGTCTCGGGTTCCATGCATTGTATAAAACCCGACGAGTTGCGGGTTTCCTTTCTTTCTCAATTGTTTTCTCTTTTATATTTTCAGAATTGCATTATTAGGTTTAATTGCTTTTCTTGATTGTTTATTTCATGTCTTGCAATTTCATTTTCATTGTTTGTTTTCCTTTCATTTCTTAGGAATAGAATAGAATGAAAGTAATCCACCACGCATGATCATTTAGTATAGAATTGACGATCCTGAAAATATAAAAAGAAATGCATTAACATGATAGGAAAAACACAACATACTGTTTAGGTACCGAAAGGGCGTTAATAGCAATATTAGCGTAACCTAAGTCTCCAAACCTAGATATCTAGTTACGTAAGAATTGAAGGAACACTCTCGACCCTCGATTGGGTTTATAGCCAAGCCCCAAAATGAGGCTAGTGGCGACTCCTGTATATTTTTTATGTTGTTAAATATCTAGATCGTATAAACAAATCCGCTGTCGCGCGAGGCACGAGCTTAGGAGAGCTCGTGATCTCGTGAGGAAACTCTCATGATCAAAGTACCCCTAAATCCGACCTTTCCTCTCCTTGGACTTTTCGAGGGGCGGCTAGATCGGGTCGCAACATCAATACAACTGTATAGGTCTATCCATAAAGTTAAAATGATGAACTCTGTCATGAGGTTTTGAAGCATTATAGGTCAAGTAACAGCCTAAAAGAATGTTATTAACACTGCTTACATAGTAGAAGATAACATAGAACTTTATTTATTGCACTTCCTATTAACATAAATATGTATTTTGTTATTGATTTTATGTTATCCTAACATCTAGCAAAGTTTACATCTGAATACCCTACTAGCTGCAAGAATCGAACATGTCTGTAAATTAGTATATAATCTCTTGTCTTATTTAAGTACCTTAAAATCTTCTTGGCAGCAACTCACTGATCACGTCTGGATTTGACTAATATCTTCTTAGAAGTCTCGTCACAAAAATGATATTTAGTCTAGTGCAAATTCGAGCATAGATTATACTTTTAAGTGTCTTGACACAAAGTACATCATTTAATTAGATTTTCTCAATATCTAAATAAGGACAATGTGATAGATTCAGTCCATCACCCTTAACAATAGGAGCAATTCTTGGCTTGCAATGATATATATTGAATATTTCTAATATACAATCAGCAAATGTCCTCCAAAAAAATCTAATATAATATGGCAAAAACAACTCTTACAGACCTCGGTACAAAGAACAAGAGATGTCTTAAGGTCACTACTTCTAAGCAAAATATTATGTACATAGAGTATGAGAAAAATAAATTTCTTCTCACTAACCTTGCAGTATATTGAATTATTTTGTTCTCAATTGAACAAAATAATAACACTATGAAACTTTAATAATATTGTTTGGAAACTTGCTTAAAACTATGAATAAGATTTTTCCGTCTACACACAAGTTTACTTGAAACATTTGTTGCAAAATCCTCCAATTACACAATATAGATTTTGTATCTATTTGGCGTAACTCCATATCAAAATAAATTATTAATGCCACGTTCATTCTGAAAGAATTTTTAAAAATAGTAGAAATAAATAATTATTTATTCAATATAAACTATTCACCCCTTTTTTAGAGTGAAAACTTTAGCTACAAGTTTAGTTTTAAATTTCATAATTTTCCTTTGAAATCCTTTTAATTTTGTACATCAATTTGCAACTAATGAACTTATGATCTTTAGGCAAGTAAGTTAGTTTCCAAACACTAAGATGTTTCATAGATTGTATATTGTCTTTTATGACATCTAATCATATACTTGATTGAGAATAAGAAACGGCATTTATAAATATACCATTACATCAACCATACAGTGGATATTGTAATCATACTCTCACAAATAGACTACATAGTCTAATGGTATAACTGATCGTCTTTCCTTAACAAATCTCCTTAATAAAGCTACAACCACTTCATTCTGCACTTGAGAGGTTTAAGAAATTTTACTATAAACTATATCAAGAATAGTACCTTAAACCTCAACAAGTTTAGTCTATGGTACAGGAGATTCCATAATTATCTATATAGGTAAAGACAAAAATACAGTAACCTCCATCATACTATTATCTTTAATAGTGCGAAAGCAGCTATCATCTACAATTACGTCAATCTTTAGAAACTTTAGAGTATGTGATCCCATAATTTTTGCACATTCTTTAGGGTCATAAAATCAATACCCCTTTAACAATCTAGATAAGATACAAAATAATTCCGAGTGGATCTGAATTCCAACGCACTTAATATTGGATTATATAACCTCATTTTTACATGACACCTTTAAATTTCATATGTTTCAAGTAATTTATGTCAAGTCTATAACTCAAAAGAAGTTTATAAAACTATTTTTGTATGTGAAAAGGTTACTTTCAAAATATCAGCTCACAAAAGACAAGATAAATTAGTCTTACTAATCTTATGCATTTTGGCCATATCTTTTTGTCAGGATTTTTAGGTATAGTAATTAAGTTACCACCCCAGAATCTACCAAGTATTTGACAAATGACCATTTAAGCTATTTCGCATTGTCATACTTGCCAAAATACTCACGGCCCTTTGTTAAGCTTGATAACATTTTAAGACTAATTGTAATTGCTTTATTCTTTATCTCGATCATTTTCCTTAAATAGAAAACTTTCGGAAACAACATTTTAACCATATATGAAATATATATGTCATTATGACTTAAATACAATCTTTGCAGATGTGTCCTAATTTCAATATCGACAAGACATAATTTCAAGCAACTAAGTCTTCCATCATCTTATAGTAGTGCAGTCCGCAGGCAAACCTCTTTTCAAGTGTTTTAGAATGGAACGCTTCATGGACAGTAAGCAAATTCAATTACTCTTTTCTCAAGCAACAAATCATATGTCCACAACTTAAAATTTAAAACAGTAAAAACCTCAATAATAATGGAGTTATTAATTACAGAAAATGTGACTGAAAAAAAAAGTAATGTATATAATTAGCATCATGTGAGTATCGTGTAACTTGACGTACAAGTACACATCCAGAGAATTACATGTAAAATCACATAATCACCTTTGGGCAGAATACATGACATGCAATTGTACACTCCTCACATGATAGCGGTTATGAGAATATATTTCAATCTTCGTGAATTCATCATTTTTAAATATATAAATCATTAGGATCGGGTACTTCTTCACCACACTATCATGTATCCCTCCATAAACTAATACACGATTACCTTCTTTGAGAGTATGACTATGCTTTAGACCAGGAGACATCCTAATCAATATACGAGATCGAAATTTTTCAAACTCAATCAAGTGTGTCACTTTGGCGGTCACAACTCAATAGAATCCTTGAAACTCTCTCATACCAAGGATATAATCTTTACATCTCACATATACTATATACATGTGATTTTAACTTTAGTGATAGGGGCATCATATCACTCAAATCACATGCCATGCTAATTGCACTGCATTATTCATTAATAAAATCTTATATATATAACGAACCTAAAAGATAGATTCCAATGAGATCAACGATTACAGCAACACAATAAACTTCTCATAACATAGAAGCAATCATCTCTTGTGCACCCCGATTACTGATTACTAGAACAACATTAAAAGAATGCTGATCTAGAATATCTCTCACAAATTAACATCAATAGTAATATAGGGTACACTAAATGGACAAGCTTGATAGCTGATCCATTGTCATTCATGAGTTCATAAGGCAAAAAATAACTCCAAGGCCAATAATTGATTTATTAGTCAATTTTTAAGTAACAAATTATCATTGTAATCAACTAGTGGCCTATTAATTGAGTCAAACCAAAGAACCAAATATATAAAATTTAACAGTAGATGCTATTGCTCTTCGTAAATGTTGTCATACTCCTTAACCATAAAAAATATTAAACTTGATAGACATTAACAAGTGACCAGATTAGTTTATGCACAATATGCAGTAACTTAATTGACATGCATTACCCACATTCAGCAAATGTGTTAATTAGTATAATCAGTTTGGTCACGAGTTTTTAAGACATCCAATATTCAAAGATTACTAGTGTGTAAAGAAGTATGCTTAAACAACAAAAATTTTATAATTAATACATAGCTCAATTACTATCCTATAGTGGTTGTATCTCATTAAGCCGCTTCAGTTCACAATAAAGTTTAATTTTTATTAATGAATCATATCATTTTAATGTTTATGTGATAACATACCGTAACCCAACACATATATTTCAAAAATCACAGAAAATATAAGAAAAATACGCAAAAATACACTAAAAATACACGTATTTAGGGCTTTGTATGTAATTTCACATCCATAAAAACATCAAACATGTAAAATAAATACACCATGATGTAAAGGATGATCATACGAATCTAACGCCACCGGCCACGCGCCGATCCGACGCCCGCGGCGCGTGGGGGCACGTGAGGCCTCCCTAGCGACATGCCGCCTACCTTCTTGCTCGTATCGTTGAGCCCAATCCGAATTTGTGATTTAATTTTATTTTTATTGAACAAAAAATCACGAAAATCACAAATTATGGCAACAATCTTATGTGTTCGAGTTCTAAGGTTATGGTTGCTCGATACCATTTGTAACGACCCGAGTCCCACATGTGTAATATTGTCCGCTTTGGACATTGAGTCCTTACGGCTTTAAAACGCGTCATACAGGTTAAAAGGACCCCAAGCCTTATAAACTAGCCCAGGACTCCCCCCTAAGCGATATGGGACTAGAGAGGACCCTTCCCTTTCCTTGGGCTGTCACACTCTCCACCCCTTAAGAGCACAACGTCCTCGCTTTGACCCCCACACGCGGTCGGGAGTCGGCTCTGATACCACATATTGGACGCAAATTGCGCAACCCTAAGATCTCCATAACCAGAACAAGAACATGCATAATTGAGTATAAAGATTAACACACCTGTTTTGAGATCCATCGAACATAAAGTGGAAGCAGAATAAGGATTACCCACATATCAAGGGGATCCATGCATCAAGTCCTTCCCCTTTATTGCCTTCCGTATCACTTTGGCTCAATGAGGCGGCTCCCCTCACATTTAACGTTAGGTAAACACCCCTTAGGTGAGGATACATGTGAGAATTAGGGCTAGAGAATGGACTTGAGTACTATTTATAGAGTTTCCAGCCAGTCCCCCTATTACGGGCCAAGCTCAACTCGGCCCACACTAGCCAGCCCATATTAGACTAATTAAGAAACCTTCTATCTCACCTTAGACCAATCTTGTTTTAGGATATCGTTATCTAGAGAGCCCTAAGCCGGAAATAAAAAAGCTCAAACGACAGATCTAGATTCTTGAAGAAGGAAGGTTCAATAGTTCAATCCATTTCCAATCCCAGCATGGACAAAATATCCGCCTCCACCACCCCAGACGTCCATCTTTGCCAACATCACACCAGATCCTTACAGGAAGGAAACGATTGTGGCAGAAATGCGAAGTCATCTCAAAGAACTGGACCGAGTAAGGAAAGAAAGAGGGAAGGAGAAAGAATTGCCGCCACAATCCAGTGTTGTTATAAGGGAAAAACCAGATCAGATGATGCTGTCTAATCCATTGGAATCCTTTTTGAAAGATTTGAGCAATCAAGAACAACCTGATCCTATCCAGCAAAATGATCCTGTCATTCCAGACAACCAAATCTTGTTCCCAGCAGAACAGACTTTCCCAAATATCTTTGATACTGAATCATATTCGATATCTCTTTTATCCTCTTCATCCTTCTCCATCCCCATCATTGATTCCCCTTCTATTGCTCCAGTAACTTCATCAATATTCATGGCTGATCCGCCAGATCAAGAAATGGAATCAAACTATTCCGAACTTGAACTTGTTCAAACAAGAAACCCTGAACAAAATTTGTCCGAGACATCAAAACAGTTTTTCACCATTGATGATATCCCTTATCACAAATGACCAGAACGTCTTGAAGAATTTCATACTTTGTTGAATACTCAAACCATCACCAACCATAATATGAATGATGTCCTTTTTAACTTTGTTACAAGATTCACGGGCAGTCTTAAACTTTGGTGGAAATCAGTGGCCGAACAAGACCAAATTCATTTCCTTTGTTCACCTGATTTTAGTCATGCCATCACCCTTTTATATCACTTCTTTGTTGGAAAACCTACTGATCTCATTGAGATAAAAGGAGAGAATTCTTTGAAAGAAAGTGCTGCTTTCTCCACAAAAAATATCTTGATAAGCATTATCGAGAAATGCTTAAACTCTTCTACCGATTGAGCCGATCCAAATCTAAAGCATGTCTACCTCGACGTCTATCCCCAAGGAGTTATCTCGGATGGTTGAAAGGTCTTTCCTTGGAAAACAAAGAAGAATATAGGAGATTCCATTTGGAGAAATCCAATAAGAAATCCGTTTGTGCCTTGAAGAATTGTGCCTAAAGCGCCAAATGATCCGAACCTACATCACGGATGACGAGAGAACTAGAGACGGCTTGTTCTCGTCGGAAGCTAAAGATCAAATGCTCCAAACGTGACTGTGATGGTACTTATGGAAAAGTTTCCCGAAAAAGAAGCACTTCAAGAAGTTCGGATGAAGAAATCCAAACATGGCCATAAGAACTTCCGAAGAAAGAAGAAATGGTGATACCTACGCAAAAGGAAAGATTGCACGAGGCCACAAAAATCAAATCGCTAGTTCATCGCAATCGAAAGGACATTTTGCCAAAACTGTCCTCAAGCAAAAAATGTCAGCATCATTTGATACATCAAATTGAGAATGAAACAAGTATTTCTCTTGAAAATGATGACATTGAATCCTTATTCTCTACTGATGAAGAACCAACTGAACAAACCATTTGCGTCATCCCTTGTTACCAAACTTCCAGTGAACTAGAATCGATTCAGAGTCTAAAGATATTTTTCACATATCACCCACATCTTCTAAACCGAGCTCGACATATTCTCGAGCCAAACTCATTGTCCCCATTTTTCTGTAAAAATCTTCACCTCAAAGTTCGCCAAACCTATCGCTGTTATTGCTCTAATTGACACTGGAGCAAGTTGTTCAATTCTGGATACTAAAGTTCTTCCTGAAGAATATTGGACTCTTTATGTACGGTATTTCAACTCCGCCACAGGAGACACTTTCTCTACAAATGTCAGAACCACTCCCGTGATTGTTTAGTTCTTCCCCTAGTGTTCCTTAACCACAAAAATATTTGGATCTAGTCTTCCCAACAAAGATTTAATCATTGGTTGGGACATTATGACTCAAATCTCACAGCTTCGCATCATTCCTAGAAAGGGTCTCAAGTATAAAGACTAGTTTTCTGAATTTGTCAATATTCAAAGACTATTTTCCATCCAAATGAGTTTGTTAGACCTAATCATGCAAAAGTTGTTGGAATCTTGTTTGGAATCCCATTATGAATTCGCCTAGAAATGTTCTCATCCTCTATGGAAAAATCCGAGTTCTTTGTATGTCTTCCATTCAAAAAGAATGAAGACATTAATCCAACAAAGGTGAGTCATATGGGAATGAAGCCAAAACACTTGGCTTTAGCTCAAAGGGAATGCTCAAAACTATTGCAACAAGGCCTTATTGAAATCTCCAATTCTCAATGGGCTTGTAAAGCCTTTTATGTCAACAAACATGCTGAGCAGAACAGAGAAAAAATGAGATTGGTAATCAATTACCAACTCCTTAATCTTTTCCTTTAAGATGATAAATTCCCTTTACCATCTAGAAATTCCCTTTTTACTGGACTATCCAAGACCCATATCTATTCCAAATTTGACCTTAAAGCCGAATTTTGGCAATTGGACATTCATCCTGAAGACAGACCCAAAACAGGGTTGTATCCCAAACCAGCACTTCCAATGGAAAGTTCTTCCTTTTGGCTTAAAAGTAGTACCATCCATTTTTCAAAAGGCCATGTATAGAATTTTCCAATCAATTTTGTCAAGTGCAGTAGTATACATTGACGATATCCTGCTCTACAGCCCTGATGAGCAGTCTCATTGCCAACTTTTCGAGTAGTTTGCAGAAATCGTGAAAAGGCATGGCATCATGCTTTCTCAAAGAAAGATGAATATTGCTCAGATGGAGATTGAATTTCTTGGTATGCACCTGAACAAAGGTACATACTATCCAAGGCCACATATTGCTCAAGAATTATTGAAGTTTCCTGAAGATAACTTCACAACAAAGCAAGTTCAGCAATTTCTTGGGATAATCAATTATCTCAAGGATTTTGTCCAAAATATTGCAAAACTTCTAATTCATTTGCAATCCATGCTGAAGAAGAATCCCCCACCTTGGGGAAAAGCTCAGACTAAAGCAAAGAGCTGAACTTAAAGAGATTATGCAGAATTTTCCACTATTGCAAATACCATCAACCAGAAATAGAATTCTTCAAACTAATGCCAGTGATGAATACTGGACAGCCATCCTGCTTGAAGAAATTAATGGTAAGAGACACCTCCGTGCTTATAAGAGTGGAAAGTTTTCTCAAGCTGAAATACATTACCATTCCACTTTTAAAGAAATCCTGGCAAGTAAAAAATGAAATAAAAAGTTTGAATTCCATCTCATCGGCTATCACTTCTGGTAGAATTAGACATGGCATCTTTCCCTCGGATGACCAAGTTTAAATAGAAGCGCATTCCAAATTCTCAAGCGCTTCGATGGGCTGAATGGTTTCAAAATACTCTTTTGAAACCAAACATATTCTGGAAAGAAGAATGTGCTTACTGACTTCATGTCAAGGCCAAAAGCACCAGTCGAAATCAACATGTACATCAAAATGCACGTTTTTCATATACTCAATCATAACGTAAAATACAAGATTGAAAAGATCAAAGATTTGCCAAGTTGGAAATATCCTCGGGGAGATTATTCAACAAATCGAATAATGATCTCGCGAGAACATGGAAAATCTCATGTGGCAATGCCACACAGATTTGTTCGAGATTCAATGGAGGTTCGATTCTTTATCCTTTTGGTTTAAATTCGGATTATCCATTCATACATCCTCTTATCCGGAAGGAAGATGATTTCCCTAATCAACTCAAGACGTTATTATGGTACTTAACCAATAAGTACTTGATAGCTATTGAAATTCCAACCAGAAGATTCATTGTCAACCTCACCAGAATATTCTTACTTGGAAGAAATATTGAAAGAGAAAGCGATCAAAACCTCTTAGACTTTCTCAATTGGTTCTATCCTCCTACTCACTAGAAACATCTCTTGGAAAAAGAACTAAGAACTATGACACCAAACCCTGAAGTTCATACCATCCTGTTTTTCCGATTTCCATGGCATTTTTTCAGAAATAATGGCAACATCATTAATGCTCCACAGAAATAGGAACTACATCCTACAAACCTCACTTGGATAGTAGAGAAGCTCGGATTCACAAATCTTATCCAGAACTGTTAGATCTTGTGAACACCAGTAACGAGAACTCCAGAGAATCTTGTACCAGGAAAACAAGACCATTCCTGAAGATGTCTAGAATTACAATGTACCTGCTGCATGGGATCATTATGACCTAGCACCAAAAGCTAAGGAAGCACTCAGACAATGCAGACAGGCTGCGTTATCCCAAGATCATGAAATGACAGGTGCAGAAAATATTATCCAATCTACTCAAGACCCCTATGCACATTGGGGAGTTCCTCTTTCCCAAGACCCCTATAATCCAGGACCTTCGTCCTTATCTCAAAGCATAGATACATCTTTATATGCACAGCCATCCAATTGGCCTCAGCCAAGCATTTCTGCCGACACTACAGAAGATGACAACACAAACTGGGCTGAAGAAGAAGCATCCCACTGGGCTTACGAAGAAGCCTCTACATCCACATCTCGTCAGCTCAACTAGATTTTATCACCAAAAGATCTTGAAGCACTTGAGTAAAAGTATGATGAACATTGCCTAGCAATAGTATACAACTTAGATGACTCCGACTATGACTACTTGTGACAGACGAGACCGCTGAACAAATCCATTGTTCGTACATGTTCACACCAGTAGCAAGTTACTGTTTACTTTTACTGTAACACTAGGCTAGGGAAAGTACTGTTCACAGTACAGTTACTGTTCATAGTGTGCAAATAATTCCTTCCCGGAAATTTCCGGTGCCTTTGTTTGTATTCGAACCCATGAGCATGGTCCTTGCATGTGTGCTTGTGACCTCTTATTGTCTATATAAGGCAAGGAGGGTATATTGTGTTGGGCAGAGTCCCTTGAAGTAAAGTGAGTGTTTTGTAATAACCTCTCTATGGCTTTCTAAACTCCTCTTCTTCTCCAGCTTGGTAAGATCCTCCAAAAAATGCAGCTTGGGTAAGTTAGAAACGTTTCCATCCTAGCATCTCTGGGTGTCTCTAGGCTCTGAACTAAAGGGTTGAGTGGTTTTCTGCTAAAAGGCTATCCCTGAAGGGTTTGAACGGGAGTTGTTCGCCCACTGTGAGAAGGCATACCTGCAGAAAATTGACTTCGTCCTCCCTGGTTCTAAGTCTAGGTCCATTCATAAAAGCATATTCTTAGTGGTATCATCATAGTTTCGAAGATTTTGTTGCACATATCCGATTTTGGAATTGATTGCTTTGAACGCATTATTTTGTGCTAATAGAGTCTCCAATTGCCAATTTAGGACAGCTTCAGCAGCAGGAGTCCTTTTCTGTCTTCTATGTTCATCTACATCAGTGGGGGTAGGTATCTTAGGAACATGACGGTATTTGCCTTGTGGGTCTATAAACTCTTCTGGAGCAGGAAATGAAAATTTTGGACTTTCTCAAACAAGGGGAGGAAAGTCTGTATCATGGAACATAGCAATGGAAGAAGTGGATGGTGTTTCTACTGAGACCTCAAGTGGGTAGGAGTGCTTCTTGGCCCACTTTAGGATTGGCTTATAAAACGCGGAGAGAGCTTGTTTTCTCTGAGGAGGAGATGGTGGAGGTGATTTTGGTGGATCTAGTGAAACTTGGGGTGTAGTACTAAACTCTGGTGGTGGAGGTGGTGCATAAGAAATCATGAACTGGTACTTATCACATTCACCAAGAGTATCAACAAAGGGATCTCCGTTTAAGTATTTTTGGTACACCTTATCCTTTGGCCTTTTTCGCCGAGGTGGAGGTTTTGCAAAAGGATCTACCTCGTCGGGGGAATTCGTACAATGGGAATATTGGCAAAAAGGATCCCAAAACAAGTGACCATACTAGTCTTTATAGTTATGGATAGGATGTCCATCTTTGTTGAAGTGTCGAACAAGCTTTTTGGGTCGGCTCGGAAATTGATTCGGGAACACATGGTTCAATCATGAAGAGGGTTTGGAAGATAAATGGATTTTCTTCCTTTTCCTTACCAAATTTGATGGAAACGGTTCCATCTTTTTTCAGAATGAATTCAGAGTCCGTAGACTGGAAATTCTTGTTATGCTGGTGTAGCTTTTCATAGTTGGTGGTCCAAGACTCTAGAAGGAGCTTGGCTAGCGTGTCCTTCGAGATCTGTCTAGGAACATGGATGCAAGATGCCTGATCATTCTGCATGGAGATAAACAAAGCATCTTCATTACCATTGTTGAAGTTTAGATCAAGAGCATGGTTCTACACTCAATAAACCATCTGGTAATGTAGAGTTGCAGCTACAGAGTCAGCAGTTTGAGGAGCTCCAGTGAGCTGGACTTGGACTTTTAAGAAAGAGAGTAGCTAGGGGTCCGAAAGAGTGATATTGAAGTTTGGATATAGAGTCACAAAGACTGTTCCAGCATTTAAAGTGATTTGAACAGTATCGATGCAAGCATGCTGGTATTGTAAAACCCTAGTATCCAACAACGCAATTCTTTCTACAACTAGCAAACCTTTAACGACCATGAAAGGTAAGAGCAAGACGAACAGCGCCATAATGAACATGAGTATATCCCCGCTGAGCCCATTGTCTGGAAAATTCTAGAGGGATCTGTAGAGTAACAAAATATTCCTTTTTAGTAGCAGGAATGGGGTGCTGGTCGAATTCGGAGGACCGCACATACTCCTTTACTTGCTTTGGGGTTTGATGAATAAGCTGGCCGATGGAGCGGATAGGTGAGAATGGATAGTTGGGTTTGGCAAAAGCGGAGTAAGGGTTCATGAGAGAAAGTTGAGTTTCAGATATCTTGGTTTCATCACTAAGAGAGATTTCATAGAGATAATCTATCTTAGAAGCATTGGAAACACAAAATTCAGAGGGGGTTGAGGATGATGGAGATGCTGCAAGAGAAATTGGTGCTTCAAGAATTTCTGGTTCTGTAGACATGGTTGATGAGATCTTCTCAGCACTAGGTTCACCTACCAAGCACATGGAATGGATAACATTACAAACGAAACCATGGCTTTGATACCATGAATGGACCTAGACTTAGAACCGGGGAGGACAGAGTCAATTAAAATAGTAAATTACAATATCAATTAATTTAATCCACATTAGGAAAACTCTTACAATATTATCAAAATGCTAACTGGGAAACCTCCTTGGAGTGAGTATGAGTGTGTAGGCTGCATTGCTTTTTCATTTTCTCTGTTTGTCCTTGGACTGAATCTCTGTCACTTCTTTCTGCTGGAAGTTTGGTACTGTGCATATTACCTTTTGGCATGTGATCTGTCTTTAATTTCTGTTTAAGGTTTAATCGTTCAATGCAGGCTGCGGCTATGTTTAAGGTGATGCGAAGTGCTCCACCAATACTTGAGACATTATCTACCGAGGGAGAGGATATCCTGCAGCGGTGCTTTTCTAGACAGCTTGCCGAGAGGCCTTCAGCTGCTATGTTGCTTGAACATGCTTTCCTGCAAATTTGAAGTTGCAGATGACTAGCTTTTTTCACATGCCGTGCGTTGTTGCAAAAGAAATGTTATATTGTAAATGCTCACATTTACTAAACCAAAAGGATTATAAAGTGGAAGTGCAGTAAGGAAGCAGCCACATGGACATTAGTCCATTAATGGGATGAAGAATAAAGAAGACTCATATGGTCACAACGTACATGTTTAATTATCTAAATTAATACTTACCTATACTGATGTTACTTTATTAGGGAGAAGGATAAATGCTTTCATCAGGATCTAACACAGATTTTTTTTTTTTTTTTTTAAAAGACAATAGCCATTAATAGAGGCGAACAATCCCAAGTCATCCACACAGAGGCAACTTTGAAAAAATGGAGCTTTAGAAAGAAAGAAAGAATGACTCTACAACGGAGAATCTAAAATAAAGAATAAGTTATAGGTTGCTGCATCTCTATCTCTGAAGAAGATAATAGAAGTTGTGAATTGATTGACAAATTTAGAAAAGATGAAGAAAAATTTCCAAAGTCTTGAACCAGCAAGCGCAGAAGATCGCAACATTCAAAAACTATGGTTTTTCTAAGAGTACAAGATAAATTTCTCCCATTGTTGGAAAGGCATTCCATTCCATCCACTCAAAATCCAGGTAACCAAACAAAGGCCGCGTTTGGTGTGTTGCGATAGGGACGAGTGATCGAATAATAATATAGACAAAAGAAGAAAATAAATCGGATATCGATTTATGTGGTTCGTCGTAAAGACCTACTTTCGCGGGGGGAGAGCGGTAGCGAATTTCACTATAGATCAAAGCGATCTGAGGAGATTACACACTCGAGTCATTCAAACATTCTCTCGGTATTTCCTGCCCTAATTTAACCAAAAACCCAAGTGTTTATAAATAAACAACTCACTTAGAGATAAATTCACGGCATAAAATTACCACGGGTTCAAGCTCAAAGTTTAACGCGCTACGTACGCCTAGTTCGCGTATATACGGATTTGCAAAACTTGCGCCTCTTCAAAAGCGCGTGGACGTGCGACTCCTTTCTTCGTATAAGCTGCAGCGGCTTCTTATGAAAAGGCTTCGGCAGCTTCGTCCTTCTCTCGGTATGTACGTGTAGCGGCCCTAAAAAAGAAGACCCTCACTGTCGGCGTACCTTTTATACGTGTGCCCCAAAAGTCAAATTCTTGACCTAAGGCCCACCTTCCTTTCCTTTTTGGCTTCACGTGAAAGACGCTGCATTGGTCTTTCGTGTCTTTGTGTGTGCGTGTGTGGCCCAAGCCCACCACTTTTAACTCTTCATGCAGAAGACTTCTTCGGCGTGGATTGGATGAGGAAACTTGCTTCTTTTAATTTTATTTCCTCCTTTTGTAATTCCTTCGTGAGTCTACTAAATTTCATATTTTAGCAAACGCCTAAACTCAAGTCATATTTAACATGGTGTACAGAATCAAACACCTTGAGAGTTGTTACGTAGAGAAGTTATCTCTGCATCACTACCAATGTCCAGATTGTGCAGGAACTACTGTCCCAGCTTTTGCTGAAATAATTAGAGTCATGGTCCAAAAACTGATCTTCTGATCTTCAAATTACAGCAACTATAGTTCATTTGTCATACCACGAGTTTTATTGATTTTGCGTGACATATTCACAGTTGGCTTTGCTCTCAATGGACGATTCCATTTTGCCAGATTCACATTTTTCAAAACTATATTTTGTTACCCTTCAGTTGAGTTACAGGGGTGACAGAAATAGACACATAGTAATGCATATCCGGGCTCAACTCCGTAGTTGAATCCAAAAGAGGTCACATCCATTTTGGGCGTGCATGGAAATGTTTTTAAGAAACGTTTCCGGAACACTTCTGTACGGATTTTGTTCCTTAAAAAAAAAAAACAGAAACGCGTTTGGTTGCGTTTTTGTTCTTTTTTTGTTTTTTGTTCTCAAAACAAAATAAGAACAAAAAAAGAAACATAAAAAAGTTATTTTTCTTTCTTGGAAGGCAAAAAAGAACAAAAACGAAAAGAACAAAAAACAAAACCGGAACAAAATTGGAACAACACCGGCTGAAGCTTTCTTCTCCTTCGTGCGTGCTCGTGGCTCTCGGCTGAAGCTTCGTTCTCGTGCTCTCCCTTTTCCGGCGTCTCTCCCATCTCTCCGGCGGCTCCCACTCGGCTGACTCTCCGGCGACTCCTCACTCTGGCGACTCCTCACTCCGGCGACTCCAGGTACGTTTCTGGTGCTCCTCCTTCTCCGGTCGACGATGGGCTTCGGCGCGGCAGATCTGGGACGCTCGGTTGAGGCTGCCGACGGCAGATCTGGGACGGCTCGCTCGAGCCTTGAGCGAGCGTTGCTCGCCCAGATCTGCGGCTTCTCCTTCGTGCGTGCTGGTGCTCTTGGCTGAAGCATTCGTTAGCGAATGCGGCGGTCTTTATCTTCCCTGCCTCGCCAGTCGCCGCCACCGATATCCCGTGGGGCTGATAGCCGACGGTCCGGCGAGACAGGAGGCGTGATTTTTTAACTGTGCGGAGGAGAGTTTTCCGGCGACCGGTTTCGCCCCGGTGCCGAAGACGGTCGGTGATCTGCTCCAAAGCCTCAGCTGGGGGTTCTCTCTCCCTTTTCGCACCAGCCGAGAAGGGCTATGGCGGTCGACTTGGGATCGGCCCTTCAAGACGAAGCAGAGGAGGAGGAGTGCGCGGTGGACGGAGACGCGCCGGTTCATCATCCCGCCGCGCCTCCCGACGAGGTACGATCGCTCGCGCTCTCCAGTTCCGTCGAATCGCGTCGTCCGAGAATACGGAGAACGGTCCGTCTCAGTCGGGACGCGGGCCGGTGCTAGGTTTTTTGTCTGTTCGTCTTCCGCTAACCCTAGCGTTCCCGCAATCGAACTGCTTCCGAGTGCTGGAGACGCGCGTTTCAACTGTCGGGAACTAGAATCCGATGGTTGTTCTTCCTCGGGAGCGGCTACTTTCCGTGTGACGCATTTCCCGTGATGTTATGGATGGTCACTGTCGGGATTGAGCTTCTCTTATATGCAAAAAAGACGATAGCGGCCATGGTGGTGATGTTATCCTGGAAGATATTGAATTTCCTAGGTTATTACTTATTAGTCTCTTTACTCATGGGAACCTACGGGACATTTTAGGCTTGGTTTTGACTTGTGATGTCGATGGAGTCGCTCTTACTTTAGATGTCGTGGTGGGGGCGTCAATCTGTTGCTGAGTTTAGATTGCTGCTCTTCAAGATCATTTGTACCTGTCTCTTATTTTCTGTCTTTGACTGTTATGAAAGAACTTGTGGATGCCATTTCTGCATCGTTTCGTGATTTCTAATGTTTTTTAATTGATAGAGAGACCGTCGAGAAAGAAAGTGCGAGTTGGAATTGATTAATTCTCCTTAAGTCTCCTGTTTTGTGCAGTTATTTGACCTCCCAACAACAGTTGATCCCAGCTACATAATTTCCCTCATACGAAAACTTCTACCACCGAATCAGACACATAACTCTTGCTCCAATGGAGTTGACGGAAATAATTCCCAGAAGTCTAGCTCGGATTCCATTGAAGAAAAGCGGGCCCCACTGGATAATACGAGAGTACAAGACCCAGCAAGTGACTTTTCTGAGACGATGGACATCATTGATGATAATAAGGAATCTGCCTGTGAAGAAGGCAGACTTGATGGAGAGTTAGGTTGCGGAAATGGATTACCCAAAGCTTCTACATTAGAAGAGGTTTGGGAAGGGAATGGTTGCATTCTGTGGGACCTTGCTGCAAGTCAAACTCATGCAGAACTCATGGTACAAGAGATTGCATCCTAGTTTTTCAAATGCTATCTATTGTACCTCGATATCTTGTTTGCTTCATTTTAGGTGGACTTATCTGGTAATTGGCGCATTAATAGGAAATTTCTGCAAAAAGGGTGATTTGGTTGTTTGCCAAATATAACAAAACATTTGTTGTTTCTGTAGTTTCTTTTGTCATATTCAACAATTGTTTCTTCACATTGTATGTGAGCTCCATCCTCTCTAGTAGCTCGCAGCCTGAACTGAGTCACTTGCAAACAAAGCCATGTCTGAAGGAAAATGTTGTATGATACAGTAAGTTAGTATCTGATTCAACTGAGCAGCCACTTTACTCTTTTTATGTTTTGCATGTCACAGGTTGAGAACCTTGTCCTGGACGTGCTTCTGGCAAACCTCACAGTCTCCCAATCCACTAGGGTTAGAGTAAGCTATTCTCCATGCTTCTGTTTTCTTAAACCGTTGTGTTGGTGGGCATTTGGAAACCATATTTGGGAACGGTGGCCCGGTTGGTTCTGAATAAGTATATTAATCTAATTCCATTTCTGCTGCTTTTATTGGTTTGCAGGAGATTTGTCTTGGAATTTTAGGGAATGTTGCTTGCCATGAGGTTCTTATGAAGAGTATAGTTTCTACTAAGGGACTCGTTGACGCAATTGTGGATCAACTGTTTTTGGATGATACACAATGCTTATGTGAAGCTTGCCGGTACTATATTAGTTATGCAAAGTTTTCTCCTTTGCTTGTAATTGTCAGAGAGAAAAATTTATCCAGGAAACAGTCCAGAAGAACGCTCATTTTATTTTTTTTTTTTTTTTTTTTTTTGTGGGGAGTGGTTGGGGGTTGGGGGTTGGGAAATTGAGTTTTTCTTGCTCATCTCCTGCGTCGAATTTTTCTCTGCAATTTCAAAATACTTCTGTCACTGCATTGACTTTGCTCGATAATGTGGTTGGTTATCCTTATTTCTTGTTCATTTCATGTTCTTTTTCTTAACAATAGTTTGTTTTCTTATAGTTTTGGTGCAATGTTTCCTTCATCCTTCTTAAATTGATAAGCATTTAATGAGAATGAGAAATCAATATCAAGTTTATATGCTTTAAACTAAAAAATAAAAAAAGTACTTGAAAAAATTTGATACAAACTTTAATTACAAAATTTTCTACGAAATATGCCCTTAAAAATGTTTGTCTTCACTAACCATGAACAAAATAAAATTAATGAGCATTTCATGAACAAAATAAAATTAATGAGCATTTCATAAGAATGAGAATTCAATATCAATTTTAAACTTTATTAAAGAAAAGGTTTTTTTTTTTTAAAAAAAAAAATTAAAACAAAAAATTTTTGTCGTTTATCAAACGTGTTTTGTTTTTTTCTATTCAGTGAACGTAAATTGACTGCAGATCACCAAACATGTTTCTGTTCTTTTTTATTCCAAGAACAGTTTTTTTACACTTACCAAACGCGTTCTTTTGTTCAAAATCGTTCTCCAGAACGTAAACACTTTTTTTTTATTTCGTTCCCAAAGAAAAAAAAAGAACAGAAGTGTTTCCATGCGCGCCCTTTATCTCCATCTTCGCCGTTCCCAAATTATTCCCTTCTGCCAAATACACTTGGGATAAAACATATTCCTTTGTAGGTCGGTCTTATGCTATTTGTTTTATCTCAACCGCTATTTTTCGATACAGCATTTGGTACACTATACAAATCAGTAGAATCTTATTATTTAATTGGACTTGTACCATAGTTGATGCATTTTCTACATGGAAATCTACATTCGGTGTTCCAGAAGGAATCAACCACCTAATTTACTAGTTCAAAACTGACCAAAGAACTTGGAGCTATATAACTCTCTTGCTTTCCCCTCATCACACAAATCCACACCCCCACACACATAGTTACACCCACAACAATGAACATTTTAATCACTCTTGTTCTCTTTCTTCTACCAGTTCTCTTTCTATTAGGTTGGAGAAGAAGAGGAGTCATGAGGACAAACTCGGGAGAAGAATGGCTCCGAGAAAGAGTGAGGAAGTATGGACCAATCTCAAAGCTCACTCTCTTCGGCAAACCAACAGTGTTCATTCATGGACCAGCAACAAACAATTTATATTCTATGGAGACAGCAACATGCCTGCCAACAAATAGCCATCATCCATCCGTGCGATTCTGGGAGACCGCAGTCTGTTTGAACTCAGTGGTCAAGATCACAGACGTGTGAGAGAGTCTCTCATATCGTTCTTGAGACTAGAATCATTGAAGCAGTACATGGGAAAAATAGTTGAATAAGCTTGGAAGCACATCGAGTTGCACTAGCATGGAAAGGAAAAAGTTGCGGTATGTTGATATTCTATAGAATCTCATTGTTGCTTTGATCTGTTCGAGATACATCATACATCAAGACATATTAGATTTTAAGATACACATGATATATGCACACTGTAGTCTCGTTTGACTGGGGTTCACACTTGTATTGCCTCCGTATGTATCGACTGAGAATGAATGCATTGATTAACAATAATGTTTTGATAGTCCTATAGGCATTGCCCCTGATGAAAATCCTTACATTTAACATCATATGCTCTCTTCTCTTCGGTATGGAGGAAGGAGCTGAAAGAGAGAAATTTTTGGAAAACATGCAAAAATGGTAGAGGGAATTTTGTCCATACCAGTGAACCTGCCATTCACGCGCTACAATCGGAGCCTCCGTGCAAGCTCCTGGGTCTAAGGTATGTTGAAGGAACTTGTACAAAAGAAGAAACTGAAACTAGAGCAGCACATTGCGACCCCTTATCAAGACTTAATCACAGGCTTGTTAAGTAAGCACAGTGAAGAAAATGAATGAGTTGTGGCGGACAAGGAAATTCTGCAAAATATCATGCTTGTCATGATTGCTGGACATGATACCCCATCCATACTTATAACTTTTGTGCTGCGTCTTCTATATAAGAATCCTGCTGTTTATAAAGCAGTTCTTCAAGGTAAACATCCTCTAATCCCATCATCTTTTTAGATTTGCTGAATCTGCATAGAGATTCCTACAGCCCAAAAAGGAAGGAAAATTGAAACAAAATGAACTTGTTCAAACCTCGTTCACTCTTGAACTATGACCCAAGCTGCGTAAGGATAATGAATGATCTCTATCTTGCTGATGGATGACGGATGGCCTGACAAATGTAAGAAAAGTCAATACATAAATTTGTCTGAGTTTCCAAATCCAGATGTCAACTTTAATAACAAAGCTCAGAAGCATCTTCCTTCCCCCTTATTGCGACAATTAATAAGCTTGTTTTGCTTTTGCTGAACAAGAAGAGATAGCAAAAAGCAAGACTTTAGGAGAACATTTAACTTGGGAAGATCTTGCCAGAATGAAGTAAAAATGGAGAGTAGCGATGGAGACTCTAAGGATGGTTCCGCCTATTTTTGGTGGCTTCAGGTTAGCTTTAAGCGATATTGACTATTGTGGGTACCTCATTCCTAAAGGCTAGCAGGCAAGGATGCAAATAACTTTTCCGATTTCTTCAAATGCTTGCTTGCACTATCTGCTATTTATTCTCTCTATCTTTGAAACCAGTCCGTTAACATACATTTGGTATTTGATGCTTGATTTAGGTCTTCTAGGCATTGAACATGACACATATGGATGAGAGCATATTTCCGGAGCCATCAAAGTTTGATCTTGCTAGATTTGAAAACTTGAAGTTAGTCCGCCATATAGCTTTATTTCTTTTGGAAAAGGGCCTGGTGTATGCCCTGGAAACGAATTTGTGAGGATCAAAACTCTGGTTGCGATCCATTATCTAGTCACTAAGTACTCGTGGGAATTATGTTCGAATGATCATTACAATAGAGACCCCTTGCCAGTACCAACTCAAGGACTACTACTCCAGATTGTGCCAAAGATACAAGAATGAAGGACAATTCTTTCCTTGACTATCCAGGACTTCCATGGTGCTACATTTACAGGACTTAGCTAAATCAAACATCCCCATGGTCACAATGAAGTTAAGACACCATAAACGCAAGAAAGAAGCCAATGGTTTGAGAAGCTTTTATGAATAGCATAGCCAAGAGCATTCTCCCAATGCTGTATGTTTTTAACTTGCATGATGCTATATGCATGTCGTTTGTACAAATTTGACAGTTCACTCGACTCCCCTATATCCATGCAATCTTCCTTATCTTAGCCCTTCCAACTATCAAGGCTTTCTATATTACTTAAAATAAATGGGGATTGAACAGAAAAGGGAATACGTGGCTTCTCTCCTAAATTCTTCTTTTGTTGTTTCCAATTTCGTTAGGTTAATCTGAATTTGCTGTAATTTTCTTTTCTTTTCTTCTTTCTTGCTTTTCACGACATGGCAAAATATTGCAAAAAAAGAAAAAAAAAAAAAAGGAAAAAAATGAACAAAGCATCCACATATGAAAAGGAGATTCAATTTCATAGATAATTCATCTTATAGTGAAGTTGAGAGCACAATTTATGCAATTTCTCTTTTATGTTATGAAATTGTGAGATTTTTGGGATTAAGACCAATTATTCTAAAATCTTAGATTGTTATATGAATGTTTGGTTTAATAAAGCAATATGATTTTTATTCGACTCAATTTCCTTAAAATAAATAAATTCATTATATTGTGTTATAACTTAGCTATAATCTCTTAAAATTTCTCTATATTTCTCAAACTAATTAAATTCATTTGTTTGATGAAACTTTTTGAATGCACACAATAGAATTACTCAGATAAAATAAGTATGCTTTAGTAAGCAATACTCTATTTATTAAGCACATATATCTTTAGAGTGGAACTAATTTAGATGGCGGCATAAGCTGTATTTTAAAATCTTGAACATACGTTAGGTCAATAATTAGAGGAGACGTCAACGAGATAGTAATGTACGTGACCAGAGAATTTAACAATGAACCGCAAGTCAAAACCAGCTTTTGTCAACTCGATGCATTACGCAAGTGATGCTTGTGATTTATTTTTCAACTTTACCCTTTTCTTCGATTTATCATTTTACCACTCGAGAGAGAAGCAACGCCGTGGCCTTGGTGAGCACCGACGACCCTTGAGCTGCCATTTCAACGCTTCCCTGATTGACGAGAACCAAAGAGGAAAAATCTCTCTGAAATGCACAGCACGGAGAGAGACTCGGGATAGAGAGAGAAGGGGGCGAGAAGAGAGAGAGAGAGAGAGAGTGAGGAAGAGCGACGACGGTGGATTGCGGCCCGTCGAAAGGTCCAGCCCAGCCACGCGAGAAATCTCCAATTTCCGAACACTCGGCAAGAGATTTTAGCTCCATTTCTCACGAATTCGGGAATTTTGTTTTAAAAGTCAAAATTCATTGATCTATTGAGGGTTTTGCTTCACCGGCGACAATTCGGCCAAAATCCAACAATATTTTGATTCCCCCACTTCTCCTGAGTTTACAGGATTTCGAATTGGAGTCACGGTTCAAGAGAAACGAACTCTCCATGTCCGCACTGCACCGCACGTGAACAGTGCGCGCCACCTGACTTCTTGGTGAAGCCACATTTCGAGGCAGCAACCTATCAAATCTAGTAATTCTAGAATTACTTATTTTCTTGAGAAGGTAGCTGGCAATTTCCAAGTTGTGCTTGAGTTGATTGGGACTTTCTCGTGGCAAACTATCTTTTGGATCGTTGAATGGCTTATAGCTTTAGTACCTGTGGATGCTATCATTTGCTCGATAATAGTGCTATGCGCGCTAAGAAAATATACAATATGCTAAATGATCGGGTGCGCTCTTTTTGTTTGTAGGTTGATAATCAAGTATGCTGCCGGTTGAAGATATGGCCTGGAAATTCGTGATTAGGCTGCCGCCCAAGAAATGGCGTTGTCCTCACTGCCAGAAGGAGTACTCGGGAAGAGTTACAAGAGTGAAAAGTCACTTTCTCAAAATTCCAGACAAAGGGATTGCCTTTTCCACAAAAGTGCCAGAGCACATAAGCAAGCTAATGCAGTGGTTACATGATGAGGTGGCTCTCGTACTTGTGGTACCTTTTATTCGCTTGAGAATAATGCTGTGCCCACTAGAAAGATACGCAAAGATTGGGATATTTTATGATGGGGTCCCTTCTATTTGCTTGTACTTTCGTAACAAAGACGATATTGCCTGGGAATTCGTCAATAAACTGGGGGACAACCAATGGCGTTGTCACTAGTGCAGTGGAGAATTCTTTGGAGACGTTACAGGAGTGAAAGGTCACTTGCTTGGAGTGTCAAATGAACGGACTTCCATTTGCAAGGAAGTGCCGGACCACGTAAGAAAGCTAATGCAGTCATTACTCGATGAGGTGGCTGAAGAAGAGAGCAGAGAAGCAATCGGTCAATCGTCCACTGAACTGACATGCCGATTCTAGCTGAGTTGGCTGAAGAAGGGTGCGGAGAGGTGGCTGAAGGAGAGAGCAGAGAAGCCAACAATCAATTTTCCGTGGAACCGCAATCACGTGGCATGCTGACACATGCTGAGGGGGCTGAAGAAGAGAGCAGAGAGGTCGCTGAAGGAGAGAGCAGAGAATACAACAATCAATTATCCGCGGAGCCACCGTCGCCTTTACTCTTACCAAAATTTCTCGTGCATATGGAATCACTAGAGCGTCAGTTTCATCAGAGTTCAACGTGGTAGATGGAATCACTTCAGATTGGCTGCTATATTCACCAGACTGCTCTATTCTTTCTGGCTCTTTGGCAGAGAATCTTGTTGAATATCGTCATGTAAATGTACTGGATAATCGAACAAGGGGATCATCATTACAGAATGATTCATCCCTTGATGTGGACCGTACAAATCGTTTGCAGGATTGTAGTCAAGCGGGTGTAGCGGAAGTGGTTCCTGTACTCAGCAATATAAGCCTGACCAACACTGTCCGGAATCCTGATCAGCTTTGCCCGAGGTGTGAGAAGGAATATGGGAATGATGCACGTTCATTTGCTTCACAAACTCCAGTGGACAGGGATCCTTCTGTTGCATCACAGCTTATAACTGGCTCTCCCGTTATTGAGGCAATTGATTTGCAAGTTGCAGAGTTGGCGACAAATACAGCAGGCCCATTATCATCACAAGGTGTGTCTGGATTAATCTAAATTGTTGCTATCTTTCCGTTAGATATTTAAATGTCCCCAGACGAAATCTAAAAGATGATTCCTTTTTATACAAGGTACGAACGGGGGTTGTCCAATCGGGAACATGCCAAGCATCATTGCATATTCCCTATTTCTGATATCACTTCCTTTTTGTTGCACCCTTTCTTTTTTCAAAATATTTAACTTTTGCAGCTAGTTATTTTTATTGTAGATATTTTGTGTGATCAAGTTCTAGACGTTGTTTTACCTATGGCTTGGTTTGAAACTCCAATTGTTGATTGATCTCACACGAATATTTTATTACAACCAGCTTTGGTGCCCACTCAACGTCAAAGTGTTCTGCATCAATCCATTGATCTCGGGACCGCGCATGAGAATCCAACCGTGTCATCATCATCATCATGGAAAAATCATTTACTCACAAGTCACCCACAAGATCCAATGGTGTGAATCCATGTATCCCATCATCATCACAAGCTCTGAATAATGCTCTTCCACCGCCTCAGATTCCACCTTGTGGAATAGACCTTGTAGGCCCATCATCATTATCGGGTATATGGTTATTTGTATATGGTTATTTACTTAAATTAATCCTTATGTATCACCATGTTATGTTATCGACCAGCAAAAATGCTATTATGAGACTCTAACAGATGGAATTTTTAAATTGCAGAATTAGATATGAATGAGGGTGCACCAATGACGAGTCATCCAAACACAGGAAACAACTTTGAAGAGAATGGAGCTTTGAAAAGAAAACTAGAACTACACTATAGCAGAGTAGCTGGCATAAGGGATGAGTTAGAATTTGCTGCATCTCTGTCCGTAAAGAAGCAGAGAAGGAAGTTGAGAATTGGTTGCCTGATGTGGAGAAGTTTATTAAATGATTATACCGAAGCAACAAGTAAGCGTTGTTTGTCAATAAATCATAATAATAAACTGAAGCAAAAAGAAGAAGACCTTCTGAGACAAGGCAAATTCCCAAAAAGGAGTATTTGAGGTGAGAGAGACCAAATTCAATAAATTTTCAGAAGTAAAGATGGGGGGAGAGGCATTTCAGAGAAATGCTACAAAGATTTTGGAGTAGCTATTAGGGAATCGAGTATCCCGATTAGGCATCTATGGAATGGGGGTTTGTCCTAGAAAAAGCAAACTATGGCAATGTGTTGTGGATCATTGTTTCACTAGATTCCAACCCACGAAAGTTGCAGGATGACAATTGGGAGGCACTAGGTTTGGGCACACTACATGTAAAGGATGTGAGCAAACGAGCAGCAATGTTGTCCAGTTGTTTAACTAAAAGGAAGTCTACAGTAATCCTTGATGACATGTGAAAATATTTTAATCTTGAAGAGGTGGGAATACCTGTTAGAGCAGATGGATTTAAGTTGGTTATGACCACTGATCCTGTGATGTATGCTGCCAAATGCAGTGTCCAGAGAAGATAAAAATTGAACCTTTATCTCAAAAAGAAGCAGATAGATTATTTATGCAGGAGCTTGGATCTGAAGTGGCACTTAATTTGGAAACTGAAGCAATTGTGAAGTCCATTGTTAAAGAATGTGCAAGCTTGCCACTTGGAGTCATCATGATGGCAGCAAGCATGCGAGGAGTGACCGATGTATTTAAATGGAAGGATTGCTTGGTGAATTAGAAAGAATCAGATATGGGGCAAACAGATATGGAAAAGGTCTTAATGAAACTAATATTCACTTGCGATTGCTTCGGTAATCCTGAAGTTCAACAATGTTTCTTATCTTGTGCACTTTATTGCGAAGATTGACGGATTGGTAAGTTAGAGTTGATAGAATTCTTTATTGACGAAGGATTGATTGGTGGATTGAATATGGGGGAGAGACAATGTAATAGAGGGCTGACCATTCTGAACGGACTGGGAAATGTTTGCCTATTGGAAGATCATGGGATAGCAATGACAATGCACGATTTGATTAGAGACATGGCATTGCACATCATGAGTGTGACTTCCATTGTAGAAGCGGAAAAAGGGTTAACAAAGATTTCACCTGAGGAATTATGGACGGATGCTTTGGAGAAAGTTTCTCTGATGGAGAATTACTTTATAGAATTTGCGTTGAACATGTCACCAATTTGCTCAAAAGTATCAACTCTTCTATTGGATTATGGCTTGTCGCGTGATGCAGTCATCCATGATTCTTTCTTCAAAAAATTATGGAGGCTGAAGGTTTTGAATGTTAGTGGATGTGATCTAAGAGAACTTCCAAATTCCATCTCAGACTTGGTAAATTTGAGAGCACTATTGCTTGAAGGCTGGTACATCTATAAGGAGATTACCCAAAGGAACACTGGGGAGTTTGCTAAACTTGCAATCTTAAAGCTCTGGCAATAAATGGAGAAGACATCACAAATTTATGGGCATTGGAGACACTTGAATGCTGCTTTGAAGATGTGGATGGTTTCAATAAAGGTGTGATGGTTATTAAGCACATTAGCCCTTGCTATTATGAGCTCAAAGTAGATCAAGAAGAGTTAAATGGTTATGTGGAAGTGAGTGATGATGCTAGATTTGGGAATTGTGAGAGGAGGGTTGACATTTGGTGAGTGGAGTCGTGCTATTGTGAGCATCGGAGGGGAAAGCGGTGGCATTTATATTTTGATTCCCCAAGATGTGCTGACATTGGCAGGGAGAAGATGCGACGGTACAACAAATTTGACTGACATGGGTCCTCTTGAAAACCTTGATGAGCTAAATATCGTAAGTTGGAAAAACTTATGGGTGCTCTGTGGAGGACAAGATGAAGAAATAATTGGCATCCATGACTCCCCCACTTCAGCACCTATCCCTCTCCTCTTCCGGAGCCTTAGGGAGATGGTGATATGGGATTATCCGAAACTGAAGTATCTCTTTGGGCATGGGTCTGAATTCTACCTTCCATTTCTACGATCCATTAAAATATCTTTTTGTGAGGAAATGCTGGAGATAACAGCAGCAGTACATCACCACCACCACATCTACCCCAGCCGTCCCTAATCTAGAAAAGATTGTAATTGAGAGCTGTACAAAAATGGAGTGGTGGATTCTGAATGGCTGCCCCACTACTCTAATCTGAGAGTGCTCTCGGTATATTTTTGTGTGAACATGGAGGAGATAATTGGAGATCATCCCCCATACATGCCATTTGAAGAGATTTCTACAAATCTCTTATAGTGGGACATTGCAGTAACATGAGAAAGCTGTTTCCTCATGAGTTGCTGATCCATCTTCGAAACCTTGATAGTATTTGGGTCAATTGCTGCAGAGGAATGGTGGAGATGATAAGCGGAGCAGGACAAGGCCAAGAAGGAAGCATAATGACTCCTGTAAACAATACCCCTTCATCCTTCCAGTCTTCAATTTCTCTCCCAAAGCTGAAGCGCTTGTACCTACACAATCTACCCCAGCTGAAGAGCATATGCGAAGTCCCAATAAGCTGCGATTCCATGCAGGGGCGTACACATGCCCAAAACTGAACAGGATTCCTTTGCAACTGCAATTTTGTGATGATATTGAGCACCTTTCCACGTAGTGATGTGGAAAGTGAGGAAAAGTGGAAGATGCTGATATGGGATGATCCCACTGCTCAGGCTATTCTTCAACCTTATCTCCTTTTCAATGTCCATTCCTGTGTTCTACCAGGCTCTAAGTCCATACAGTCTGGCTATCATATATAGTTATACAGCTGTAGAGACTTGAATTAGAACTAAAGTCATGCAGCTCTAACACTGGCTTTTGCAGAATTGTCTGCCAAGGGAAAAGATTTCCTATGATGCTGCTTTGGAAGAAAGCCTGCTGAAAGACCTTCAGCTGCTATTTTAATTATTCAAGGCATGCTTTCCTACAAACTCAAGTGGCCAAACAAATGACTTTTTCTCGTGTGCCATTTTTTGTTGCCAAAAGGCGCGTTCTATTGTGTATTTTGAATGCCGTGTATATTTTATTTTTGTAATGGAAATGAATTATCTCTAAGGACTGATTGAGGATTGTCGGTTGAAACAAAGATGATGCTTTTGTGAAACCCTTCTCATTTCATTTGTCTTGTCAGATTAGATCCTTTTGAGCAGTTAGTTTGTCTTCATTTTTGCATATTTTATCCGTGCAATCTCTTTGAAAATCTGTATGTATCTCTGTCTACACAATTATGCTCGATCAGTTCAGAATACAAGCAGCAGGGTCATGGTATCATGCAATAGAAAATCACAAAGCAAGTGGTCGAAGTTGACTATTAAACGAATTAGCCTAAAGTTACCGTGAAGCCTTTTTTTATTTACGATAATATGTGTTCATTTGACCTGAAAAATGGCATTGGCTATGAGTGTCTCAGCAAAAGTGTATCTGTTGCATTATGGACGGCTAAAAAGAAAAATAAACGTCAAAGACTCAATTTCTTTTACGAGGTCTAAGGATGAAAATAGGACTGTTTTATTTTCAATGAACTGTCATTTAAATCAAGAAGTCGATGTTATTTTTCGGTCCATGTCAACGGTTCAGCAGCTAGATCGGGCGCCTGAGGAAGGAGGAAAAAATGAAAGAAAAGAATGAGTAGAAAAAAGGAAAATAATATTTTTATTCGAAAAAAAAAAAAAAAAAAAGAATAACTTGGCTGCCCACGTCCTCACTTTCACCTAGTTAAACAATCCGCATCAGCAAAAATGAAGCCTCATATTAAGTTTTTCGAAATGTTGAGGCAATTATTGCAAACAAAAAATTAATTCAGAATGCTTGATGCATAAAGTTTACTCTTATGATGGCAGTACTCTTTGGAAAATTCATAAATATATTGCCGCAAGCTGTTTCTTTAAACTCCTTTTTTGTTTAATTTTATATTAGTTGAGTGTCCGAACCCGATTGTTCACCATCGGTGTGGCAATACCTTATATACTTGAGCAAGCCCTTTAGCTTTAACTCCATTTTGTTTGAAGGTGCTTCAGAGTGTGTTTATTACTTTTTGTACAAGCAGCTCCGTTTGTTCCTTTTACTTCAAGTCATTGGACTTCACTCCGACAAGTGTTCAACGAGAGTCAAATGACACTCTGTGTTGATTCTTCTTTTCTTCAAGAAAAATCGTGAGGGAATTCACGTTATCCGAATGGAATGTGAGAAGGGTCCGCATCCTTAACTCCTGATGAGTCCGTGATGTACTACGCAAGCTATAGAATTCTAACTCGCAACATATGAGTGGGATTGAAGCAGCACCATCATCTGTGCTGCAGATGCCAATGAGATAGCAATGCCATGTCCAGAGAATTGAGTAATGAACCACCCAAGTCAAACCGGTTTTTGTCCACTTCATGCATTATGCTAGTGGTATTTCTGAATCTCATCCGAGAAGAAGATCAGGAAGCAATAAACAATAGCAGGACAGATATACAAGAATGATCACTCTAATCTAATACTGTATAAGTGATGGAGTTTTCCATAGAGAGTTCACCACAAGTTCACATGCGGTATTTTGTAAGAATAATGGGGAAAATCAACAAAAAAGTTTTAAATCTTTTGTGGTTGTTCCAATTCAATCTTAAAATCTTTTTTTTTTTTTGCCAATTGAATCTCTAATCTTTTGTGTTTATGTCAATTCAGTTTATCCAGCTAATTTTGATTGAAAATTGTTAGCATAGAAGTTAATTATTTTATGTGACATAACTAATGTTTACATAGACAATTTTTAATAATATTTAAATATTTTTTCAATTTTTTAAATATATTTTATTTATTTTACGTAGATTTTTTTTTCTTCGTTTTTTTTGCCCTTCCCTTCCTTATTAGAGCTTTGCGCAGTTTCCACATGGATTTATTATGATTTCTTAAATAAGACTTTTGTACGCTAGCGATGTAAAAATTGCTTTACAGGAGCAGGTTTTGGAAAACGATTCATATATACTTTTGAAGTTTAAAACGTAGATTTATTCTATAGTTATGGATGATATTTCCACATTATAAAACCGTTCGTATGAAAATACTTTTTGCATTGACAATTTATATCATATAAATGTGAAAAAATTCTAAGAGCTATGAATTTACTAGATTTAAGAGCTCAAAATCACAGGCAAGCAAAAAGCAAAATGCCCTCCTGATGCGAGATGGGGCGAGTGATTCCAATGGAAATTTTCTGGATAAACATTGATGATTTTGAGTTGGTCGATGAAACTACGTTGGATGCTCCCGTATCACCTCCAAAGTGTCGTAAAATAGAATTAGTTTCATGCATGTGGTGTGTGTGCACGCGAATGCACCTTATTTTTCATTTCTTGTGCAATTTCATAGTGAGTTAACAATAAATTTAATTGGATGAAGAAATAAAACATTCGATATGATTTTCTTATTTTTTGCCATTATACGGAGTTTTGTACTAAGCAATCATAGAATGAACATTTTACTATTTTTCAATAATTAAGGACTAATATTTATTCGAAACTTAGATGAAAGATATGAGAGAAGGATGAGATTGATTGTCACAATGTAGGACAGTACAGGTTGCATTTAACATGGCCATCATGCGCAATAGAGACCTGGCACCCACAACTTTCCCAGAAAATATATATTTCTATTGAATCCCACAGGGTTCACTCAATTTTGCACCGTCTCAATGTAAATAATTGACAACCGACCGGGGAAAAAAAATCCATATTGATAAGGCATCACCCTATCCTAGCTACATCATCATAAGACTAATCCTGTATAGGCCAAGGCATCAAGATTCCTTACCGCCAATACCAAGGAGCCATGAGAATTTTCCTCAAGGAATCTTTCTTTTCAGCGAGGCAACCCAAACTCTCCAAAGGAGTAATTCGCAGCTGGTCGGACCTCACTGGCTCATCATCATCATTCCCATGCCAGCTCCAGAATGCATGTGTTGAATTCACAACCTTGAGCTCACTGTGACCGAAGCTGGCTTCGCGGAAGACAGACCACTCTGGCTGGGGGTTCTTATCTTTAATGATACACAGGAGCCAAATTAGCCTTTCCCGATGCATCCATTTGAAAATTCATCAACAGGATGCCCTATCGAATCCCTAATCAATAGCTTTCTTTAGAGCGAGGACATACCTATGAACTAAACCTTTTGTTCCCTCCCATTGCCAATAGAAACGTGAACAGCACCGCAAGGATCCGGTTGTCCAGAATTGACACGTTTCTGTTCAGTGATGACCACTTAAAATCATGCCTCGTGCACATCAAATGACAATGAGAGCTGAAAAAGTATAGGTATAGGGTTATACAGATCGCTCATAAGCATGCACAGAACCTGCAAATACTATGTCCACCCCAGCTGCATAAAGCAATGGCTCCATAGCTTGCTTCATCCCATCGCCTTCACCTTGGTGAAGGATAGTTACTGTTAATACCAAGGGACATGGAACGATAGGATCAGCCATGGAGTTTAACTGCAATCAACCTTTAAAAGATCAGCCTGTAGATTAGCAGAAAATTCAAATCCATCAGACACAAATAAGCGCTAAATATCAGCATAAGTCCTTTGCATCAATATAAGAGAACAAAGAGCGACATATGATAGCTGACAATGAACAACTTTGCCTTTGAAAACTAATATGGAGATTAATTCCCATAGCAAGGTCAAGATTGAAAATTGCCTCATTAGCAAAATAGCAGCTAAATTTGATTTTAAACCTATTTACTCTTAACAAAATATAATCAAGGATATATAAATTATAAATTTAATCTTTCCTACCTGTGAGATTTGTTACCTCAATCTCAGAATCCTAACTTTACAGATGGCTAACAGCACAAACTTCCTCCTTTGTAATCAGTGCATTTAATTGATTCACTACCGCATCTGTAGTATTGCAACAACTTTTGCATGACAAAGAAAAGGGAAATGCAGAATAACCTTCAACCAGTGATATTACTCTGAGTAGTCATCATAGTCGTGTATGAGCCAAGCATGATGACATGGAAGCCTGCTACCTCAAAATAGTATAGATTCAAACTCGATCCACTCTCCTCATATTGCATCTTCCACCTAGCATTATAGGACTGAAATCCATCTTAATCAGTGGAATGCTCTCCTCCTCGTGGTTTCCTTGTGTTCCCATCCAAGGCCTTGCACTTGCAATTGGCTGCACCAGCTCACCAAATGTGTCCCAGCGATGCTGTATGCAATCAGCATAGGACAGGTCTCCAGCAAGGAGATGCACATCGTACTTGCATTGATCAATGTGGTCTAGTGTTGATTTAGTCCAGCCAGTTTGGCCCAAATCTCCTGCAACAGCGAAAGCAACCAGAAGTTCTGTGGGAGGAGTCTTGAGCTGGAACTCAGGACCTTCTTCTCCTCCACATCTGTAGAAGTAAACAGTGTTGCTCTCCAATGGCCCAATCACCGTGTGGTGTATCCTTCCAGAGCTATAAAATAGATAACTATAAGAAGTGCTCTCTCCTTGAGCTGTAGAGGCATATTGACCAGGCAATGTTCCATATTCCATGTATGAAGGGGAAGATTTACCATCAGTGACCCATGAGATGCGCATATGTCCCTCTCCAGCTAAAGAAATGTGAACCTGCAAGAGGATTTTGATACTGTCACATAATGTATCAATTTAAGATGTTGGTGAAGCAGCTGAAACTCATCTCAAAACAATACTGAAAACACCAACTATTGATGAATCCACTGCCCATTAAGCGAATCAAGAACACATAAATTGAGAAAAACAAGAAACCTACTGTCTCATGGCAGATTACTAACAGATCATTCAACACCTTGGCTTTCACCATAAATTGGCGATACTGCTAATAATTAACATAGTTGAGGAGGACGGTGTAGGGTGATGAGACTGACAGTAGTCATCGTACCGATAAAGATAAAGATAGTAACTTCAGTAGTAAACGACTAATCTTGGTTTGTTGCCGTATGAAGTACCTAGATTAACGTTAAATTTCCTTTTTCCCCTTTGTACTATCCATTAGTTGAGGTCCCTCCTTACGTGATTTGACACTCCACATCTCACAATCTTCACCACCGGATGAACCACGAAGTAACTCCAGCTTCAAGAACACAGCAAAAAGCTCCAAGAAAGTGACAGTTTCAGAAGTTGCAGACAAGCGAGCCGAATTCAACTCCCCCACCGCAAAGAATTCAACAGAAAAGGACGACCCAGGTAACGAAGCCACGCAAACTCGACAAATTCCATCCCCCAAAAAAGAGGGCTTTCGAAACGAAAGATGGACAGAAAAAAGAAGGCCCGAGAATCGCTAAGTCCTTCACCTGCTGGGGAATGGGGATAAGAAGATGGCTTGCGGTCCCACGGGAAATCGAGGGTCTCGCGAGGCTGGGGCCGCACGTAATCGGCCGCGACGGCAGCCGAGAAGATGCACAGGAACAGTACCAAAGTCGGGATCTTTCCTCCCATGTCGACTTCCCAAATGCTTCTCCGTTTTCTCCGCAGCTGTTTCTTGCTGGCTTGCTTTAGCCTGAGCAAATTATTCGGTTGGTAAAAGTGGGAAGAGAAGTGACGCGATGGGATCGCCCCTTCAGGCCTTGGTTCGGTGTTGGGCCTTCTTCTTGTATAGGGCCGTTTTCCTTTCCCCGCAGCAATCAGCAACCGTGTTGCAGCTCTCTTCTCGATTATGGCTCTTCTTTTCTGTCTTGATATCCTAAAGAATTCATCATCGCTCCTCGTCTTGTTCTATCGTTGTTGTTCTTTCTATGATTCAACCTTTTTGGTTGTCTATATACTTTGGCTGTCTTTCCTAATTAGATGCACTTGATTTCGATTTTTTTAATTGGGTCTTTTTATTTATATATTATGTCTAATTAAGTTCCTTCAATACAAAATTTAGCTGATATGATCGCAACGATGCTGATGTGTGATGTGCATTAAAAATTGATTACATTAATACCCATCATGAATAGTGACTTGGTAGCAAGCTTACTTTGATCCATTCTCAATCTATAAGGATTTGATAAGATATTTTGTGTTGCTAAAAATACCCGAATTGAAAGTACATGGGCTTGATGAGAAAAGTAGGGGAAGTACACAAAATGTGAAGAGTCTCTCCTCTTTATGCATGCTTTCTTATTCTAAAGTATGCCAATTGCCAAGACACAAGACATGATTAACTCGTTAAATCATCATCTCTGGTGTGGTTATTACTTCTGCGGCTCCTTTTCATGGTAGTGCTTGCAACTTTGCACAACAGTTATACATAATATTAGCCTGCAGCACAATGTGATGATGTTTCATTGACTAGCGTCCATCTTTTGCGTATGCATCAGAATAATATGAATTTGCATAATGCAATCCAGCCTGATTGAAGTGCACAATGTACATCCAGCATCAGGCAGACTTCTAACTTCTCCATAGATGGTCATCGGCTACAAGTTCAACATCACATGGTGCAATTATTGCCTACATCCACCGTTGGATGTTTTTTCCTTTAAAAGATGCAACAGCTTCAACCATGGATCCTCAATGTAACTTTCTCTTTGCCATCCACCTTCCATACCAGCACAATCAAGTTCATCACTTCAAACTCAGCCGCCTCCTTGAGTTCATCAACGCCAAGTGCATTTTGAGTAGGAAATAGAAGGGCAGATCCATGCAGAACCCACGCTCTGAAGTCCTCATATTCTTCGAGCGCCACACGTATAAGTAACAGCCTTGTCCAAACACTAGGCTGATTTCCAGTATGAGCACCTTTCAAAAGAGTTTGACAGCGCAGGTGTGTGGCAGATGTATAGTTTGTGATGCTTCGATAAATTTTCTTGATTGCTGGAATGGCAGTCGATTGCATCCACTTGAAAGCTATGCAACTAAATAAAGGTCCGAATCCAACCAAAACATATGACAAGGGCATTGCCTGGTGCAAAGAACCAGACACTAGGATTGAACCAGAGTTATAATGCAAATAAACTGTTCGATGAAACTGTTTGATCATTGCCGCAGACGATGATGAACTTCTTGAGCAGAACTCAGAAACTGAATAAGTATTTTCTGGTCTTCAAATTCCGACATCTATAGTCCACATCTTGTTCTACGAGTTTTGGTGGGTTCTACGCAATCCATCAATTGTTAGTTTTGCTCCGAAGGGATAATGCAATTTTGCTGCATTGTTGCCTGATGGTTTTGTCTTTTCTAGGAGCATTTTAAGAACACAAAAGTATATTTCAAAAGCAAGATTTTGTTTTCCCTCTTGGGCTCAACTCCGTTTGTTGTAAACAAATCAGAGTTCACATCAAATTCTCTCTCTGTTAGGTCAGTTTTATCCTAAATGTTTTACTCCTCCGCAATTATCAATAAAGCGTCCGCTAAATGAGAAATCGGCAGAATATTTAATAAAATCTCGTATCAAAGTGGGTGACGTTTTGTGCATCCCACGTTGCAGAAGGAATATACCGCTTAAACTACTAGATGAGAAACTGACAAGTATAGAGCTATAACTCTCCTGCTTTCCCTCATCACACACACATGCCCGCACCAACACTGAACATTCTGATCACCCTTCTTCTCCTTCTTCTACCATTTCTCTTTCTGTTAAGCTGGAGAAGAAGAATATCATCGAGAAAGCTACCTCTGGGATCACTGGGAATCCTGGTTATAGGCCAAAGACTTGGCCTACTCCAAGCCATATGGATAAACACAGGAGAAGAATGGTTCTGCGAAAGAGTGAGGAAGTATGGACCAATCTCAAAGCTCACTCTCTTCAGCAAACCGACAGTGTTCATTCATGGACAAGCAGCAAACAAGTTTGTATTCCATGGAGACGGCAGCATGGTTGCCAACAAGCAGACATCATCCATCTGCGCATTCTGGGAGACCGTAATCTGATGGAACTCTGTGGCCAAGATCAAAAGTGTTGGGAATAACGGATCCCCGAAAACGTAGATTCAACACCGAATCGAACCCCTAAATCGAATGCGGAAGCGAAGCCCGGGAAAACACGTATCACCGATCGTAAAGCACACCACGGATTCGAGCGTACCTTGTTAGCCACAGATTAAACACCAATGCTGAAGAAGAAAGAGAATTTGGCCCGGTTCGATCCTGTTCGATCCGACGACACCTTGAAGGGGAGAAAAACACTTACTGTTTTTCTTTTCTTTTGGAGAGAGAGAGAGAGAGAGCGCTGGAGAGGACGTACGTAACTTGTGATTTCCCAAGAGGTGCGTCCTCTTTCTCTCTCATCCCTTTTATACCTTCCCCCATCCACGGGCCTTATTCCCGTGGGCCGAGCTTTTGGGCCCAACTTGGGCGGACGGGCCTTAAGCCCATCTCATAAATCCATCATCTCCCACTCGCACATGGTGGTACAAAACCAACATGGGCGAACAGGCCCTACTCATCCCCATCGAGAAAAATCCATCATAGACTCTCACTTAACATGGTGGGCTGAAAAGTAATCCTCTTTTCCTCTCTTCAACATTCATACCGGTGAATAATCCGTGCGACCAAAGATACTTTGAGAGCTCATTACTATACATCGTTAGGATTATATAGCAGCTCATAATGGGCATCACATCCCGAGTAGATTTAGTATGCGGTACCCTAGATCGATCGATCACATTTATATATCTCTTGATCTCTTTTAAATAACGATATATATATTGTATTCACAATTATGATTATCCCAAAGACAGTCATAATTGGTTAACCGGTGAATACAAAACTACAATGTGATTATCCAAAATCGATCTTCCTCTTTCCTTCAAACTCTCAATTTCAGTTCAGCTTGCTTTTCTAGAAATGCCCCATTAGATCGAATCAAACTCATGACCATTGGCAACATCCTAAGATAGCAAACACTAAATAGAAATCTTGAGAATAAGTAAGAGTCATGAGGGGACTAAAAATTGAGGAACTCTTTTCCTCAAGAGTCTCACACGACATATAAAGTTGAGATTAAAACTTTTGCCACTCTTATTGGTCGTCTCATGCATACGTAGTATGAAATACGTATTACGGTATTAACTCCTTTCCCATGGAGCGTATGTCTATACCTTCAATACCGTACAGATGATAGTTTAGACATACCCAATGTCTAACTTGAGTTCACGTATCTACTCATTCACAAAATTCATCAAAACTCACATCTGGCATCTTAGACAGATAAAATAAAATATGTGGGGTATTTTACTTTCGGACATCGTAAGAATTATGTCCTCATCTTAACACTCGCTTAAGGCGACATACGTGTTTTAAGCTTGAGCTCTCAATTATCACCTAGATAATAAGCTTTAAAACAGTCTCATCTCTATTTATCACATAGTAAATAGAGGCGATTACCCGTGTGAGTGGGCTAATCTTATATCTGTCCGACATACTTCTCAACTTAAAATAATGCATTGAGCATTAAGATGCATAAAGATCAAACAAAGATTCATAGGCATTAATAATGAAAACACAAATTCATCAAATTGTGAACACTTAGGAAAATTGCAATATTCAGTACATCAGCCTCTACGCAACCCTAGAAATTTCATATAGCCACAAAACATATCTCTAGGTATTGGCTTTGTCATAGGATCTGCTACCAATTTATGCGTAGTATGTACTCTTAGTTCAAATCATTTCGTGCAACCATATTTTTTAACAAGATTATACTTGGTATCTATATGTTTGGTCTTGCCATGATATTTTGGATCTTTGGTGTACTCTTTCGCTTCTCGGGTATCACAGTTAACCAATAACGGATCTGCAGCACTTCCAATAACACCTAAATGATCCAAAAAATCTCTTAAGCCAAACATCTTCTTATACTACTGCTAATAATGCCACGAACTCAACTTACATCGTGGACAAGGCTATACACGTTTGTTTCTTACTGCTCCAACATATGGTGCCATTATTCGGTAAGAAAATAAATCCAGAGGTAGATTTCCTTTCATTTAAATCTCCTCCTTAATCAACATCATAATAACCTTAGAGTCGCAGATCCTTTCCTTAATGACTCATCGTATTATCAGCAGTCCCCTTTAGATACCTCAGTATTCTCTTAATGGCTTTCCAACGTGCTTAACCTGGATTGGATTGGTAACTACTCACCATTCCAACTGCAAAACATATGTCAGGTCTTGTACACATTATAGTATACATGAAGCTTTCAACAGCACTAGCATAAGGAACATGTTTCATTTGTTCCTCCTCTTGTAGAGTCCTTGGACACAGTCTATAGCTCAATCCTTAATAGGAGTGTCTATGGGTTTATAATCTTGAAATCTTAATTCCAAGAATGTATGCAACATCACCCATGTCTTTTATATCAAAGTTGGAAGATAACAAATTCTTCACAGCATTAACATAACTCCATAGTACTTCCGACAATTAGTATATCATCAACATATAATGATATGATCACAAATTGATCCTTGGATCTTTTGATATATACACAATGATCCTCGTCAATCATTGTAAAATCATATGCCATTATGGCATTATGAAAACGTATATACCATTGTCTCAATGACTGCTTAAGACCATATATCGACCCTCAAAGTCGACATACCTTTTCTTCTTGGCCTTTCACTATGAAACCAGCAGGTTGTTCCATATATACTTCTTCCTCTAATTCTCCATTGAGGAAAGCAGTCTTTACATCCATTTGATGTAACTCAAGATCCATACTTACCACTATTGCCAGAACTATGCGAATCGAGGCAAATCTTACTACAGGAGAAAACGTATCTTCATAATCAATTTCTTCCCGTTGATTATACCCTTCACAACAAGGCGAGCCTTATGCCTTTCTATCGAGCCATCAGCCTTTCGCTTTATTTTGAAAACCCATTTGTTCTCAATAGCTCTGCGTCCTTTTGGAAGATCAACCAGTCCCAGACTTGGTTTAATTTCATTGACTCAATTTCCTCTTCCATTGCATTAATCCATTTTTCCTTACTAGGGCAATTCAGAGCCTCATTAATATTTCTTGGCTCATCCTTATCTTGTGGAGCAACCATAAAAGTTTCCCCTTCAATGTCAAAACGTCGACGGGGAATACTTTGGCAACTTGTTCGCTGTATGGGAGATTGTACACTTAACACATCATTTCCCATTATGCTCCCACTCGAATTAGATAATGATGATGTTGTCTCAACATGTGGTTGTAATTGAAAATGAGTTGAATTCAATTTATCACTTCTCATATTACTCCCACTTGGATGAACTCCACTAACATCATTATCCCGATCCAAGGTTTCAAATAGGGACTAATCTTCCCTATTTCGCCCTTCTTAGGAAATTCATCCACTAAGAATGTGACATCCCGTGATTCAAATTCAGTTATACTCCCACTTTCCTGCTCACCTATGAACACATACCATTTCGACTGTTCGGGGTATCTCATGAAGATACTCTTATTTCCTTTGGGACCATATTTCCCAAATTTGTGAGAGGACTCATGAGTATAGGCAGCACAACCCTATGACATAAGAAAACTTAAGTCCGGTTTTCTACCTATCCATAACTTATATGGAGTGGAAGTAACTGATTTGGAAGGCACTCGGTTAAGTATATAGGCAACAGTTAACAACACATCACTCCAAAAAGTGATAGGTAAGTTAGCATGCCACATCATGGACCTAACCTTATCTAGTAGGGTTCTGTTTTTTCTCTCTACAACACCATTTTGTTGAGGAGTATATGGAATAGATAACTGTCTTTCTATTCCCTTTTCATCACATAATTTTCTGAACTCATCGATAAATATTCTCAACCTCGATCGGATTTAAATACTTTTATTTTCTTGTCTAATTGATTTTCTACCAGGTTCATAAACCTTCTGAAACAACTTATGCTTCAGATTTATGAGAAATCAAATAGACATATCCGAATCAAGTAGAATCATTTATAAAAGTGATGAAACAAACAGCCCCTTACCTTCCTCTCACATTCATTGAATCACAGACATCGAATAGATTAAATGCAGAGGAAATTCAGCTCTTTTACCTTTTTCTAAATGGTTTTCTTGTCGTTTTCCCTACTAGGCAATGCTCACATATGGGCACATCGACTTTTTCAATGTTGCTCAACGAGCCCTATTTGGCTAGTCTATTCATATGTTGTTGGCCAATATGACCAAGTCTAGCATGCCACACATTCACATCATTATCATATTAAGTAGAAGACGTGAAACAAGGGAATAACGTATATTGACATCACCACAGTCAACATATAGTACAATGAAACCATCCAAAAAAGTGACCACAACTATAGTAGTTTGTATCCAAATACAAATCTACACCTCTATTATGGAAGTTCACACTAAAACCAAGCTTGACCAACACCAAAACAGACACTTAAATTTCGACAAATCTCCAGAGCATATAGAACATCAAGATGCGTCCACCATGCATGTTCAATTGGCAGGTGCCAATTCCTTTACTTCAGCTCGAAGTTGTTTCCCATATAGATACACATAGTTCCAGTTGGTATCGTCGGAATTTCACAAAGGATCCTCTATCCTTCCTTACATAGTCTGTCGTTCTTGAATCTACAGTCCACAAAGGATTGGATTCAGCCAATCATACAGAACTTGACACACAAGCAAAGTTCTCAAATGTACAAGAGGTGTATTGCTTTCTTTCGGCTCACAACAGTTGCGAGCATAGTGACCTCTCTTGTCATAATTGTAATACCTCACCCTTGACATTTTCTTCACTTGAGGACGTTTTCCTCTCTTGTGTTGGTTAACTCTTGATTTCTTGCAATAAGGACTTGATCATTTGCATTCCCACATATTGAACAAATCAATACGCTTGCGCTTAGAGCTCAAAGCTTTTTCTGAGCTAGAACCAGCATTGCAAATGTCCATTTTTGGCTCAAATGCCCTTAGGTGGTCCTCTACTAGCTCAAGGTGGCGCACAGCACCCACAAGATCTTCCATAATATGGTCAAGAGCTTCTAGTGCTTCTTGCTTTTCCAGTACATATTGAATCTTCATATTCAATATTTCACAATTGTTGCCGTTCATATCAGCAATTACGTTCTTAGTTGCTGAAAACGTCGATCTAAACACATCAGTCATACATGCACGAATAATTAATGTCTATCATTTATGCATCCCTATTTGCACAGACCCATCATATCAATGAATAATTTCAAGTAAGGTTTCAGAATCAAAAGGTCACTATGTTTCCAATCATCCTCCAAAAATCCTAACTTAAAACTATCATTACTATGATTGTCATATGCAAATTCAATTTTATGAAGTTACAAAAACTTCTAAAACTACCCACAGCTAATTACCCACAGCAACCAGCAGTAATAGAAAGCAAATAATAATTTATATTCAACAGAATAATCATGCTTTCAACATAATACAACTAACATATTACACTAAGCAATATATACAGAGAAAACATATCAACATGAAAAGAGATATTTACACCCATAAAACATCTCATAATTGATCTAAGAAATAATTACGGAATGTCCCTTCTAATCTATCAGTCAAAACATCTGAGAACTTTGAAGGCACATTTGCCAACCATGGAAAAACTTTTAGAGAGCTTTCATGTCGCCACCAAGGCGCATTCACTCGCGCCCTATGGCGCTTAAACTAAGGGTTGCGGTTTTGGCTAACTCAATCCTATAGTACTCTCTTACAAAAGCTTCCACTAGCCTCCTACAATCCGGAACCACGTTGACCTCCCATAGCCGACCTAACACCGCTTGCCATTCGGGTGGAAGAGTGTTCATCAAAGCCGGCACCTTCTCAAAATCCGGTATAAGATAACCATTCCGGATGATTTCCGTATCATCCGATTGACCTTGACCATATGTGATACTAAATCACCGTCATGACACCGATAATTAGCTAAATCTCGACATCAGCCTTTTAAGTCTTGCATTTCCCTCGTCCGTTCTCGGGATTGCGGTATCCGTGCATGACGCATCATAGTTCCCGCAACAAATGCGTAACTAAAAATGGATAACTTATAATCCATAATGTATATTAGGGAAAATACATAATTTTCCAAAATTCATGCAACACATGCATAATAAAAAAAAAATGGATTACATATAAACCACATAGGAATACATGAAAAAAGAAACAATTTTTTTTTTTCCGGGTCAACGGTCAACGGTCAAAGTCAACGGTCAACGGTCGTCGGTCAACGGTCAGCGGGTCAACGGGTTAGCGGGTCAGGTCAACGGTGCGCGGGTCGGACCGGTCGCGAAGGTCGAACCGGTCGGACCGGACGGGCCGATAGGACCGCGCGCGCGGACCGACCGCACGTGCCTCGCGCGTGAGGGGGATGACGTCATGCGGACGTCATCCGACACGTGCGGAGCGTGCCTATGTCCTCGAGTCGGGTCGGGTCGCCGGTAGGGTCGGGTCGCCAGCCGGTGACCGCCCGGCGATGATGTCATCGGTGACGTCATCGCGTGGCGTCCGCACGCGTCGGTCCGCGGACCGGCGCGTGCCGTTCGGGCCGGTCGCCGGCGCGCACATGCCGATTCGTCACCGACGCGTGTGGCGCACGCGCGCCATTGCCATTGCAGCGCTTCCGGGCGCGTGCGGCGTCGACGGCGGCGTGCGACATGTCGCCGGACTCGTCTCGACGTCGCCTTTCACCCAGTGCTTTCAGATTTTGATTTCGACTTACGAAAACTCAGAAAAAAAGCCAAACAACGCTCGGGTGTCGGGATTTCACGCCCAATCCATACGGCCGAGAATATTTTTTGCGAAAAATCGAAGAAAAACATCAAATTGATCGGGAAAACGTGAACTAGGGCTCGATACCAATGTTGGGAATAACGGATCCCGAAAACGTGGATTCGACACCGAATCGAACCCCTAAATCGAATGCGGAAGCGAAGCCGGGAAAACACGTATCACCGATCGTAAAGCACACCACGGATTCGAGCGTAACTTGTTAGCCACAGATTAAACACCAATGCTGAAGAAGAAAGAGACTTTGGCCCGGTTTGATCCTGTTCGATCCGACGACACCTTGAAGGGGAGAAAAAACACTTCTTGTTTTTCTTTTCTTTTGAGAGAGAGAGAGAGAGAGAGCGCTGGAGAGGACGTACGTAACTTGTGATTTCCCAAGAGGTACGTCTTCTTTCTCTCTCATCCCTTTTATACCTTCCCCATCCACGGGCCTTAAGCCCATCTCATAAATCCATCAAAAAGTGCATGAGAGGTTCTCTCATGTTGTTCTTGAGACCAGAATCCTGAAGCAGTACGTGGGGAATATGGATGAAGAAGTAAGAAAGCACATCCAGTTGCATTGGCGGGGCAAGGAAAAAGTTGCGGTATGTCGATATTCTGTAAATTCTGTGTCACTTTTATCTGTTTTGAGGCATATTCAATACATAGTAAGTTTTAGATACACATGGTGTATGCACTCATAATCTCATTCGACTGCGGTTCACACTTGTATGGCCTCTGCATGTATGGACTATGAGAATGAATGCATAGACTGGGAGAGCACTTAATCTCTTCAATAAACGAAAGCAAAGCAGAGTAAATCACACTTAAAGTTTTGATTTCCCTTAGGTATTGCCCCTGATGAAAAACCTTACATTCAACATCATATGCTCTCTCCTCTTGGTTTAGAGGAAAGAATTGACAAAGAAAAATTCTCGCAAAATTTTCAAGAAATGATAGAGGGAATGTGGTCAATACCTGTAAAATTGCCGTTCATGCGCTACAATCAGAGCCTTGATGCAAGCTACAGGGTGCAAAATCTGTTGAAGGTACTTGTATAAGAGAAAAAGGTAAAACTAGAGCAGCGCACTGCAACTCCTCATCAGGACTTGATCACAAGCTTGTTAAGTGAGCGCAATGAAGAAAATGAAAGAGTAGTGACTGACAAGGAAATTTTGCACAATATCATGCTTATCATGGTTGCTGGACATGATACCTCATCGGTTCTCATAACTTTCATGCTGTGTTTTCTATCTAAGAATCCGGCTATTCATAAAGCAGTTTTTCAAGGTACACATCCTCTATTTCTGGCATCTTTTTAAATTTGTAGAATCTGCATAGAGATTCCTGCAGCCCAGAAAGGAAGGAAACTAAAGCAAAGCGACGAAAAATATGTTCAAACTCAGTTCACTCTTGAACTATGACCCAAGCCGCGTGAGGATAGTGAATGGTCTCTATTTTGCTGTTGGAAAATGGAACACGTGCCAAATGTAAGGAAAATCAATACATAAATTTGGCGAATTTCCAAAGCCAAATGTCAAACTCTAATAGCGAAGCTCGGAAGGATGATCCTCCCCCTTGTTGCGACAAGTCATAAGCACCTTTTGCTTTTGCAGAGCAAGAAGATATAGCAAAAGGGAAGATTTCAGAAGAACCTTTAACTTGGGAAGACCTTGCCAGGATGAAGTACACATGGAGAGTGGCAATGGAAACTCTGAGAATGGTTCCACCTATTTTTGGTGGCTTCAGGGTAGCCTTGAAGGACACTTACTATGGTGGAAACCTCTTTCCTAAAGGTTGGCAAGTAAGGATGCATACAACTTTTCCTCTCTCTTCAAATGTTTGCTCATCTGCTATATATTCTCTCTATCTATGAAAACAGTCGATTTACATACATTTGGTACATCATGTGTGATTTAGATCTTTTGGTCATCAAACATGACACAAATGGATGAGACCATATTCTCGGAGCCATCAAAGTTCGATCCCACTAGATTTGAAAACCAGATGTCAGTACCACCCTACAACTTTATTCCTTTTGGAGGAGAGCCTCACATATGCCCAGGAAATGAATTTGCAAGGATCGAAACCCTTTTGTAATCCATTATCTGATCACTCAATACTCTTGGGAGTTATGTTTAGATGATCATTACATTAGGGACCCCATGCCAGTACCTACTCAAGGACTACTGCTTCGGATTGTGCTGAAGAAACATAAATGAAGTACGATTCTTTCCTTGACTATCCAGGATTTCCACCATGCCACCTTTTCAGGACTTAGCTACATCAAATGTCTCCATTGGTGGAAGAAAGTTGAAACACCATTATTAACCCAACAAAGAAGCCAACGCTTTTAGAAACTCTTCTGGACAGCATAACCAAGTGCATTGTACCAATGGTGTATGTTTTCATTTTGTATGAAGCTATATGCATGTCATCTTTACAAATTTGACATTTAGCTCGACTGCCCAGTATCCATGCAATCTTCCATCGAGGCTGGGACTAGTTTCTTGATAGCTAGGTCCTTTGATGCTAAGCCCAATGCCCAAGTGCTTGGGCTCAGGTCTTGATGATCGTGCCTGAGTACCTGGCTCTTGTACCAAAACCACCAATGCCCAAGTTCGGGTCCACCGAGGCAAGCCACAAGTTTACAGAGGTTTGTCTTGGGACCTCAGCACCATGTCCAGGTATTTGGCTTCCATATGCAAGTTGTTAGGGTTTGAGCCTAGGTGGCTAGGTCCATTGAGAATAGACCTGAATTCACAAAGGTTGGGCCTAGGACCTCGGTACCTGTGCCCAAGTCCTCAATGGCCAAGCCTAAGTACCTACTTTAGCACCAAAGTCATTGGCACTCAGACCATAGTATAATGGCCCAGCCCAAACCCATGTGTTTAATAGACAAACTCAATCCATATTTCTTCTCTTCTCAAGATATTTCACGTGAGGGCAAGCAAAGAGAGGGGGCTCATTCGTGAGAAGGAAAAAGAGGGAAGAGAGAGAAATTTTTCGCATGCTTATGGTCCAAATGACTTGTCAAGTCGAATCAACATCGTTTTGCAATGTCAAAAAATGATCGAAACTTCTAACTGTCTATTCAAAGGGATTGCTGAAAGTAGAGGCTTGAAATTCAAATCAAAGTTTACTATTCACAACCTGATCAACATGTGCGACAAACTTGAAAATTTCGTTTAGGGCAAAGTGTAAGCTCAAATTTAGGCTTATAAAGTGCTATAACTTCACAGCATCTAAGCTATCAATTTTATATGTATACCGCTTGAAAACTGCCCAATCAAACATAGCAAGTCATAATTGATCTAAATCCAAATTTCAAACCCTAATTTCAGCGATTTTTTTAAAATAGAAAATTAAAGGTTTTGATTACTTACCAATGTTGCAAAATAGTGTTGATTTGGCTTGATGAGTCGTCCAGATCGTGAGTGCATAAAATTTTCTCTCATCCCCTTTTTCCTTCTCACGAACGGCTCCCCCTCTCTTACCCTTTTTTCAATTTTGTCTGCGGTTTGCCCTCACATGAAATATCTAGAGAAAAGAAGAGGATAGATGGGCTGAGTTTGTCTGACATGGGCTTGGATTTATTGGGCCATTATATTACACAGGCACTGGTTTGTCAAGGCCATGCTTGGCTCAATGGCAGCCATGGTTAGGTCCCTTGAGGTTGGACCAAAGGTCTCGGTACCTATACCTAGGAACCGAGCCGTGCCCGGTTTCATGGTGACTAGGGCCAGGCCCATGCTTAATTCACTAGTGCTTGGTCCTGGTTCCTTGGTAGTTGGGCCCACGTCTCTTGAGGTTGAGCCAAGACTCTAGTGCCCGTGCTCGGTTACCCGACTCTCGCTTCTGCGTTATCAGCACCCAAGCTGGGTTCATCAAAGTCCAGCCCATATCCTCGGTGCCTGTTCTCAAGTTCTAGTGGCCAGGCTAGAGAAAAGCTGGCTCCTGCTATTAGGATCTCAATTGCTGGGTATCTCTTATGTCCAATGAATTGTGCATGTCTTTTTGGTAAAATAAAATCAGACACTAGAATGGAATTAGAATTATGGTGCAGAGAAGTAAGATTTTCGCATCGCTGGAAAATGAGTTAGCTTTCCTTTCCTTTCTGGGTTGGAAAAAATGAAGATTCCATTCAGAATAATTTTTCACGCAGTTTCCAAGAATCCCACCTCCATTTCCATCTCATAATCTTTACATTCTTCTTTTTCTTTGCCCCTAACTTGTCGACTGACTTGTTTGATCAACAATCGTGGAGGATGACAGCGGAAAATGATAAGCTTTTCGAGTGGAATTCAGAAACTGATCCTGTTCTTCTTTCAATCTTTCTGATCTTCAAATTTCAACAACCATGGTCCATTTCTCATTCTAGGAGTTTTGTTGTATTTTACGCTAACACATTAAAAATTGGTTCTCAGTTTTGCTCCATCCCGTTAAATTTATGACAATGACCGGAACAAATTTAGAGTAACATACATCCGGGCTCAACTCCGCTGTCACGACCAAACAAGAGGTCTCATCCATTTCTTTCTCTGTTAGGTCAGTCTATGTCAACCGCAACTTTGAATAAAGCACCTGGCACGCGAAACAAATTGGCTAAATATTTAACCGAACCTGTATCAAAGTCGATGCGTTTTCTACACAGTAATTGTCATCGCCCGTTCCAGAAGGAATCTGCCACCTAAAGTGCTAGTTCAGAAACAGACAAAAATAGAGAGCTATGATTCTCTCGCTTTCCCCTCATCACGTACACTCCCACACATACCCACACACCCACACACATGCACGCACCCACAACAATGAACATTTTGATCATCCTTTTCCTTCTACCAGTTCTCTTTTTATTAAGCTGAAGAAGAAGAGGTTCATCAAGAAAGCTACCTCCGGGTTCGTTGGGAATCCCCATGATAGGCCAAAGCCTTGATCTGCTCCAAGCCATGAGGACAAACACGGGAGAAGAATGGCTCCATGAAAGAGTGAGGAAGTATGGACCAATCTCGAGGCTCTCTCTCTTTGGCAAACCAGCGGTGTTCATTCATGGACAAGCAACGAACGAGCTCGTATTCTCTGGAGACAGCAGCAAGTTAGCCAACAAACAAACAGCATCCATCCGTGCGATTCTGGGAGACCGAAATCTGATGGAACTCAGTGGCCAAGATCACAAACGCGTGAGAGACTCTCTGATGTCATTCTTGCGACCAGAATCTCTGAAGCAGTAGGTGGGGAAAATGGATGAAGAAGTCAGAAAGCACATCGACTTGCACTGGCAGGGCAAGGAAAAAGTTGCGGTATGTCAATACACTGTAAAACTCCCACTGTTGCTTTGATCTGTTTGAGATATATTCTATACATATCAATTTTAAGGAACATATGGTGTATGCACTAGACTTTTCTCTTCATCTCAGGTTGATGGATCGTCTTGATTGGAAGATCCCCTATATGGATAATACACATTTCAGTTGACCGAGCCTAATTATAATTGTTTTGTTCCGAAGCAAAGATATCTACTATTCAGATATTCATGACCAAGAAGTACTTATGGAATGATCCTTGGCATCCTCATGGGGTGTTGTTTGGATGTTTATCCTAAAAAACTAATTTATAATGCTGCAATGGGCCTGAACTCTCTAGTTGCTGGTGTCATTTCTCTGACACTTTAGTGAACACCTTTTATATTGTCGCTTGAGTACAACCCTCCTCACCACTACAGGACAATACGTTCTCCGGAGTATCATAAGTTGAGGTTCTCATTTAGAGTGACAGCCTCGCGGATGTTTGCTGTGTGCGTGTCCCCTTTGATGTTATTCAATGTATAGTATATTTGATCATGTGATGATTATCGGTTGATGTTTATTCCCGCTAAAGCAAACGCATCGTTGAGACTTGCAATTTTCCCTATAAGTATTTGACAGTCAAGTGACCTAGTGACAGTAGGCCCTAATTACTAGATCTTGTGTCATTGGAGTGGTTTGAGACTTTAAGGTGAAAACACAGAAATTCCATTTTTATCGATTAAAACTTAAAAGGGTGGGAGAGGCAACAAACACTTGCTACCCCTCTGAGCCTCACCATAAGTGTCTCATACCTATTGACTTAACTCCTAGTAATGGATACGGAAGTTCCATTGAGGAGAATAAAAGAAAAGGTTGAAATTGGATTGAAATTTTTTGTTAAAACTCATAAAAACAACAATCAAAACAGAAAAATTTCTGTTTTTGAGAGAGAGAAAAGAAAAAAAAACATAAATTTTTCTGTTTTGATTGTTGTTTTTATGAGTTTTAACATTGGTATCGAGCGTTTGTGGGATCTTAAGGGACCGTGAAGTGAGGGTAATTGAGTGAAGATTGCTTCCGATTTACAAAGAAAAAGCGATGGAGGCGGGATCGAGTGGATTCTCGCAATGACAACTCCAGTCTTTTCTGGGGAAAATTATCAGGCTTGGGCTGTCAAGATGACGGCATTCTTGGAGGGTCATGATTTATGGGAGGCTGTGGAGGATGATTATGAGGTTGCTCCACTTCCAGACAATCCGACTTTGAATCAGATAAAGTACCATAAAGAGAGAATCACAAGGAAGGCCAAGGCAAAGTCATGCCCGTACTTATTTCTTTGTTTCACCCACTATCTTCACAAGGATCATGAGATGTGATTCTGCAAAGGCAATATGGGATTTCTTGAAGGATGAATACGAGGGAGATGAGAAGATAAGAGGCATGAAGGTGCTGAATCTCTTGAGGGAGTTTGAGAGACAAGCGAGATGAAGGATTCGAGTCGGTGAAGGAGTACTCGATAGGTTGGTTGGGATAGCTGATAAAATCGAGTTTTAGGGACTGACTTGAAGGATGAAAGGCTTGTTCGGAAAGATTACGGTGTCTCTTCCGAGAGAAGTTCGAAGCCACCATAGCGTCTCTGGAAAATACAAGAGACTTACTTGATATAAAACTTGCGGAATTGTTAAATGCTCTGCGAGCACGGGAGCACGAAGATTGATGAGAAAAGAAGAGTTTGTAGAGGGTGCTGCAAGCTAAAGTGAAGTCAAATGATGGAGGTAAAGGGAAGAAATGGATTCGAGTCTAGAGAAAATGCCGGTAACTTCAAGTTTGTAGCAAAAGAAGGAAATTCTGGTGGGTCTAGCAAATGGAAGATGAACGAAAAGCCTTGTCAATACGTGGGGGAACTAATCATCGGTTTTTAGATCTTTGGAGAAAGCTGATGCTAGATGCGAGAAGATGTCACAAGTTGGGTCACATGGAAGCCATCTCGCAAAGAAAAAAATTACCAGCAAGCGGGAAAAGCCCGGGTAGTAGTGAATGAAGCGAGGAAGAGCACTTATTTGTAGCTTCTTTTCGAATCTTTGTTGGGAATGATGTATGGCTGGTGGATAGTGGTTGTACCAATCATATGACCGGCAATTCAAAGCTGTTTAGGAGTCTAGACAGGTCGGTCGGGTCCGAGTCAAAATTGGCAACGGACGGTATATCGAAGTGCAAGGAAAGGGTACAAAGTGGCTATTGAAGGAAATTAGGAGATGAAGCGATCGGTGATGTTCTCTTTGTGCCAAATATTGACCATAATCTGTTAAGTGTTGGTCAATTAGTTGAAAGGGCTACAAAGTGAAGTTCGAAGGGAAAGAATGTCTTATTAATAATGCGAGATAGTAAAGAAGTGCTAAGAATTCCAATGGAGGATAAGAGTTTCATGTTCGAGCCACAAGAGATGCAACAAATGGCTTTAAAGTGCAAAGAAGAAAATGCAGAGATATGGCATAAAAGACTTGGGCATGTTCACGGGAAGAGCATGGCGTTTATGCGGAGAAATAGCTTGCGGATGACTTACCAAGTTTGGAGGAGGAATTTCCACAGTGCGAGAACTTGTCTTCTTGGCAAGCAAGTCAGATTTTCTTTCAAAGGAGGAGGTTGGAGAGCATGTGAGAAGCTGCAATTGGTCCACACAGATCTATGTGGACCTATGTTTGAGTCTTCTCTCAATGGTAGCAGGTATTTCATTACCTTCACTGATGATATGACTAGGATGAGTTGGATTTATTTTCTGCGAGCCAAGTCTGAAGTTGCTGATGTGTTTGTGAAGTTTAAAGCCTTAGTTGAGAATCGAGTGGGAAGAAAATTAAAATGCTCGGGTCGATAATGGTTGAGTATACCGCTCACAAGTTTAAGTTAAATTGTGAGCAAGCGGGAATTGTGCAGCAGTTCACTTTGCTCCCTATTCACCTCAGCAGAATGGGGTCGGTGAGAGGAAAAAAAGAAGTATTATGGAGATGGCCAGATGTATGATGCGGAGAAGATGTTGCCTAAGAAGTTCGGGGTGAAGCGGCTAATCTTTGCGGTGTTCTGTTGAACAGATTGCCCACAAAAGCCTTAGAGAGGTCAACACCTTTTGAAGTCTGGTATGGTGTTAAACCTTCGTGAAAAATTTGAAGGTTTTTGGGTGTTTATGTTACACTCATGTTCCCGAGGTTAAGAGGGACAAGCTGGATAAGAAGGCGAGCTTGGAATCTTCATTGGGTACGATCTCCAATAAAAGGCTTACAGAATTTTTCACCATATGACAGGGAAGATGACGTAGCAGAGATGTTGTTTTTCTAGAAGAAGATGAGTGGAATTGGATGGAAGGAAAGAGTGCGAAAAGCGGTAGTTCGAAAAACAACCTGCAACGAGATGTAGAGGTTGATGGAGTTATAGATGGATTGGAATACAGTGTGGATGATTTACCAGTGAAAGGCACAAGGTCACTTACTGAAATCTATGAAAGAAGCAATGTGGCAATGCTCGAACCATCTAACTTTGTGGAAACTAAGGAGGATCGAGGTGGATTGCAGCAATGCGGGAGGAGATTGCAATGATCCAGGAAAAACCACACATGGGAGCTTGTTGTGAGACCATCGATAAGAATGTGATTGGGGTTAAGTGGGTGTTTAGAACAAAACTTAATCCCGATGGTTCCGTTAATAAATACAAAGCTAGACTGGTGATGAAAGGCTATGCACAAATATGGGGAGTAGACTATTCTGAAACATTTGCTCCTGTTGCACGACTTGATACAATAAGTTTACTGTTAGCTATTGTAGCAGAGAAGGGGTGGCATATATTTCAGTTAGATGTCAAGTCTGCATTTCTGAATGGAGAGCTTGAGGAGGAGATTTTTGTTGAACAACCTGAAAGTTTTAGTATCAAAGGGCAAGAAGAGAGTGTATACGGGTTGAAGAAAGCTCTATATGGACTGAAACAGGCTCCAAGAGCTTGGTATGGGAAGATAGATCGATATTTGCAGGATTTTGGCTTCGTAAAAAGCTTAAGTGAGTTCACTCTTCATGTCAAGAAGGTGAATCACAGTGTTGTAATTCTGTCACTTTATGTAGATGATCTATTAGTGACGGGGAATGATATGGAATTGATAGAGAAGGTGAAGCAAAATTTATTTGCAGTTTTTGAGATGTCAGACTTGGGAAAGATGGCTTATTTTTTGGGTCTAGAAGTCAAACAATCTTCATATGAGATCTTCATCTGTCAGAAAAAATACATGAAAGAAATTCTAAAGAAGTTTCAGATGGAAGATTGTCGAAGTGTAAGCACTCCTATGGCCGCTAAAGAGAAGTCAGAAGAATGATGGAACAGATGCAAAGTAGATGCTTCTATGTATAGAAGTCGATTGGGTGTCTCATGTATCTTACGGCAACCAGACCGCAGATATTCTATTTCTTTGTGAGTGTTTTATCCGGGTTTATGAGTAGTCCTAGTCGGTTAAATTTGATTGCAGCAAAAAAGGATCTTGAGATATCTCAAAGGAACATTGTTCTTTGGTGTGAAGTTTGAAAAATGTCGAAGTTTAATTTGCAAGGATTTTTTGATAGTGACTGGGCTGGTTCGGTGGATGACATGAAAAGTACGTCTGGATATTGTTTCAGTTTTGGTTCTGCTTGTTTCTCCCGGTGTTCCAAAAAGCAAGAGATTGTAGCTCAGTCCACAGCAAAGGCTGAGTTTATAGCAGCTACTGCAGCTGCAAATCAAGCTTTGTGGCTGAAAAAGATAATGAAGGATCTGTGGTTGAATTCTAGTGATTGCATTGAAATTAATGTGGATAATCAGGCCGCTTTAGCAATATCTCGATTCCAGTTTTCCATGGCAAAACCAAGCATTTCAAAGTCAAATTTTTCTTTCGCGTGAGGTGCAACAAAGTGGCGAAGTTAAGTTGGTCTATTGCGAGATCGAAGATCGCTTGCAGACATGTTCACAAAACCACTTCAAGCTGGAAGATTTGAAGTATTAAGAAAGAAAATTGGAGTATGCAGCAGCAACTGATCCAAGGAGGAGTTTGTTGGATTATAATGTCTCAAGTTGCTGTTTTCTGTTTTTTTACTCTGTTTTACTCTGTTTTTTTATTAAAAAACAGCCAAGTTCAATTTAGTTATTTGTTTAGTGTTTTTGTTATTTTCTAGGAAGTTAATAGCACGTTTGTGTGCAATTATGTATTGCACGTACGTGAGCAGTTTTTGCTTTGTTTAAGTTGTCCTGTACTTTACAGTTTCCTTCAAGCACAAGACGTATGAAGTGCTCTGTTTTTTTTATCTTTTCTCTCTCTCAAAAACAAAAATTTTTCTGTTTTGATTGTTGTTTTTATGAGTTTTAACATTTTTTTTTTCATACGTCTTGTTGTTTTTTTTGCTCTGATACCAATGTTAAAACTCATAAAAACAAGAATCAAAACAGAAAAATTTTGTTTTTGAGAGAGAGAAAAGATAAAAAAAAAAAAAAAAACAGAGCACTTCATACGTCTTGTGCTTGAAGGAAACTGTCAAGTACAGGACAACTTAAACAAAGCAAAAACTGCTTACGTACGTGCAACACATAACTACACACAAACGTGCTATTAACTTCCTAGAAAACAACAAAAACACTAAACAAATAACCAAATTGAACTTGGCTGTTTTTTAATAAAAAAACAGAGTAAAACAGAGTAAAAAAACAGAAAACAGCAACTTGAGACATTATAATCCAACAATTTTCATCCTCCGTTTTTCAGGTACCTCTGATGACATGGCTGAAATGAAGCCTTTCCTTAGGAGAATTACATCCTCTATAACACACTTTAACTTGGCTTCCTTGGTTTATGCTGCACATAGAACGCTAGTTTATGCGCGTTTCAACGCACTCCAGTGAACATTTTTCTCGTGTATCTGCCCAATATGCAATGAGTACACTGATTTGTTTCTCTTTTTACTGTAAATGCCTCAACCTTTCGGAAAGCTCAATTCTGGTCCGTGTCACCTAATTTTTGCTGATGCGCTAGAAGAAAGCGAGGACGTGGAAAGCCTAGTTATTTCTCTTTCCCGACTAAAATACGTTTTTTTTTTTTTTTTTTAATCTCTTCTTCTCATTGTTCTTTTCTTTCATTTTTCTCGTCCGACTACAAAAAAATTCTCTTTTTCCCCTCTTTCTTTTCTATTTTTCTCATCTTCCTTCCTCAATTGGTACCGGATCTAGCTGCTGAACCGTTCACACGGACCCAAAAACAACTTCGACTTCTTGATATCAATGACATAACAGTACCATTTTCATTTTTATACCTCCTACCGGCCACCCAAAGTTATAGTCCAGGAAAAATGGAGATTATCTATGGGTAAACTCTTCACAACTTATCAATGAAATTAAATCTTTGACATTAATTTTTCTTTTAAGCGTCTCCAGTGCACTAGATGCACTTTTGTCAAAGACACTCATGGCATATGCCCTTTTTCAGCTCACATGTGGACACATTTTATCAAAAAATCAAAATGCTTCACGGTTAAATAGTCGGATGTGCACCACCTGCTTTGTGATTTTCTTTTGCATAATACCTCTAACTTGCATTTTGTACCTGACCCAATCGAGCATAATCACACATTAAATATGCAAAAACAAAGACAAACTAACTGGGTCTAATCTGACAAGGTAAATGAAATGAGAAGGGTTGCAGAAAGCATCATCTTCGGTTCAGCCGACAGTCCTTAATGAGTCACTGAAGATAACTCATTTACATTACCAAAAAAAAGATAAAAATGCCACAGCATTCAAAATATCCAATATATCGTCCCTTCTGCAAACAAAGGAACGCACACAGAAAAAGTTACACCTATGGCAAATTCAGTTTGCAGGAAAGAACCATGCTCGAGCAATTAAAATAGCAGCTGAAGGCCTTTCAGCAGTCTTCTTCGAAAGCAGCATTGGAGGAAATCCTTTCCCTTGGCGGATAATTCTACAAAAAGCCACCGTTAGAGCTGCATGACTACAAAAAGGAATGCTACCTTTGTAACGACTTTTAAGAAGTGAAGGAAATTATATCGATAACTCACATTAACGGGACTTACCACATTGTAGAACACAGGTACCACGATGGAAATGGAGATAAGGCTGAAGAATATCCTGAGCATTGGGATGATTTAAATACCAGCGTCTTCCACTTTTCCTCATCTTCCACCTTAATAAAAGGAAGGTCCTCAGTATCACGTAATCGCAATCAAAAAGAGAACTTCAGTATTGGGCATTTGGACACACATCCATATTTGATGGAAGACATTGGGACTCCGCCTGTGCCCCCATTTTATCTCCTCCATGTTTGCACAAAGGTGTAGTGGGATAGATTTCAACTTTGGGAAGTGAGTCAGCCACTCAGATTCTAGCAATCTCTTCATTTTATCACACCGCACAACATAAATCTCTTCTAGACTAGGGAAGACTAGGGGCAGAGCTGGTGGTGATGTCTCTGATGCTATTATCGCCTCAATTTCCTCACAGTCAGATAATCTAATCTCTCGTAGATGCGGAAAGAAGAATTTAGATCCATGCCCTATGAGATACGTCAGTTTCGAACATTGAAGAATTTCAAAACCCTAAGGTTTTGGAAGAGGGGAGGGGTAGGGGTTGGGGCAGGGGTTGGGGTAGGGGAGTCATGGATGTTGGTTTCTCCACAGAGCACCCATAGGCTTTCCCATTTTTCTATGTTTAGTGACTCAAGGTTTTCAAGATGACCAACGGCGGGCAAAATTGTTGTCTTGTCACAGTAACCCATATCAATTTCTGCACATCTTGGGGAATCAAAATACAAAAGCCAGTGCTTTCTCCTCCCACGCTCAAAATAGCATCAGTCCAGTCCAGAATAAAGACCCTCCTCTCATAATCCCGAAATCTAGCATCATCACTTACTTTCACGGAAAACATTGGTCGTCCTTGATCTACTTTGAGCTCGTAATAGTGATGGTTTATTTGCTTAATAACGCTCACAAACTTGTTGAAACCATCCACATCTTCAAGGTCGCATTCAAGGACCTCCAATGCCCTCAATTTTGTAATGTCTTCTACATTTGCTTCCTCCATTTTAAGATATTGCAAGTTTAGCATACCCGCCAGCTTTCCTTTGGCTAATTTCTTTATTTTTGTTTTAGTAAGGTCAAGGTATCTCAAGTTCACCAACTTTCCCAAACCATCAAGTGCTTGAAGACAAACACAGCCATAAATGTCCAACTTTCTCAGAGATCAAAGCTTCCCTAAACAAAGAATCTGGCACAATTCCTTACACTCTCTTAGCAATAGTGCTCTCAAGTTTACCAAGTTTGAGATGGAATTTGGAAGTTCTCTTAGTTCACATCCACTAAGGTTTAGAACCTTTAGCCCCCATAATTGTTGGAAGAAAGAGTCAAAGATGACCACACCCTTTGAAAAGGTTCTATTAAATAGACAAGTTGATAGCTTAGGACAATATGGTGACATGCTCAATGGAAAATCTCTGATGTCATTCTCCATAAGAGAAACTTTCTCCAAAGCATCCGTCCAATATTCCTCAGACGGAATCATCCGGAAACACTTTCCTGCTCTTACAATGGAAGTCGCACTCATGATATGCAATGCCATGTGTCTAATCATATTGTGCATCTTGATCTTGTCCCTATCATATTTCAATAGGCAAACATTTTCCAGTTTGTTCAGAATGGTAAGGCCTCTATCATATTGTTTCCCCCTCATATTCAATCTTCCAATCAATCCTTGGTCAATAAAGAATTCTATCAACTCGAATTTATCAATAAATTCATCTTTAGGATAAAGTGCACAAGATAAGAAACACTGTTGGACTTCGGGATTACCAAGGTGATCATAACTGAGTTTCAAATTCATTAGGACCTTCTTCTCCATATCCGTTTGCCACATGCTTGATTCTTTCAATTTCTCCAAGCAATCCTTCCATTCAAACACATCAGTCACTCCTCGCATGCTTCCTGCCATTGTTATGATTGCAAGTGGCAAACCTGCACATTCTTTAACAATGGATTCCACAATGCATTTAATTTCCAAATTAAGATCAAATCCAAGCTCCTCCAAAAATAAACTCTGGGCTTCAACATGGGATAGAGGTTCAATTTTTATTTTCTTTTCACAATGCATCTGGCAGCAAACATTGAAGGATCGAGTGCTTAAGACAAACTTCAATCCATCCGCTTTAATAGGGATTCCCACCTCTTCAAGATCAACACATTCCCACAAGTCATCGAGAATTATTGTATACTTCCCTCTTCTGGTTAAACAATTGGACAATATTGCTGCTCGTTTCCTCAAATCCCATTATTGTATAATGCCCAAACCTAACCCCTTCCAAAGGTCGTCTTGCAACCTTCGTGTATTGAAATCTTGTGACACAGTGATCCACAATACATTGCCATAGTTTGCTTCCTCGAGGAGTCTATTATGTACATACACCATAATAGTCGTTTTACCAACACCCCCCCATTCCATAAATGCCTAGTCGGGGTATTTCATTCCTTGCTAGGAACTCCAAAACCTTTGTAGTATTTTTCTGAAATGCCTCTCCCACCATCTTTTCTTTTAACAATTTACCGACTTTGGTCTCTCTAGCCTCAAATAGTCCTTTGCCTTGTCTCATAAGGTCTTCTACTCCTCGAGTCAATTTATCCACCTCTTGACGTGATGGCAAACAATTCTCACTTGCTGCTTCAATACTACAGAAATTATTTCTAAGCTTCTCCACATCCGCCAACCAATTCGCAACTTCTGCGCTCAGCTTCCATAGGGACAGAGATGCAGCAAATAGTAACTCATCCCTTATGCTAGCTTCTTTGCTATATAATAATTCTAGTTTTCTTTTTAAATCTCTATTCCCTTCAATGTCGTTGCCTGTGTTTTGATGACTCGTCATTGGCGCACCCTCATTCATATCTAATTCTGCAATTTAAAACATCATATGTCAGAAGTCTCATCTTAGCATTTTGCTGCCCCATAATAATGTAACATGGTGATACATAAGGATTAATGTTTGCAAATAAACATAGACCTGGTAATGACGATGGGATTATCAGGCCTGTTCCTCAAGGTGGAATAGGAGGTGGAGCATTATTTGGAGCTTGTGATGATGATGTAATACATGGATCCATGTCCATTAGATCTTGTGGGTGACATGCAACTATGGTCGGATTCTGCTCCGCTGACCTTGTCTCATGATCAATGCATTGCTGTGGAACACTTTGATGTTGAGGGGGCACCGAAGCTGGTTGCAAGAAATATTCAAGCGTAAGATCAATTAGCAATGGGACTTTCAAATCAAGCCATGGGTACAGGTCAAAAAACATACAGAACTTGATCATGAAAAACATTGACAAAGAAAATCAGCATGCACATAAAGGTAAATTTTTTGTTGAAAGAAACCGCGCGGTAAAAAGATAGTGATATCTGATATACAGAATATGCAATGATACCACTATAATTTGGAAACTTTGCAATACGGAACAAGATGAATTTGAGTTATGCTAAAGTGATTTGATAATAAAAAGGAAGTATCATCACTGTAATGAAAATATCAATGCTCGCTTGAGTAAGATAATCTGGGAATATCTAAGATTCATTCAGAACAACGGTAGCTATTTAGATAAATCAAGGCATACCTTGTGATGAGGATGGGCCGGCCATATTTGCTCCACCCTCCAGAACTTGCAAATCTTCATGAGTTGCAGCATCGTGTCCATTGATTCTCGAAGATGAAATGAACTGGTTTCAGTTCCACATTCTTCATTGCATCTTCGAAGTGGTTGGTTAGAAGGTGGGTCGGTAATTCGATCATTCAAGGATAATGATGCCTGTGCTGATGCACCTATAGGCATCCGTAATTTATAAGTCACAACTTCATGCGTTAGACTCTGATCAAAACATTCTTACTCCACGTAACAAAGCAACATGGGTTTTACAAAGAGATCAAGTGAATGATAAATTTAATATGGACTTCGTTAATAAGTGCCCTCTCGTGACCCTTGTTAAACACCCAATAAAGTAAATTTAGTAATTTTCAATGCACTATCTCTATTCTATTATGTGTAATCAGTGCATTGAAAATAAGAATATTTCTTTCATTAAGTATACTTAACAAGTGTGATAGGACACGCCTGAGTGAGTCCCGTTCAATATAGATCGATAATTTTGTGCCTTCTGATGTTGATGGGTCTAGTGTATTTATGATGTGCTCTGAAATCTGTGATGGGCCTATTATATGTGCTCTGGAATCTAGAAAGAGTTATCAAGGAGCTGGTGGTTCTGTGATGGCAATGGCGCACTTGGATTCCGTTGTGCATTTAATGTCTCAAGGTAAAGAGACTCGGTCAAAAGAACACGCCTGGTCACTTGGCGAATCAGGGAAGAACGAATTTAGTGGGCGGATGCACTAGAGTGACTTTCCTCCATCCAATGGGAAAGGAGGCACCCATGGTGATTGATTGAGATACCCGACGGCATTAGTAGGATTGATATAGGGCGCAGGGAAGCTGGTGGCTTTGACATGCCGTGAAATGGATGTTTAGACATTAAAAAACTAATGTAAACCTCAATTCATAGTTAAGATCAGATCGATAAATTTTTTTTCCTTCGCTAAACTGCCCATTTTCTGCAGTAATTTGGAAATGCATACCTAGTGGAAATTGTAAGTTGGTTCCTCCCTCCACATTTGACCCATGGGATTGGCTGGTCGGAGCTGCTCTAACGTTTCCCAGTATCCCTTCCTCAGATACACTTTTGTCGCTTGAGTCCATCACTTTTTGAGGCATCAGTCTGTCCCTGGCTTCTGCTTTTACATCATCACCAACTTTCTCACATCCCTTAATACCGAAACGTGCAATTCCAGCCAAGTGAGCCTAGATCCTTGTAGCCGTTCCACTATTCTCCTGTTTACAGAACCTACACCGCCACTTGCTATTACTTTCATTCGGGAGAGTTACGTACTGCCAAAATGGATCCTTTTCTCTAGGCATCGCTGCTATCAATATCCTACAAAAAGTAATCCAGTTAAATAAGGATGTTCAGTTGGTGACTCTTTATTTGATTCTTACAAATGGAAGATTGCAAAGATGAAGACGTGGCAACATACTGGTTAGGACAGAAAAAGAAGATTCAGATGCATGTAAGTGGCGAAGAAAAACATCAAGAAGCGAGCTGACCAAAAATCAGAGACATGTATAGGGCTCGGCTCGAGGAAGAGACGTGATTTTGATCAAAAATCAGGTGGACGATGATAAATGACGCCTCAACGGTGGATTAAATAGGTTCACGTTTCTGCATATGAGCCGATAGGAAAGTCGAAGTATATATTTTACTCGATATAAACTTTTTTTTTTTTTTTAAGGATCCGCTGTGATAATGAGAAAGATTTCTGGATATACGCAATATATATTTTACTTGATATAAACTCTTTTTTTTAGGATCCGCTGTGATAATGAGAAAGATTTCTGGATATACGCAAAAAACGGTCGATAATATTAGAATTTGATGAATTGGCCTGGGTCGGTCTACTAATGGGATGCCCTAATGTGTCAATGGTAAATGAAAAAAAAGAGAACTCAGGTACTACCTGGAGGTCTCGTGACATTTCTGGATATGGGTTCACAAGATGGGGAATGGAAATGATGACGTTTATGGAACTCGGGGGTTCGTCGAGAGCTAGATGTGCCTCAATTATTTGTCTCTTACCTTCAGCTTTATTTAAGACTTTCTTTTTCTTTGGTGACATAATCATAATATTTAATTGTAAATTGTAGAAAGAATCATGTGGATAATTTTTTTTTCTACCGATATTCCTGATTATTAATTAGGAAACCTCTAGCAACAAGATAAAAAAAAATGGTTCCTTCTTCAAAATTCAAATTGGGCAAGGCAAAGAAAATAAACCGAAGGTCATCTTTCCTTCTTGCTTTGTATGTATAGTATATATAATTCAAATATAGAAAAGATAGATATAGAGTATCTTTTCTTTCTACTATATCTTCCGAGAATCTCTATTTTTACTAAGAATCATGTTGTTGACATCCATGGATTAAGATGGTGAATCTCTATTTTTACTAAGAATCATGTTGTTGACATCCATGGATTAAGATGGGTTCACACGATGGTGAATGAGAAACTAAACGCCATAGGGAGGCCTCATCGAGAAGGAAAATGAATGGGCATGGGGCCCATTAGATAGCTGTGCTTGTCGCATGCTTTCACATTTTTATATGTTTTTCTTTTGGCAAAAAGTCATGAAAAATCCTGAACTTTGCCCAAAGTGACACATTTACCCCAAACTTTTCTTTTGTGACGTGAAAAGCCCCGAACTTTACAAACCGTGACATATTTACCCTAAACTTTTTTTGTAATACAAAAAACCTTGAACTTTTGTTATGTAACACATTTACCCCAAAATTATAGCGCATTTTGGTCTTTTCATTTTTTTTCATTTTTTTCTTCTCTCTTTCAGCATCCAACAAGGGCTGCCCTCGCCGGTGTCGGGCGAGGGTAGCCCTCGCCGACATCAGGCTAGGGCGACCCTCGCCAGCGTCGGGCAAGGGCCGTCCTCGCCCGTCGCGGGCGAGGGCCACCCTCACCTGCGTCAAGTGAGGGTGTCCTTGCCCTCGCCCGTCGCCGGCGAGGGCCGCCCCCCCGCACGGGCGAGGGTGTCTTTGCCCTCGCCCTCGCCCGCATCCGGCGAGGGATGCTCTCGTCAAATCTGGCGAGGGAGGCCCTCGCCCGAAGCTGGCGAGAGCGACCCTCGCCGGATGCCAGCTTCCCTCCGCCATGGCCGATGGAGGGAAGAAGAAGAAAAATGAAAAAAAAAATGAAAAATGAAAAAACATAATAAAAAGACAAAAATGCCATTGATAGAGAAAATGTGTCACGGTTTGAAAAGTTTAGAGTTTTTATATCACAAAAAAAAAAAAGTTTGGGGTAAATGTGTCACTTTAGGCAAAATTCAGGATTTTTCGTGGCTTTTTCCTTTTTCTTTTTCATTCTACAACTATAGCTTATTACTAAAATAAATAAAATCGATTTTTTCCCCTTTCTCTTTATACATTCGATTGATTTTACTCCACCTCACACAACTTTGACTTTTCTATTTCTTTATCCTCCTTAAATTCTACGAAATAATATATTTTCAATATTTCAATAGATAGTTAGCATTATACAAATGCGAGAAAATCATTACGTGACAAAGTAATAGCTTAATGTTGAAGGTACGGACACTTGGAGTGTCAAAACTTGACACGGAATGACACTTAAGTGAAAAAACTTTTGAAAGATACACTTAAGTGCCATAATTGAAGTAAAGTGGATCACTTAAGTGCCATTCCGATCAAAATCTGGCCAAATTTCTAACGTGGAAGTTGAGTGCGAAACGACGTCGTTTTGCATGCTAATGTGGCGAGAAAATGCAAAAATGACGTCGTTTTAGTTCGATATGTAAATAATTAATATAAAAATTAATTAAATTAAATTTTAAACTAAATTCATTTAAAATATTCTAAAAAATAAAAATGTGTAAATAATTAAAATAAAACTTAATTAAAATTAAATTAAACTTAAATGTATTTAAAATATTCTAAAAAAATAAAAACTTAAAATTAAAAATTAAAAAAGGGGGTGCCGAAGGGGGGGCGAGGGCTGAGCCCTCGCCGCCGCCACCTAGAAGGGCCGGCGACGGAGGGGGAGGGTCGAGTCAAGATCGCCGACCCCGGCCGACCGTCGAGGATTGCGGTCCTCACCCCGGATCCGGGCGAGGGCTCACGGGCTCTCGTTGCCGGGAAGGACCGGCGATGGAGGAGGGAGGGTCGGCTAGGGTCGCCGACCCCCGGCCGACTAGTGGCGAGGGCCGCGAGCCCAAATCCGACGAGGGCTCGTGGGCCCTCGCCCGATCGGCCCGAGGCCGGCGACCCCGGCCGACCCCCCCCCTCCATTGCCGGCCCTTCTCGACAACGGTGGGGAGGCGGCGGCGGCGAGGGCTCAACCCTCGGCCGCCCTCTTCGGCCACCGCCTTTTTTTTTTTTAAGTTTTTTATTTTTTAGAATATTTTAAATAAATTTAAGTTTAAGTTTAATTTAATTAATTTTATATTAATTATTTACACATTTTTATTTTTTAGAATATTTTAGCTAGTAGTTTAATTTTTATTTTGTAGACGACGTCATTTTGGGTGAGTTTGAGTCGAGTCGGCTCTCCGGCGAGCCACGTAAGCAAGCAAAAATAATAAAATATTGCCACGTAGGATTTCCAGCAATGTTCGTCGGAGGTAGCACTTAAGTATCCCACTTTTCAAAAAAAGTGGCACTTAAGTGTACATTTTCAAAGTTTTGGCACTTAAATGTCCCCTCGTGTCAAGTTTTGGCACTTAAATGTCCCCTCGTGTCAAGTTTTGGCACTTGGGCTATACTTCTGCCCTTAATGTTGCAAAGAAAGCATCATGTCACTTACAATACCACCTTTGAGGTAATTGCTATGCTCTAATGCTCGCCCTTTTGAATTTCTGCGTAGTAGGAGACACGGAGGAGGAAAGGGAGCTCATGACCGTTCCCAAAAGACACCCTCAGATGCAACTTAAAAGAAGGCCAAACCCATACCGACTCTTGCAAAGAAAAGTGAAATTTTCACAAACTTATAGCCAAAATTAGCCAAAACCTTCAACTAGAGAGCGAAATTTCACTCAAAGATCTTTCCAACCATAGGTCGCACGTCCCAAATAAAGATCGGAAAAGTCTCCTAAAGCCCCGAAACGATACCCTCTGGCGGGCCAAGAAAGTCCGAAATTTTTTCCAAATGTTGAGCCCGGTTGGTCACAGGTGAGGGAAAGCAAGTGTTTTTGAGAAAATTGAGAGACAAATGAGGAAAACCATAACTTTTACCATAAACTAGAATACATATAGTTTGGTTTGATGTTACATTTGCCAACAAAAGAGGTCCTGAAGTCTAATTTTAGAGGTCAACGAAGACTTTTGTTGTCAATTTTTCTTTGCAAATCTCATTTTCTAGTTTGAATGAACCAACTTTTTTTTTTTTTTTTTTTTGGTAAAAATGAATGAACCAACTTTCACATGCCTCCGAAAGATAATTTTTGGTTTCCTTGGCCAAAAGTCACTTGCAAAAGAAACTAGGAAGCAAGATAAGCATCCTAGATATATTTTTGTTCAAGTTTGAATATGTTTTGATCATGAAAAATCAAGAGCAAAACCAGTCCAGAAAACTGATTTCTGAAACTATAATTTTGCTAAATGTTTAAAACCTCTTCAATAGCCGTACATGCTTGACTTGCTACTCCCCTTTGCCTGCATTTTTTTTTCTTCATGAGCTTGATGAATGTTGTATGGGGTTACAAATGGTGCTGAGGTCAGCTTGATTTGGTCTTTAAATCCTTGTATGAACTTTGAGAACGTCTAAAACTTTGGCCAAAACTAAGCCTATCCACATTGATTCATGGCTGGTCAATGTGAACTTTGCATGTGTGCTTCTTGGAGAGGTCATTTCGATGTATTCGGTTAGTCATTCTCTGTGATGATTGTTGAATTTAAAAACCCATGTTACCTATTTCCACTCGGATTAAGTAATTTTTTTATTAGATTTCATATGTGATAAGTGTCGAGGCTTGAATTTGGGTATGCAACATATTTGCCCTACTTGGGTTCAAACCCAAATTTGAAAAATCAGCTTAAACCAACATATTTGAGGCTAATTTTAATTTGGTTCTTGTGTGTTTTAAGCTATGATTTCTATCTAATCTTACTATTTGCATATGGTAGTATAACCTCAATAGTTTAGTTCCACATAAGATTGCCCATGAGTTGAGATTGAAGGTCATGGACACGGCTCGAGGAAGTCGCTTGAGGTGGGTTGATGCACACCAATTGTTCGACAAAATGCCCAAACCAAGATTCGATCTTAAAACGGTCAATTTGAGTTTGATTATGGTGATATTCATGTACTGAGTTGTTCCATGTTAGCATAGATCAGTTGAGGGAATTATTATTAATTTTTTAAAAAAATAAGAATAAAAAAAAACAAAAAATCTGAAAATTTCAAAAAAAAATCAAAAAATGTTAGATAGTATCAAATTAGGGCATAAATGATATTTATGAGATTTTCCTAATTTTATAAATCCGTTGTCCTAACTTGATCCTATTTTGATATTTTGTAATCATTTTCATAAATAATCCATTTTGCGTAGATTAAAATTATTTAAAGTAATTTCATGCATATTTAAATTTCCATTTCGCTCATGGAGGTCCTATACTAGAGCGTGATAATAAAGGCCATGTAATATTATTTGCTCGCCTTGTATCGGGTTTTCCTTTTTTACATTTACTTTCAAGTCATTTCAATTTCTTGGATGTTTACTTACCGCATCACTTTTCAATAATTTCAGTGTAAATTTCTTTTTTCTAAATAAGGTTAGGATTAATCTAGACATTAAAATAAAAACTACAAAAATATTTGCATAGATGCTTAATGGTTTCATAAGGATTATAATTAGTAATTAAGATTGTGTGACCATTTAAATAAACAACCTTTCAAGTTAGTAGTACCACAATGGCGCTAATAGAAACATTGACATAAACAAGTCCCCGTTTCTAAAATCTTTGATTGCATAGGAATTGAGACAACACTCTCATGTCTCGATTGGTTTCTAGCTTATCCCAATAGGCTAGTGGCGACTCCTAGAAATATTTAGGTTGTTAAGAACTGAAATACAAAATTCAACGTCGCACGAGGTATGGGCTTGAGAGAGTCCGCACTTAATTCAAAGCTATTGGCCTACCTCTCTAGGTGAATACCCCTAAACCTCTTCCTTTTCCCCCAGACAGCAAAAGAGAGGTTATGACAGCTTGGTAACTTCATTGGAGAACTTGGTTGCAAACCTTAGAGGACTTAGGCCGTAATAACTTGGTTGGTTATTCACTAACATGGTCTTGATAGCGTGTGTCAAAGTCGCGTGGAAAACAAGGTTAGTCCACTAATGTGTTAATTGTTTTTGTAGGTTTTGAGTAATAAGGGGTAGAGTGTTTGTTAATCCATTTGTTTTTGCAAAGAGGTGTAGGAATGAATTCTTCCAAGTGAAGATTACATTTTGGGACATGGAATTAAAATCAAATTTTCAATAAAATTCTTTCTTGGCCACATTTCGAAATTAAAATTCAAATCACATTTTGTGTATTGATTTCTCAAAATAAAAATCACCTCCTCTTTGCATGAGTGAAACCATAAAATAATCTTTCAAAATTGATGCCCCATTTATGTATGAAACTTTTGGAACGGAGTGGGCATTCAATTGTTAGTCACAAATTGATCTTTTAATGAAATCACCTCTTACAAATAAAATCCCAATGAAATACCAAATTATCACAAGTGGAGACTACGGGAAGGTATCGTCGCCTCGATTTCGTTGTAAGAAGCGGCTTTTGAGAGATCAATTTTTCATGCATGTATTGACATTATCTTCCTTTCGCAGGTCATGCGTGACAACCACTGCTTGAACTCCTCTTGCTTGACCATGCCAAAAATGGGCTTTAAAGCTAGGACGAAAATTGTGCTTATTACGCTCCTCTATGAAGAGCTTCTTATACTTTATCTTGTCATTATTCCTATTAGGAACTATATTTTGCGTTTTGGGTTTTGATTGTGGATCAAATCAAATGCTTTTGTTAATCATACAACTCATATTTTTAAATAATGAAGTTATAGTTCATAAAAGTCATATTCTTTAAAACACTTGAAGTGTTTCAAACAAGTGTTATGCCTTAGCTTCAAAATGTTTGAAAATGAGTTTCAAGAAGAACTTGCGTTATATCTTATCTCTTCACTTAATTGCTTTTGCGGGTTAATCTGCAGGATGATGCTTTGAAGGGTAAGATTGTAATCATTATAATAGGGATTTCTTGTGCAACAACTAACTCGGTCATCCATTTTTATCAAACAAGTAAAATGACGGTTTTGTTCGGGATTGACATTTACTACCTTTAGAAAGACAAAAGCGCGGGCCTTTCCCAAATAGAGTAAGTCATGAGATGCACCAATTCATGCTCATTTATGGGCATATTTGGTTGAGTCATGAACTACAAGAATATATTCACAACATATGAATTCAAACATTGTGATTAAGTGTGAAAAGAACCGTCAAAGTCTCGAAGATCACAAATCTACTGGCCTAACGGCAATCTTTATTGCTTCCAAAGTAACACTCAAACATTGTGATTTAGTGTGAAAAGAACTGTCAAAGCCTCAAAGATCACAAATCTATTGGCTTAACAGCAATCTCTATTGCTTCGAAAGCGGCTTCCACAGAAGTTCCACATCCTAGACAACCTCATATTAATTTGATATTCTTTGTGGAAGAAGAAATATGTAGACATTATTTGGCATCAAACTAATTCGTTGGTTGCAAACAAGAAGCAACTGCAATCCCTACACTTCCAACGGTTTCTTGGCATCCAATCTTTTATGGAGATGATTATTGGTGGTCTGCAAGACGACACTTCAAAATTACTGGCAAGTATCAAGACTACATGAGGAGGACAACCTGGTCCAGAATCGTACGATCTCTAAAAGAAAAGGGTGTGTTCGTTCCAAAAGTCAAAACAACTCATTTATAAATTGACATAATCATTCATGTTTACATATTGTGAAGTGAGAAATGTATTGACGCAACAAAAATGACAAAGATCACCTAGCCTAAAAGGAGTACGTAGGAAACTGAGTAAAGCATGAATAATTCAAATGAAATGAAGATTCATCAATCCAACATAATGGAACTGCATGTTGACAAGTTATCTAACTTGGTGTGGCATGCATTCGACCGTAAGGACAATATCTTCCCTTCCTCCACAAAGATATGATGAGATGCTGAATTACCCAACTTTGGAAAAGGGTGTACTTCGTTCTGAACCTAATGTACCTAAGAGTAGAAATAATACATTATTTCCATATGTGTAGGAAATTTTAATTGGGGTAGATGGCCACAAAACGGATCGAGGGCACGCAATGCTTGAGTCACCCGACTTCTTAAAATAGAAAGATTCAAATGGAATAGATATTTGCCAAGTGAATTGCCGTCGATCATGAAAGCAAATCCCTCTCCATAGCCAAGGAAATAGGATAGGACATAGTCATCAAATATGTCGTCGTTCCTAAAATGAATCATATCGAATATGAAAATAACATAGCATGTCTCTTTTTCCTTGCAGTTGATAAATGAGGCAAGTCACTCAAAGTAGAGTAACTTTCACCCGTGAAGCAAGATGAAATAGAGTCAATTGATTTAGCACAAAAAGGGAGTATCGTCACTAAATTAGTCCAATTCAATTTTGGAATATAAGTAACATGCCCCATCTCTTGTAGGAAAAGGTGCACATTGACCGCTGGAGCAAAC